>CAEMYA010001070.1:23981-90901 GCA_903131615.1 Diplodus sargus
TTTTTTTTTTAATTTTGTTTGAATATGCAGTTTACAAAATATGTCAAACATTAAACACAGAACACAATACATGAGAGCTGCTCCACAGATACGAAAGTAAAAAGTCAATAAATAGAATAATACATGTACAAAATACATTCCTGAGATCTCATAAGGTAGTATAATAAGAAATAAATAAGTAAATACTAATAGCTAATACAATATCATTCTATCACCACTTAAATGTATGTAACAATCTTTGCAATCCTAAATTCCATTAATTGCCAGAGGGTATATCAAATATCTTTTCATAGTTAGCTAAAAAATGTGTATTCTTTTTATTTTTAACCAGGGCTAGGGACTTATAGAGTGAGTTAAATTCAATCAAAAAATGAGGAAAGACTGGCTTGGAGGCTGAAAACTTTTGCTTATGAATAAAATATTTTCCTAACAAAATGAAAAAGTTAACTAAATATTGAAGACACTTGTTCTTATTTTCATAATAACATATAACATCTTTTAGGGAAAAACAATACAACATGTTAACATGAGTGAAGACATGAAAACCCAAGTCCGACCAAAATTGCATTGTGACATTACATTCAAAAAACAAATGGATTAAAGTTTCATCTGCATGCCCACAAAAAACACACAAACTGTCCACTTCCATGAATTTCGAGATGAAGGAGTTAACAGGATATATTTTGTGGAGAATTTTGAAATGAGTTTCTCTTACTTTGTTATGAATACAGTATTTGTGAGGTAAAAGCCATGCTTTTTCCCAGTTTATGTCCTCTAAATGAGAGCGCCAATAAAATTTACCTCTTGGAGAAAACCTCTTTTTGTCTTGAATGTTTGTTACATTTTTTGTCTTGTATATTAATACCATTCAAAAGCAAAACAGATGTGCCCTCTGGTCTAATTCTTTCACAGAAGGATAAGTGACTTCTCATTAAATTAATCAAGCCAGAGGGAATGGCTTTTATCACTGAGTTGTATTCCTTGAAAGGTATAGGAAAATTATGTCGAGACATAAAACTCTCATAGGAGAAGACAAAACCGTGTTCATCCAAAACAGACAGGATATTATTTATACTTCTTTCAAACCATTTGGGATAAAAAAGAGATTTATTCCTTATAGTTATACACTCGTTATTCCATATAAGAGTTTTGTGAGGAGAAAAATTGTGAACAAAGCACAATTTCCAGGAGAGAAGTGATTGCCGATGAAATTTGGACAGTATGACCGGAAGCTTGTCGGGTGAGTAGTTGCAGGATAAAATGAAAGCAAGCCCACCAATCTTGTCAAAAATATGATTGGGGATGAAGAACCATAATGAATTTTGATGTTTCAAACATCTTTTTAACCAATTGATTTTAAAAGTATTTATAATATCAATGAAGTTAAGCACTTCGAGACCACCTTCCGCTCTGCTGTTAGATAGAACTGCATTTTTAAGTTTGTGCGTTTTATTTCTCCAGATGAAGTCCAGAAATAGTTTGTTGATTTCTTTAGCAGTGGCATCATTCACAAAGAGAGAAAGAGATGGGTAAACAAAATGAGAGACGCCTTCAGCTTTCGAGAAAAGGACTCTGCCGTATAATGTTAAGTCTCTCTGAAGCCAAAGATTAAAAATATCTCGTTTTTTTAATTCTTCCAGAAAAGTTCAGTTGTTGCCTTGCTATTAAATTGTTGTTATATTAATGCCCAAATACTTGACAGTGTTTTTTACTGGGATATTATCTATGAAAGTATCATCACAACCGTGTATGGGCAATAACTCACATTTAGATACATTGAGTTTCAGGCCTGATGCTAATGAAAACTGTTTGACTAGATCAATAGCTTTGATCAACTGTTCTTTGTCTTTCAGGAAAAGGGTTGTATCGTCTGCCAGTTGAGAAATTCTTATTTCTCTATTAAATATAGAGATGCCTTTGAAGTCTATATCATGTACTATATTTAATGACAATAATTCAACAACTAAAATAAATAGAAAAGGTGAAATCGGACATCCTTGCCTAACACCACGATTTATATCAAATCTATGAGAAGTGCTGTGGTTGATGATCACTGAGCTATTAATTCCTTTGTAAAACATCTCGATAGTATCTATAAATTTGTTACCAAAACCAAACAATTTAAGACATTTTGTAAGAAACTTATGTTCAATGGTGTTGAAAGCTTTGTAAAAATGAGTGTACTGAATCTGCATAATCTAATAAATCCAAAATAAGTCTGATGTTATTACTTATGTGTCTATCCTTAATGAAACCTGATTGTGTTTCAGCAACTATATGAGGTAAACCCATTTTTTATCTGGTTGCATAAACTGATGCCAAAATCTTGTAATCAATTGTAAGGAGAGTGATAGGTCGCCTGAGATCAATAAGTTATCTGGTTTCGAAATTAGCGATATAACGCCTTGTTTCATAGTTGTAATCATCTCTCCCCGACTCACACATTCACAGTACATATGAAATAAAGGTTCCTGAATGATGTCCCAGAAAGGAATATAAAATTCAACTGAAAGCCCATCTATACCTGGGGATTTACCCTTTTTCATTGAGAAGAGAGCAGTCTTGATTTCCTCTCTGGTCAGGCTAGAGTCACAAGTCCCCTCCAAGTCCTTATAAATTGTCACAATGTGTTGTTTAACCTTACCAATAAACATTTCACAAGAAGAATTGTTGAATTCTGATTTGTACAAGTTGCTATAAAAGGAAAAAACAGAATCAGAAATTAATTTTTGGTCCGTACATTTACTACCATTAATATTAAGCATACTTAGTGATTTTCTTTGACCGTTTCTTTTCTCCAAAGCAAAAAAATAGCTGGAGTTTGTTTCCCCCTCTTCCAGCCACTTGGCTCTAGATCTCACAAATGCACCTTTGCCTAACTCAATGTAAGACTCAAGACTTCCCCTTTAAATTTATGCAAAAAAATTGAGACTCCAGCAGAGCGGTTAGTACCATGACTACAGTAAATCTTATTTCCCCACTGCCCTTTCCAGAACTTTACATCTGACTCACTTGAATGTGTTTCTTGTAAAAAATATTAAGTCAGCCCCACTATTTTTACAGAATAGAAAAGTGGCTTTTCTTTTCAACAGATTGCGTATACCTCTGACATTCAATGACATAACCGTTAGAGAATCAAACTGAAAATCCATTAAAAATAAAAGGATAAAGTAATGAAGTAGCTCTCACAAGTAAATAACAAGAACTTTGAAGTGTGTTTTAGATTTCTTAAACGAGGAAGTGATAGACAGTCAAAATAATTTGTGACTATAAAAAAATATAGTATTGGTACCATAAACAGTTTGTTAGTTGAAATTGATCTAAACAATAAAGCAGGCTGGGTTAAATCCAGAATATTGCTGATCGAACAGAACACATTTTCCTTCTGTCTGTAATTGTACATTTTATAAACGAAGTATGATAAATATTTCGTTGCTCAAAAATGCTATTGCTCTAATAATTAAGCAACCTTGCACAATACAAGTCATGAGCAAATAATAAATTAACATACCGGGGAAACCCCTTGAAAAAACACGTCATCATCATGACATCATCTTCATGACGTGTGTGGTCACGTCTCTTTGGGAGCCGCAGCGCCGGCTTTCTGTGTGAATTACGCACGGTTCGTCTTTACAGCGATGTTTCGCTCTGTGTGAACGAACAACGGCGGAGAATTGGCGAACGACCGCTGCGGTGTTAATGTAGTGTTACTTACAGCTCATAGGGCTGATCTGGACTGGAAGTTGTGTCGCGATTCTGCCTTCTTACAGCACGAGACAGGTTCGTGAGTGTCGCCATTTCAGCTTCGATACGTGTAACGTTACAGCCCTACTCGCGACGCAGGTGGGAAGTGACGAACACGTCCAGACAAGTTCCTCGGTGTGAGTGCTACAGTGACGTGCCACTGCCAAGTAGCCTACAGGTAATTCAATGGGCCAATTTTAAAATGCTTGAATTGCCACTCAGAGTCTCAGAATTAATTGCGTTAATTTTTATAACGCGTTAATTTGCAGTGTAATTAATTAATCTAATTGACGCGTTAAACTGACACCCCTAGTTATTTTGTGTTGAATATACGTTTTATTTAGTCAAAATTACTGCTTGATGTTATTTGTTGTGAACCACATGTTGCAAGCAGTGAACAAAATTATATCTTTCTGAGCAAACAAAACCAATAAGGTGTTGATTTATCTCATTTTCTTAGTCACATTATTGAAATTCCAAGCAATCACTGTTAACGTTAGCTGGCTCGGTCTTGGTCATTTGCAATTTACTGTATTTGTTATCAAATCAGGGACTAGGCTCTATTTTAATATTTTGATGTGTAACCATTTCAAGTAAAAAAGTTCTTATGACATTGTGTTGCTTTTCCAGGGAGGAGAAACTTGCATGTTATGTAGAATGATGCGCATTGGAGCCAAAAGGTTGATTGTAACATGCACTAAAGTTATATGGCTGATGTAATAATTGTATTAACCTGTGGTAACAGCCTGAGTAACTGTAAAGGCTTCTAGGTTGCATTGTAAACATGATAACTTGCAACATATGTTTTAAAACCTGCAGCAATACATGTAAAAAATGTCAGGCATATGCAAACTCATATGCCTGACATGCCTAATACATCTTTTAACTGTGGTTTTCCTGACTGTACAAGAGCTTTTTCTACATGTGCAGCCTTCCGTTCTCACACGTATCGCCATAAGTATGGAAAGAATTTAACTAAAATTCATAGTGCAGGTGATTTAACTTGTCATGTTGACTCATGTAGCACAAAGTGTGAGGATATCCGGAGTCTTCTTTCACATCTGAAAAGTCATATAACCGAAGGCAAGACAGTTCATGCCCTTTTAGACTATGTGACAAAAAATTTACAGTGAAGTCTACATTCACCTCGCATGTGTCAAGAAAGCATAAAGACTGCTCCAAGGACAGTCTAGTTGCCCCAATTGCAAATCCAAGTAGCACTAGTGATAATAATGAGTATTGTGGTTTGCAGCTTGAGAATCCCAGTCAGTCCAGTTAGTGTAAAAATCCCATTCCACAGTATTTACATGCATTTACAGTAATAAACTGTTTATGGTAATCTCCATAAACAGTTTACAGTAGGAAATGTAAAATAACAGTAACACATTCCCTGTTAAATTACGGTAAACTACTGGCAGCTGCAGTTGCCAGCATGATACTGTTATTCGACAGTACCTACCGTAATCTGCAACAACAGTTTATTACCGTATAAAATATTACAGTATCATACTGTAAAATATATATATATATTCTCTACAGTACACTACCGTAATATTTTGTACGGTAATAAACTGTTGTTGCAGATTACGGTAGGTACTGTAGAATAACAGTATCATGCTGGCAACTGTAGCTGCCAGTATTTTACTGTAAATTAACGGGGAAATAATTTACAGTGCACCCTCCAGAGTGGAAAAGTTGAATACGCTCCGCCGCAGCGTTTCCGTGCACACTGGCAAAACGTAATACTCTGCTCAGATCTGCTCACGTCGCGTACGTGTTTACGTCACATACATGCGCCAGAACAAGGAAATAAACAAACATGTCGGATTATTTCCATGCATCGGACCTTCAAGCTGCTCTGGCAGCCCTTATAAACGTACAGGAGTCTTTCCATGAAATGTACAGGATATGTACAGATAGAATTACTGAACAGAGAAGGGTCTGTAATTACCTCTATCAAATCGACGTGGCGATGTTGTGTGATAGTGTATCACAGCACCACCTAGCCGCTTGGCATGCATACCCAATCAAATTCCACACACTTTTGTGTCACCGTATGCACGCAGATTTCCTCCCGAAAACGCTCGTCTAAACGCAGAATACAAAGTGAAGACGCGACGCCACTTTTGCGTCTTCTGTTCTGACCGTCATCATCTAAACGTAGCCTAAAGCTACGGTCTGCAATCCTGGAGAGCTAGCAAGAGAGCTTGCAAGATTTGAAAGTGGCACCTCCTCTAAGTTCCACACCCCCCCATCCCGTCAGTGCTCTGTCCAAAGCCACACCCCCACAAACTTGAATGAGTATCTGGCAGTGGGACTCAGCAGGGAGAAGGAATGTGCTGAATATTTCCAGCATCAGTGAAACTTGACGTGTACACGCATGGATGATGGAGGAACAGAGGGGGGCGTAGGCAGAACGAGACATGAAGGCATCTGATCATCTGTTTTTTTCTATTCGGGCCAAATAGCACAGATTGGTCAGCTTTTTCTCAGTCCTGCAGCTGCCACAGAGGTCTGATCATTTTCGTTCCTTTTTCTGAATACATAATGTATTGGCTACTCTCAGGATAGAAGACCATTTCATCCACTATAACAAAATGTGTTTCTGAACAACATTACAGACCCTAGCTTTAAAATTACACTTTACTTTATTTGTCACGTAGGAAATTTAGCTGACATAAAGGCTGCCACATTAAAAGTACATACACTTGGTGCAGTAACAGACAAAGTGTCAGCATGTTTAAAGTCCTTGAAGTTGTTCCAGGGGGTCCCCAAGCAGAATGAGGAATTGTTTAGTGTTTATTATTGGGTCTTCTTCTTGTCTTCTTTCAAATATGTCCAACAGCATCATGTTGTGGCCAGGCTTCGCATCCACAGAACGCATCCACCTTGGTGAAATTAAAAAGCAGTTATTTAATACGGATGCCCTGATCAGGATTTTTGGCCCAGATTTCACTAATCACTGGAAGCACTGGCCGACACCGATTGGCTCCAATTGATCATGGAGGGAGGAGGGGGGGGATCTATTCAAAGCCTTCTATTTATTGTGTAGCTATTTCTGCCTTTCATCCTGCTCAGTCATGATAACGGGATAAAATAATTTGCACAGCTTAGATAGAAAAAAAGATTTTCAAATGACATAAAGAATACCAGTGCAATGTGTGTGGATGTGGGAAATCGAGATGGAGAGACTCTCTGATAGTACTAGGCTTTTGGACCATGTGAGTGAAGAGTGAGGGCAAGCTCCCTCTGGTCTTTTGTGTACTCGTGGCCCTGTTTTGACAGGAGGTGTACTGGAAGATCTGAAATTTGTTTAGCAAAGGGCTAATTAGTAAGTACCCTTGAAATAATGACTAGGAAGTCTAAACAAAAACAGAAAAGTGCTTTACACATAAGTTCATCACATTTTCTCCAAATGTATACTTTCATTTTACCTGGGTATAAATCGAGTATGTCTTTCAGCTTTTCATTTATGAGGTTTTTCCCCCTCAGATCGTCCAGAAGACCACGCAACATGCTCTTTGCCCTCCATTCTCGATCCTGCGCATTCCTCTTCTCTCTTTCCAGACTCTCCACCCTAGTCAAGGCTTCACTGAGTCTGGCCCTTAGATCATCGGGGGATGTAGGCAGTGTGTAGGAGTGGTCCTAGTAGCAACAAGGATGAAAATATTGAGTAACGTTTATATCACATCATTCACAGTCACAGCCAGTCCATTCATAGCAAGTATAATGTGCTGTCAAGAGGCCTGCATATCTGACCAGAGGTGTGATTATGACTAGGGTTATGACGCTCACAGCTGTTTGGGGCATAGCTAGTACTCAGTACTCACAACATTGGGCATGGGTGGAGGTTCAGTCTCTTGGACGGGCTGGGAACCGTACATTGACGGGCTCTCTTGGGCCTTGTTTGAGGTCCGGGATGTTGTGGCTGCCACTGGCTGAAAGGTAAAATACTTAATATTGATAAAGGTTTTCAGTAATCCAGGTCATGGTAGTGCTGTATGGTAGTAGGCATTAGAGATGCACCGATCAGGATTTTTGGGGCCGATCACAGATCACCGAAAGCAGTATCTGCCGATCCCAATATTGCTGATCACCGATCACAGCGTCAAATCCATAAATTCTTCTATATTGTTGTCTTGTGTAACTTTCATATATCTAATTAATGATTCTTCTTACACAACATTGACATTGTATTATTAAGTATAAAATTAGGAGATGAGAAAGTATCATGAATTGAACACCGTTTTATTGCAGGCTGAGACAATGTGCAATATTTCACCCTCTAGAGACTCTCTTAGAGACAACTTGGACTCAGCTTACATAGAGTAACTGTAGCTTACTAGTGGGAATGCATGCAGTCAGGGTGGGAATTTCGTCATTTTAGGGGCAAGTCCATTTGGCCTTCACTTTTTTTTCCAGGGGCACCAAGGCCACATGACAGGGCACAAAGGCCACTGAGTACAATGTGTTGATTTACCTTTCAGACTGATACCATAACATCCTAATTTATAATAAGACATGGATTATGCAGGGCTCCAGACTTACTTTTTGCATTGGTTGCACTGGTGCGCCTAACTTTTTTTTTTAGGTGCACTGGCACAAAATTTAGGTGCACTCGAATTTTAACGCCATAAGGAGACCTTTCTGGCTCCATAACTTTAATATAACGTGAATGATTTACAAACAAGTAATAAGATATTAAGAAATCCTTGTCTTTATTTGAAGGACACTGACATAAGAAAAATAAGGTGCCACTTTCTCCACACACCGGTCCCTGCATGTAGTGTGTTTTTTTGACATGCTGTGTTTTTTTAAAGTTTCGATACGAAACGTTGTTGACCCGCTTACAAATGCACTATTACCGGCCATACTCCGACCGCACTCATGACAGTATACACAGTGCATTATATTACGTCCTTTATCGTACCGTAACCAGGGAAAGTGTTTCAACCAGTCCTGCCTCTAAAACCGAGGCGGAAATGTGCCGGCCCGTGGGTGAGATGGGAGGAGGTGTCAACGACCTGTACTGTTGTGCGACCCACAACCGGGGAGTTTTAAAACCAAAAAACAGCTGATCACAGCAGTCAGTCCTTCATTTCATCCGTGGACATTAAGATGAACCCAGTTCTAAACTCCAGTGGGGTACAATGTAAAGCTCTTATTTTGAAGACAAATTCTATGTCACGGTTCACAGCCCAACTTCCAGCTTCACGTCACGTCACATGTTTACGCCTACCTTAGAGGCGGCTTTTGGAAAAGGAGGAATATTACGCCTCGGTTTTAGAAAGATGGGCCGGCAAATTGCCGCCCTTACCTTGGAGCAAATGTGCCGCCTTTTGCAGGGGTGGTTGTCAGCTTAGATTGTTTAGTGAAAAAACGTTCAATACTTCTGCCCCTCTTAATTTTGCCTCGTTTTGTTTCTTTTATTTTCCCTTTCCGCTGCTGTGGCGCTCAGGTCGCTCACGCCGCTCGCATTTTTTGTTTTGTTTGCCGCTCGCAAATTTTAATAAATACACACAATGGAGAGCAGTGACCACAGCCAATCTGAGGCAAAGGTCCGCCCAAACTCTGTCTCTTATTGGTTTAGACCAAGATAATGATCTACCACGATTGTCAGTTTAGTCACAGGAGAACACAGAGAGATGATGTGCTTGCAAAGTACATTTATATATTTTAGATGCACCGGTGCGACCTAGAAAAATCCTTAGGTCGCACTCTGGAGCCCTGTTATGTATTAAATATATATATGAATATGTATAAATATGCATTTTTTAATACCAAAACCAAGTTAAAGTTACATTAGAAAGTCGTTTTTGTTAAGTGGGGTTAGGATTAGGTGATTTTTGTGACACCACACTGAATATTAGTGTTATTGAATATTTCTCCCATTAGAAATTCCCCAAAATTATGGCAAAGCACATTTTTTCCAAACAAAAAAAATGTAGAATAACCAGCAGGAGACTGATGTGTGGAGTGATTTTGGCAGCAATGGTAATCATGAAATAATTATGATGACATGTTTTTATGTGAGGATGAATCTAAAAGCTGTGAGTGCAAAGTCTTGTGAGGACGACTCTTATTTCTACGACTACTAAGTCTTCACTGTGAACATGAATTCAAGTTTTTGGGTACGAGTAGAAAATTGCTGAAATGACGTCACGTAGGTCACAAGCAGGTCACAGGGGAAAATAATCGAACTCCCTCTGTGAGGGGGGCGGGTCAGGAGGCGAGCTGCCAGAATCTGACCACACCGAGACCCCCAAGACCAAGAGAGAGATTTACTGATACTGTAGCAGAACCACAAGGTCCAAAAGACTGAAACCATCCGGCGCCCAGTGAAGGAAAAGAAGGAAAGAAGAGGAAGACGTGAAAAAGATACAGGTACAGTAAGGTCAGTGTGATGAAGTGAATTAAATTAATAGTTTAATGATCGTAGTTACCGTTGTTGGAGCAGAGTGTTAGCTTGCTAGCTTACTTTGGACGATAGCAGCATTGTTTAATAATCAGTAAATAGCTGAGTTGACGTGTGTTAATGTGACTCCACCTTAAATTCATCAGGTACGCTTGGAAAGTTAACGTTAGACCAGTTCAGCTGTTATTTAACCTGTTGGCTGTGTTTCCTGCTTGTATGTCAGTTAAAATGCTTTTAGTTGTCCATCCCCTTTGTAATAGGGTAGTTGTAAGCCTTTGGTTTATTGTGTCACAGCTTGTTTGTTGAAGTTTACATCAGTGTTAAAGTGCAGTTAAAGTGTATTACTGCTAATACTCCACACCTCAGCTTTCCCATATCATTCATGATATCTATATATGTGTGTGTCTATGTATGTATATATACACATATATACACATATATATACATACATACATATATACTGCAGTTGTACTCTGATTAGACTGAATTGCATCACATGTTCATTATTAGTCTATATTAGTCTTATGTATAGTACATTTATCTATAAAATGTAACATCCAGTGGTCACATATACTTCTCTTCTCTCTTCAGATGCACTTTTAACATATTTTACCAGCAGCCCAGTGACACAGCATCAGGTGCTCCTGTCCCTCTACCTCAGCATGGCAGAGTGACACAGCATCAGGACTAAAGGCACCAACAGGCGTGCTGACTGGACATCTCTTCTGACTAGTTCAAATAAAAAAGCAGTTCAACATTTTCCTAAAACAAAGATGGGAGAGTGTCAACATGACTTTTGTAACAGAGCCTTAGTCAATGGGGAAAAAATCAAAAGAAGCTGGTTGATGCACTCAAACAGAAATGACAGTTTGCACTGCTTCTGATGCTAAATGTTTCCTCCAAGAGAATACACTTAATAGACTTAATAAGGAAGGACTAAAGGACTGGAAAAATGCAAGCCACCAGCTGAAGGTTCACGAGGATAGCCGGGAGCACAATACCCACATGGCAACATAGAAGGAGTTGGAGGTCGTTTTGCAAAGCGGCTGACAATAGATAAGTGAGAGATGGCACTGTGAGGCTGAGAGATAATATTTTTGCACAATGCCTTATTTATATTGTATTTTGATCACTTGTTTCTTTCTTCAGTTTTTATTTGGTGTGATATTTTTGACCTAAAAGAAATAAAATCTTGAATACATACATGCAGTTTCTGTGTTAGTGTATGGACATTGACAGGTAAAGTCAATAACGTGTATATCCAATATTTATTTCATAAAATTGCACTATTTAAAATAATATACAGTTCATGGACTTACAGACTTTCTGCTGGTAAGCTAAATTGACATAAATCTGTCCATCGTTTATGTATGGTTTCTTTTCCTCTTTGCTAACCCTCCTCTCAGTCATGTGCATTGGTCTACAAGGAAGCTGGTGGGAAACCAATCAGTGGATCGATGGATTATCATACACACATTATGACGTGTATATTTGCGTAGTCTTATCTGTCATAAACAAGAGATTACGGGTTACGGAGCACTTCTGTGATGCGGTGCTGCAGAGACGAGAGCTGACACCGGGTCGGAGGCTCCATTCTCCATGTAACAAGTCACAAGTCGTTTATTTAACCAGCACTGTTATTCTGAAGCTGTTTAATGAAGGTAAACAAATGAACCATAAAGCAAATGTCCCGCATAGTTCATTTTTAGCCTCTTTCCATCTGTGCTACTATCTGTCATGCAGAAATTGATACGATTTAAAAATCAATAAAAATCGTATTTTGATCAACATTATGTCTCGAATTATTTCATATTTTGCAGGTCAGTGCTAATTAACTAGCACAAGCAAACTTCTAATGCTACAGCAAGACTAGCACTAACTTAGCGTCACCGGCATGTTGTTAGCTTGCAAGCTAAAGCAGTATGTCTGTAAGTCCATGAACTGTATATTATCTTAAAAAGTACAGTTTTATGAATAAATACTTGACATAGACGTTACTGACTTTACCTGTGATGCTTCACCTAAGCTGGCAGCTCCACCCAGTCCACTGCTGTAAGCCAATTTTGGCTTTGGCGCATGCGCGTTTGGAGTTATCGGGGTTCGATTATTTTCCCCTGTGACCTGCCTGTGACCTACGTGACGTCATTTCAACACTTTTCAACTCGTACCCAAAAACTTGAATTCGTGTTCACAGTGAAGACTTCGTAGTCGTAGAAATTAGAGTCGTCCTCACAAGACTTTGCACTCACAGCTTTTAGATTCATACTCACATAAAAACAATCCTAACCCAAATAATTTCTCAGACTCACGTGTGTGACAGTAGAATTTTGTGTACAACAATTTTATTTGCGCACAAATGTTTAACATTACGAATACGAATGTGAGAATCATGCATACGTCTTTTTGACAGCTATCTTACTCCATAGGCCAGCAGGCATGACGTAGGTGAAAGCTTTGAACAGGTTTTCAACTTTAAGGTCTGTGAATGATAGTGAGTGACTGTGAAGTCTGTTGTGTTAAATCTGTAGGAGAATGTCATGACAGTGCGAGGATTGGAAATATTTCAAAATGGCAGCCAAAAGCAAAATGGCCAAATCAGTATTGATGCAGAGATGGGATTCTTCCTTCTGGAAAGGGACAGCGGTCAAGTGAGCAGGTTTGGCGAGCGTCCTGCAGTAGCTGTGGTATGTGTTATTTAACCAAAGAAATCACTCAGTTGTTTCAAATTGCAGGTGAAGCCACTGCGTTCATCGCGGAAAAGCCAGGCAGAATCACAACTACACACATGTTGTTGCCTGCCACATTCACAGGGCAGACACAACACGCAAATGGCATTCTTAGCAAGTTGATGAACATCACCCATCAATTATGCCATGTTGTACTGTGCAATTTGGAGAAAACTACCTGCAAATGCCATGTACATCATCATCATTGTCAAGCTTGGGATACATGTGATTTGAAAGACATCAATGCCATCTAGTGGACATCTTGGATAAAACACCCCATACATTGCTGGTTTCTTACCAGCAATGTATGACTGTAGCAGAGCATGTGAGCACAGCTGAGCGGCGAGAATTTCCGTTCACGTGAGCGTTCGCACAGGGCCTCAGCAGCCTATGGCGGAGTAGTTACCTCAGTTTCATGTCATTAGACCATACCAATGTGGAGATGTGCAACACTTCCTCTTTTGAACCATATCTGCAGGGAGTTGATATTTAATAACTTGAGTATTGTGTGGCCTATCAAAATTCTTTTAATAACTTTTTGTCAGGAGGGTCCACAGATACTGTGTGAAAAGTTTCGTGCAAATCGGTGAAATCGCCTGGGAGGAGATAGAAAAAGTAGGTTTTTCATTTGTCACGATTTTGCGCATTGGAAAATTACCGCAAAAGTGGGTGTGGCCTATACCACACCATTCAGCTGAATTCAGGGAACACGTAGATATAAGGTTTAACAATGTGCTACATATAATGTGGGAGTTATGTGCCAAAAACGCTTTGCATTGAAAATAGCGGCCCCTGCTGGTCATTTTTGGTGTGTGAGTCACATGGGCCATTTAATAGCACCTCTATGAATTTCATTTCCATAAGTGTTATGGTGTGGGCACAGTGCCAAATATAAAATTAAATTGGCACCACAGCGCCATCGAGAGTCAAATTGGTAAACCCTTCATACGCTCTCCTCAGGAGGGCACTGACAATAAAAATACAAAGTTTCGTGTCAATCCGATGAACGGAAGTGGAGATATAAATTAGCTCAGTTTAAAGAGCGCCACCTTGTGGTCATTGCTTGAAATTTTGTACAGGGCCTCAGCGACCTATGCCGAAGTTGTAACCTCAGTTTTCTGTCATTTGACCATACCAATATTGAGGTATGCAACACTTCCTGTTTTGTACCAAATCTGCAGGAAGTTGATATTTAATAACTTGAGTATTGTGTGGCCTATCAAAATTCTTTTAATAACTTTTTGTCTTTTTGAAAAAATGGTTTCCACCGCCCCGCCCACTAAAGTATGACGTAGCTGAAAGATTTTAATAACTTTTGTTCTTCAAGGCATGAAGACGATAAATAAGTTAATTTGAAGACTGTGGTGTTTAAGCTCTAGGACAAGATAGTTTTCAAAGTAGGCATGAATTGGGGAAAAATACCACCACACATCAAAATGGCTGACTTCCTGTTGGAGTGACGGTATCGGTCCAAAAGGGTTTTTTGTGCGTCTGCTCATGATGAATCTGCGCACCTAATTTCATTCATCTATGTGCATGCAGGAGGCGGGGCATCACAATAGGGGGCGCTACAGAGCGTGCAGGACACGACCACGCCCAATGACAACACAGATCTATTCAGAGCGACTCCCTTTACAGTCCTGTAAGATTTGGCGGAGATAGGACATTGTATGAAGAAGTTATGAGGACTTGATGCTTTACGGCGAAGGATTTGAATTGACCGCTCCACTGCGGCCAGCAGGTATAACGTAGGATAAAGATTTCCATAAGTTTTCATTTTGGTGTGGATAGGAAATTGCATGCTGAAGTTATAAAGCCTTGATGCTCGATGGCGAGGGGAAAAAATGGTTTCCACCGCCCCGCCTACTAAAGTTTGGCTCAGCTGAATGATTTCCATAACTTTTGTTCTTCAAGTCATGAAGAAGATAACTGAGTTAATTTGAAGACTGTGGGGTCTAAGCTCTAGGACAAGATAATTTTCAAAGCAGGCATGAATTCGACAAAAATGCCGCCACACATCAAAATGGCGGACTTCCTGTTGAACTGAGAGAATGGGTCCCCAGACTTTTTTGTGCGTCTGCTCATGATGAATCTGCGTACCGAATTTCGTTGGTCTACACGCATGCGGAAGGCAGGGAGGAACATTAGGGGGCGCTACAGAGCCCACAGGTCACGACCACTAGGGGTAGGAAAAATAATCGATTCTTAGATTAATCGCGATTCGGACGTGGATGATTCTGAATCGATTCACAAATGTCAAAAATCCATTTTCTACATGTTAATTGACAACATAATGTTGACTGAACGCAAGAGGCAGAACTCAGAAGTGCGGAACTGCAGCGCCTGGACAGTTGACGGCGTGCACACAACAAAAAACATGGGATGTGTCGTGAATGTTTGTACTCACAAACAACTCGTCTGAGGCATTTGTTTACGCCGAGCGGCTCGAGAGCAGCGTGGAGACCGCTGTTGGCTGTTAGCTGTGGCGTTGAGTGCGCAGCGTCCAGGTTAACTTGCGACACCTGTAACTAACTATCGGGTATTTCTGTCATTCCGCTGTGCGTTCAAATGGTTTACTTAACAGACAGTGGAACAGCGGCGCTGTGCCGCTATACTGCTCGCTCAGCGCCACTATACTCATTTTCAATGTTAGCTGCTTTATAGCGGGTGTTTGTGGGCTGCCGCGGTCTTCTCGTAAAAAATGCGCTCCCCGGCTGACGGTGACGATGGCTTTAAGCAGCTTTCATTTTTAGTATAGTGCCGCACCGTCAGCCTGGGGAGACTAGAAGATTAGCAATATTTCAAAATGGCAGCCAAAAACAAAATGGCCGACTTAGTATTGATGCGGAGATGTATTCGGGGAGACAGCCTCTACGCTTATGAGCAGTTTGGTGTCGATAGGAAATTGTATGTTGAAGTTATGAAGCCTCGATGCTCGACGGCGAGGGAAAAAAATGGTTTTCCACCGCCCCGCCCACTAAAGTTTGGCTCAGCTGAATGATTTCCATAACTTTTGTTCTTCAAGTCATGAAGAAGATAAATGAGTTAATTTGAAGACTGTGGTGTTTAAGCTCTAGGACAAGATAATTTTCAAAGTAGGCATGAATTGGACAAAAATGGCGGCACACATCAAAATGGCGGACATCCTGTTGGAGTGACGGTATCGGTCCAAATGGGTTTTTTGTGCGTCTGGTGATGAGGAATCAGGGTACCGAATTTTGTTCGTCTACGCGCTTGTGGGAGGCTGGACTGAACATTAGGGGGCGCTACAGAGCCCGCAGGTTATGACCTCGTCCAACGACATTAAATTATAAAAAAATTTCACTTAATGTGACGTATGTTCCAAATTTGGTGAGTTTTGGGCCTTCTTTTCAGGCTTCCAAAACTGCAGTTAAAGCGCAGAATAATAATAAGAAGAAGAATAGGGCTGTGACCTGCTCGGGCCCTAATAATAATCATTTGAAAAACAATAGGGACCTCACAGGTCGAGACCTGCTCGGGCCCTAATAATAATAATAATAAGAATAAAGTATTCAATAAAAAAAATTATATTTTTTTATTTCTATCCCATTTAATTTAATACAATATATTCATTATATATTCATTTTCTCTCATCTATGTTCTAAAATTAAGCTTACTGTCAAGTTCATGTCCTGAAAACCTGTTATCCAATCAGAATTGTCTGTCTCTATTAAGGCACGGTTAGCTGGCTCATTCATTGGTTAGGACTTCACGAATCCCGGGGAAGGCCAAGCTATGTGTTTTGGTGTGGAGAGTGACGAGCAAATCGACCTATCACGGTTTGATTTCAAGAGGGCGGGAATAAAACAATAGATCGTAGGCCTTCATGAAGTCCGAACATCGGATCTGTGCAGAGTGGTGAGAGCGGTTGAGTTAAATGGCGGAAGACGAGAGTGACGTTGTGGCTAGCTTGATAGCATCGCCTTTTTCAAGGCGGGCTTTCACAGAAAAACCTAAAATAATAAAAAACGGAAGACCAACTCCAGAGCTGGAATTAAAAGAAAAGGTTAAGAAAGTGGAAAGGCATTTCAAGACCGAAAATTATCAGCGATATCCATGGATGACTGGCTGTAAGAAAACAAACAGGCTGTACTGCTGGAGTTGTTTACTTTTTACAACTGACAAGTCATCCACCTGGGTCAGCGGCGGATTTGTCAGCCTTACAAATCTGACAAAGTCAGCCCACAGACATCAAGATTCTGCAGCACACCTGCAAACGACGGTCAGGTTGAAAACTTTTGGGGACACACGAGTTGATCTTCAGCTAGATGAGCAGCGCCGTAATCATACTACGGCCCACAACAACAAGGTCAGGCAGAACAGAGAGATCCTGAAACGCCTCATCAATGTTGTCACATTTCTTGGAAAGCAAGAGCTGGCATTTCGAGGACATGATGAGAGTAAAGATTCTGAAAACAAGGGGAACTACTTGGAGCTTCTGGAGTTTTTGGCGGGGTATGACAGCCCTCTGCGCTGTCATCTGGATTCGGTCACTGTTTTCATTCAGAATGACCTGATTCAATCGGTGGCAGATGTAATGACCGAAGCAATGAGGGAGGAGGTGAGGAACACGCCTTTTGTCTCCGTTATGGTAGATGAGACAACTGACGTAAGTAACACTGCTCAGATGTCATATGTCCTGCGTTACACCACTGACGGTGGTGTCAAGGAGCGCTTTTTCCAGTTTGGTGATGTCAGTGGTGATAAGCCCGCAGAAGCCATAGCTCGTCAAGTTTTGGAGTTTCTGGAGGACTGTGCCTGTACCAAGAAAGTAATTGCCCAGTGTTACGATGGAGCTGCAGTCATGGCCTCTGGACTGAATGGGGTGCAAGCTAAAATAAAGGAAAAAATACCACAAGCTCTCTTCGTTCACTGTCATGCGCACTCTCTGAACCTCGTCATGTCTCAAAGTGCTGCCAAAATCAAAGAGTGCAAAAAAATTTTCTCCCACCCAAGTGTCCTCGCAGCCTTTTTCACAAGGTCAGCTAAACGCACGAAACTCCAGGATGACATATGCCAGCGAAGACTGCCCAGAGTGACTCCAACACGGTGGAACTTCTCATCACGTTTGGTGTGCACTGTGTATGAGCGGAGAGAAGAACTCTTGGAGCTCTTTGAATTCATTGTTGACAACCACAATGATTTTGATGATGTGCTGTACACATCGCTGATGGATACACTGCACTGCTGACGGACTTCGAGTTCTGCTTTCTCATCGCCACATTCAACTCCTGTTCGCCTACTCCGACGTGCTCTTTGGGATCTTGCAGAATAAGGAGTGTGACATGCAGTTCTGTTTGTCCAGCATCGAGGACTTTTGCAGCACCACAGAGAGAGAAAAGGCCAAATTTGACTCCATCTATGAGGACACTGTGGGCGAAGTCGGGGTTCCCAGCGGGCGCAGGGCACGGAGAGTCGGAGATGTGCGCGCAGCGTACCAGCGGCTGCACAGTGAAATCCTGGACATCCTCACTCAGCTGAGGAACAGGTTCAAGGATCATGAAAAACTCATGTTCCTTGCCCTTCTGGACCCCAAGAAGTTTGCCTCGTACAGAGAAAACTTCCCCAGCTCTGAGTTCCAGAGCCTCGCGGAAAGCTACGGGCTGCATTTTGACCTCCCCAGGCTCAAGACTGAACTGACGGTCATGTACAACATGGCAAACTTTAAGGCAAGGAGCCCACCAGACCTGCTGCACTTTCTGACTCTTAAAGAGCTGACTGAGAGCATGCCGCAGCTGTATCACCTCACCTGCCTGGTGCTGACCATCCCCGTGTCCACCTCCTCCTTAGAGCGGTCTTTCTCGGCTCTGAAGCGCATCAAGACGCACGCCAGGAACAGTACTGGACAGGATCGCCTGGGAGCTTTGGCACTGATGTCCATTGAGAAAGGACTTCTTTTGGAGCTCAAATCAAAGGACAGACTTTATGACGCCGCCATCGCCCACTTCACAAAGAAAGACCGACGAATACCATGTAAGGTAGGCCTATGTTATAATACACCTTGATTATTATTTCAAGGGATTTAGATTACTGGCCAAGTGGACATTCAGGAATTTGTATTTATTGCGGAGGTTGTCCCAGCGCAAATTGCCTTGAATTCAATTTGTAATTAATCAATCAATCAATCAATCAATCAATCAATGGTATCAGAAGTGTGTGGTTGGATTTTTGTTTTCAGAGGGTTTGTATTCCCCTCATGTTCACTTGTCTGTCCCTTTCCCTATGGAGAATTAAGGAGGGATAGTCGTAAAAATTATGACTTCAATTTATTTGACATCTCATTGCGCCATGCGTAATTGCGCAGCGAAAGGCATTTGCACTTCATTGCAACTTTAAAAAAGTCTTTGTATTACCAGCTTTGTGTAACTTTTGAAATTGTATTGTAGATTGACAAATAAATTCATAAGCATCATCAATGTGTGAATGATTTGTAATGCGCCGTGATTTCATAGCGCTATCCATGGTGATGAAATGAGCCTCAGTGTGTGTCTGCAGCGTCACGGGGTGACATTCTGGGTGACATTCTGGGTGACCTAATTTTATATTTCCAGATTTTCCGCAGTTAATGTTGAGAATGTTTCTTGTTGCGGAGAATGTTATTGATGTTATGGTCTATTTTTTCACATCCTTGTCATCGTTAATTAAATTTGCACTTGTTAAACCCTTTTAATTCATTGTACTGTTGATTTTTTTCCGCGATGATTTATTTTCTCTGCGGTGAGGTGAAGGCCCAGCTGTACTGCTCACGGTTCGCCACTGGATTTTGGTGACACTACACTCACCAAAATTTTTTGTATTGTCTCTTTTTTGGTGTTGCACTTTGTAGACCTGCGCCCTCGTCTCCCAGACGGCTGACCATAGAGACCAGAGTTAATGTCCAGACGCTCGTTTTGATGAAAATAGGGTTGTAGCTCGTTGTCTACCTTACTACGGTAGGAAAGAGCTGTCGTTTGTGTTTTAACAAGGTTTCACTTATAAGTTATTGATCCTGGAAGTTTGAATCTGTGAATATATTTCCAACTTTACCGAACTAAATCCTACCATATAAGTCAGTTACGTACCATGTCAAAACCGGCTGCGCTCGCTTGCGCACCTGTGCTGTAAGTTTCGGACTTCTGTTTTGAGATGCTGCTGCTGTTTGAGAGGCTTTCACGTGAGATCATCGTGATGATGAAACTCCAACTGCGCGAACCGCAGATTTACTGAAGTTACTGTGAGTGACTACTGTGCACTCAGGTGGCTGTAATTCAGGGCAGGCTCGCTACGCTGACCGGGCCAGGGGCACAGAGGCCACTGTGGCTGTAACTTTTGATGATTTTTTTTTTTTTCACGGGGCATCAAGGCCAAAGTGCGATGTCGTGGCCACCGTGAAATTCCCACACTGCATGCAGTTAATGCACTGTCTTTATACTAAAACGTCATCTGATCGGCCTGATTTGATCTATTTTGAGAACTCCGATCAAACCCGATAGTCGCATTATCGGCCGATTGCGATCGGTTGCCGATCGATCGGTGCATCTCTAGTAGGCATCTGGACTTGTTTTAGTTTCTCGAAGATGCTTTACCTCTCATCCAAGAGGCTTCTTCAGTTCTGACTGAGTCAATTAGTAACAACTGGAACAGTTTTAAGTGTACAACCTTATACCTACCATTTTGAGATGAGCAGGGGAACTGAAGACAGATGGAATGGCTCCATGTCTGATCCTGACCGTTTGACCTGTTCTGTCAAAGTCCTCCCGTCTGAAGTGCTCACTGCAGAGCATGGACGACTGACTGGCGCAAAACCCTTCCCTTCTGAGAGCTACTTCCCACTGCTTCCTCAAGTCTGGATCTTTGGGAAACCTTCAAAGTGTGAGAAAGTAAGCTAAACAACTAACAACAGTAGTAAGTTTAGCACAATTTAGTTAAATGTGGTTAATTTCTTATAAAATCTCAGATTTCATAGACCGCGGCCAAGCCAGTCTCCACTTCTGAAAACACTCTAAGTTTAGCCAAAATGTATGGAGGCTGGCTTGACCGCGGAAATTCATGGCATTATCCACAACGTAAGCAAATTTAGTTTATCTACATGCTGTTAGAACGGCGAAATACAACCATGAACAATTGCTCAGTTATACCGGTGAAAGGTAATTCCCTGGGATCTGGTTTGGAATGTGCAACGGTGTGTACAGCCCCAAGCAGCACATGAGTGAGGCATCTCTCCAGCCTGCCACATTCAATATGGCGGCGACGTCGACGTACGATCAGCGTACAATACTGCCGCGTCTACGTTCATACAAGTCGGTCTGTGCTTCCGCTTACTCATCGCTCGTATTTAAATTTCCTTTAGGGTTGCTGTTGCGTCAAGTTAACGGTGACACACACAGAAACCTAAGTACATCCTTACCCACAGGACAATAAATCACTAACTACCACTGCAGTGCTTTCAGGACATTTTCACTACGGCAGGCTCTTCTCGAGCTGGTGTTTGACAATTCTGTGGAATTGGCCTATCGGAATGTTAACATCCCAAATCAGACTGATGAAGGGTGCATCTTCATGTACAAATTATTTTCCTTTTCGTTAACTATATTTCTACAAATGACAAAAATGGTTAGAGTTTTATTTTGAAACGCATGGAGAGGAAGTACGGGGTAATTGTAAGGAACTCGACACTTCCGTTTGTACCCAGCAGCTTGCTACCACGTACTGCCTGTTCAATACAATTAAATTGCTGTTATTTTATCTTTCCTGTAGCTGTAGGTGTTAGTCAAAGATGAATACGGTACTTTCCAGAGCTAACTCTTTGTTCGCCTTCTCTCTGAGCGTAATGGCGGCCTTAACTTTCGGCTGTTTCATCACGACAGCCTTCAAAGACAGAAGAGTTCCTGTGGACATCCACGTCGCTAAAGTCATGCTGTAAGAGTCATCATCGTCCAACAGCTGTTTGCATTAAGTGTGCTGCCGTGCATGTAACTTTACTTCATTATAGCTATGATCCATTAATAACATGTTAACGGTAAAAGAGCAGCCAAAAGATCACTGGTGCTCGGTGCTTTCAAATGCTATTCGTGTACAAAGACGCAGGTTGCAGGGCCTGCTGCCGGTGTTTGGGTCAACGTAACAGTTTGATATTTTCGATATTGTTTGAGTTTAAATTATATAGAGTACACCCTCCGGACAGTTTTAGCAGTTTGTATTATGGATGTAAAGTGAAGGCAGAGAAACTGTTGCTTGTATAGTTACCTTTCAGATGTTGCTGTAGGAGGCCTCTAATGCAGAAATGAAAGGGTTTTTTTTATGTTTATGTACGTTTTTAGAGAAATGTTGTAATATTGCAACATTGGGCTTAGTTTGGAGCAGAATTTCTGTATTTCCACTCACATTCTCTGAACAACAATTCAGAACAACTAGGGGTTCATTTGCAGGGTTGATTGCTTACTTAGCCCCATAAAGGTATACATTAATAATAATCACAAATTAGTCATATTTTTATGAAGAAATTTATTTTTTAAAAAAAACAATTAAACAGCTTTTCCTAGCAACTTCTTCATTTCTAGTGAAAGTCCCAGAAACAGTTCTTTCCTCTGTAAAGCAAAGGCGAACATCACACTTGCTGCATTGCGTGTTAGTGTATCCTTTAATGCAGTGTCTGCAGCTTCCTCTCCCTGTCTTCACTGGGAAATGCGCAACGAGGTCCTTGCGTACATCCAATGGGAGTTGGATGGTCTTTTTCTGAGGAGTCAGACGGCTTCCTGATGTCACTGTTGCTGGGCTCCCTTTGCCTGAAGATGGCTGTCCTCTCTTTGGAATTTGGAGCGCCGTGTTCACCAGGATGACAGAGGATGCTAGCTGTGCCTGAAACTGTCTCCTGTTCATTGTCTCTTTGCTAGACATCTTGAGAGAGGATGATGGTGTGCCAGAAGATGTAGATGTACCAGCGACAGGATTTGATGGGGGACTTATATTTGGTTGTAAATGAGTCCATCAAATCCACACCTCCCATGTACTCGTTGTAGGCACCAACAATGTAAGGCCTCTCAACTTCAGTGTGGGTTCTGGTGGCTTTGTCCCAACGTAGAATCTTCTGCACAGGTTCAGGTCCAGCAATGGATGACACAAGTGTGATGGCTCCTGTTGTCATACCATTTGACATCACAGATGTTGTGATTCCCCTCCACTTTGACGTCATTGCTTCCTCTCCCGTTTTTGTTCAAGCTCTTCTCGTCTTCAAGGTCACAGTTGGGCAGCACACCTGCCTGGCTGTTCCCACGTAATGAATTTTTGGACTTTGGACAAAAGCATCTGCTAAATGCCCTAAATGTAAATGGCTTGGCCTATGTTCTCTACTTATCATGCTAAAAAAATGTGCATCAGCACAATCAGCAGCTATTTAGTCACACAATACTGCCTTGACATGACAATACTGCTTGTTATGCTCTCTAATTATCATACTAAAAGGAAAACATGCATACCCCCACTTTTCCCAGAACTGAATTGTCTGTTGATATCCTCAAAGTCATGAAATTTTTGGTCAGTCTGATCAAATTAACTACATTTCTTAGAGATAAAACTTTTAAATCAATCAAATTTGACCAGAACACAACACAAGGGTAGTATGTATACTGTTCATGTATAAAGAAAAACACTGTTTCAGGCAGTGGTGTAGTGGAGGGAATACACCTGTTGGTGCCCACTGCAACAAGCCGGCTATTTTGATTACCACACTCACCCAGTGTTGTTGAATTGCAACAAATATATAACACGCTCTAAATGAAATTTGATGAATCTATTCCACAATAACTACATATGTACATGTTCTAGACATTGTAATGACCAAAAAAAAAAAAAATACATTTAACTTCCTTGAATCTGATGAATTAAGTCAAATGAAACAGAGAGATGTTGGTCGAAAGAACCCTTGAGAGGTTGTGTGAGTTCATGGCCATAAGGCGGGACTTATAAACAAATTTACTATCCAATGGCATTGTGAGACTGAACAATGGGTTGTGTTAAAAAATAAGATAAAATATAACAGATTGTTTTTTAGGGTGGCTAAATGCAGTGTTGTAATTTTACAACAAGGGATCTCACAGTGTTAATGAACATCTCACACCTGCTGATGAATTCATGACATACAGAAATCCATCTATGCAGGAGCCTGTCCAGTACTGACAACTATCACTGAATGCTCAGTAACGTTCTTGTTTACTTCCTGTACTTTGTGATGACACATTTCCAGAATTGTATCACTGTGTTTTACATTTTTTACAATATTGTATTTAGGTAAATACAATATTGACAGCTTGTACGTACTTGTACAAAAATCATCAATCATGTTGACATTTGTATAGATGACACACACCCCAAACTAGGAAACGAAATACACTGTTTCATGTAGAATAAGAAATCTTACAAGTTAAATAGTAAAATCAGCCGTTACAAAAAGTTTTTTCATCTAATTTTCAAAACTCTAAAGCTTTAAAGGTGTTTTTTTATTATCTGCTCTCGCATTTCCCCCTTATTGTACACAGTTATGGTAATAATAACTAGAGCTGCACCATATTGGAATTAAAGCAAACAAACGGATGTTTTGCTTTTCTGTGATATATATTGTGAAGTGTGCTTCATCCTCCTTTCTCTGTTTCACAGGAAGAACGTTGATGACTTCACAGGACCCAGAGAGCGCAGTGATCTGGGCTTCATCACCTTTGACCTCTCAGCTGATATCCTCTAGAATATTGCTATTCAAAATGAGATGTGCTGTAGTGTACAGTATGTGGGAGAAGAGGGAAAAAATTTATTTTAGTTTCAGTTCTGTCTGCAGAAGTGCCCGTGTCTGTGTTCTTCTGTAATCCTGAGGTTATACTCTGGTTGTGTGGTGCTGACATGATCTCTGTGTGATGAGTCACACCGAGCAGCTCTGCTTCCTGCAGGGGAATATCTCATCTCTTGGTTTTCCTTAACTTTTCCCACATTTGCAGCCAATTTTTGATTGGAATGTTAAACAGCTGTTTCTCTATCTGTCTGCTGAGTACGCGACAAAGAGCAATGTAAGTCATAGTACACACACACACACACACAGGTATTGGTTAGTGTGGACAAACCCTAGAAAAGCCTTTTGACAACTCTTAGTGTAAATCAAGCTGCGTTACTGGATTGCATTAGATTTTACAGGTGTATTTAATAAAGTGGGCACTGAGTGTATGAGTTACTATTTGTAATAATATTGTAATATTGTAAGATTCATTAACAGATGCATGTGCTTACAGTAAATTTTGTCTTACTTTCAACGTGGCTATTTGGAACAACAGAAGAGAAATTTGTTGCCTCTGTCTCATTTACAGTTTTTCTGTTGATTGATGAACAGCGTGTGTGTGTGTCAGGCTCTGAACCAGGTGGTGCTTTGGGATAAGATTGTCCTTCGAGGTGAAAACACCAAACTGAACCTCAGAGACATGAAATCCAAATACTTTTTCTTCGATGATGGCAACGGACTAAGGTAAAACATATGCACACACAGACTCTTGAATCGTCCCTAATGATGGCCTGTGACAGGCCCTGATGTTTGATTGAAATGGAAAATTTCCATCCCCAGAGGAATCAATACATGAATTAATGAAAACAAATGCTGAATATGGTAAAGTCTCTGGGTACACACTAAATAGGAGTAAATGTGAATCCTTAATAATAGGGAGACAATAAAATGATGGTTCTTCCGCAATTTTTATTTGTATTTCAAACATTGCCTATTGTTGTACCAGAGAAATACTTTAAAAACTGGAACAGAATTATTTAAAATTTTATCTGGAACAACAATAAGCAGAGAATTAGATTTAAAACTCTATGTCAACCAAAAGAGGTAGGTGGGTTAGGGCTCTCAAATTTACAGGTTTATTTTCTGGCTACACAACTCCTCGCAATAATGAAATGGACAGAAAGGGAAACAGAAACCAAATGGATTAATATTGAAAAAGAAATGGCAAGAATATCCATTGGGACATTGCCCATCATCGTAAGAACATAATGGAAAAATTATACAGGGCAGAATTACTGCATTGACAATACATTGGCCGATTGGAAATGCGTTTGTAAAATTTTAAAAATGGATAATGAATGTGTATTAGTTAGAGAGATGGCAGAGGACCCATCATTTATTCCAAAGAGAACAGATAAAATCCTGGAAGGTTGGGCTAAAAAGGGACTGACAAAATATTCACAATTAATTACAAATCACACAATAAACTCTTATGATATTATATCTAGCAAATATGAATTAGAATCGAAACATTTCTTTAAGTACCTGCAGGTCAGAAGCTACATAATGAGTAGATTTTTCGAAGAGGGGACATCAGAGCATGAACTGATTAAATATATGACACAAAATATAATAAAACAAAGGAAATCTGTCAAAGATATAAGATCCTGCAGAAGTATAATGAGGTAGAGAGTAACATAAAAAAGGGATTCGGAAAAAGATTTAAAAATCAACATAACAGAAGAGTGGAGAAGAACATTAGGTGAAAACTTAATCTTAACAGAATCTCACAATGAAAATACTGGAGGGAGTTTTCATGGAAAGTGAGTATGAGATTCTTTAGCACACCTGAGAAACTCAAGAAAAGCTTCCCTGGATTAGATAACGGATGTTGGTGAAGATGCGGAGAACAGGAAGCATTATATACATATGCTTTTTACATGCCCTGTATTAATGACACACTGGGAAGGAGTTAAGGAAATCCTGAAGTACATTTTTGAGCTTAAAGAGCCTTTGCAGGTACAACATTGGTTAGGTATTTATTTAAAAGTAAAAGATAAGAACAAAGGACATTTATTTTTTCAACATACTGAGAGTAGCTGCCTTGAAGCAGGTGACCAAAGCATGGAAACAACCAAATACACCAACATTAAGATATTAACAATAGAACAATGTTTAGAGATTGAAAGATTAACTTTTATAAATAGGGAACAAATACATATTTGGAATAAGTTATAAAGACAGGCTGATAAAAACAGTGGAAATATTTCATCAAATTAAGGAGATGAACTAAATGGTCCCCACCCCAACACTAACACTCACATGCACACACACACACAGATACATGAACATGCATATATGCATCACCCCTTATTTTCCCATTAGTTTATTTTAGTTTATTCTATTCTATTATTATTATTATTATTATTATTCATTTATTTATTTTATGTGTTAATTTCCTTTCTTTATGATCCTCATCTCTCTATAAAAGCAAGGAATCTCTGTCTGTCTGTCTGTGTGTGTGTGTGTGTCTGTGTCTGTGTGTGTGTGTGTGTGTGTGTGTGTGTGTGTGTGTGTGTGCCTCAAATATCTCTGCGGATCAGGATCAGACTGACCTGAGAGTTTCAACATGGCTCCTGCTTGGTTCAGTGGTGTGCAACTTCGCATTTGTTTGGACTGCAATGATACCGTGAATAAATTATTTCATAAATGCTTTACAAATTTGGGAGCATTGTCCACCGGAGCCACCACAGTCACGTGCGCACCAGAGCCAATCACTGCAGATCTCAAGCCTACGACATACGTTAAGAAACAAGCGGATGTATACCTGCGGCGGCGCGAGCTGGACCTGGAGTTAACCGGCGGTTCAGTCCCGTTCTGTTCTGTGCATCAAAACTGACTGTTGTGGATTGATGAGGCTAAACAAGACCGGACCGAGTCTGTTCGGGTCTGAGGAGAGCGGATTTATACCTGCGGCGGCGCGAGCTGGACCGGGATTTTGCCGGCGGTTCGGACCCGTTCTGTTCTGTGCATCTAAACTGACTGTTGTGGATTAATGAGACTAAACGAGTCCAGACCGAGTCTGTTTGGGTCTGAGGAGATGCGGAGACACGCGGACAACAAAGTGGAATCGGAATCTGTGGATGTTCATGTGTAGCTAGCTGCTAGCCGCTAGCCCACACGGCCCACCTCCCGAGTCGACGGACCGGACGCACCGGCATGTCCAAAACCGGACTTAGGGTAAACAATGTCCGCCACGCTTTTTCGCGAACATTGCCGTCACGTTTGCTTTGTGTCTGGTGCATAAGAAACGGTAAAAACGGGCTTTTGTCACGAAAGTGTCCAAGCAGCAAGTTTGGTTGTTGAGGAACAGGAAGTTGTGGGAGGGACGTTGGCGGATGATTGACAGGCAACGACGGTCGGTGTACAGACAGCGATATTGAGAGTTGAGAGATTTGTGACATTTAGCGTGTTTAGAGTGTATAGTTAGTGTGTTATGTAATGTTTGGTATAGTGTGTTTAGTGTGTAGTGGAGTCGGTTTTTTGTTTAATGAGTCAAAACAATGAGAAGAAGCTGAATGTGGAGCAGGCAGTGCAGCTCTTCATTCAGCTGGAAGGAGCTCAGGCAGACCTTAGCCTGCATTTAAATGTAAATAGTTACACATAACTTTGTACATCTCTCTATAAAAGCAAGGAATCTCTGTCTGTCTGTCTGTGTGTGCCTCAAATATCTCTGCAGATCAGGATCAGACTGACCTGAGAGTTTCAACATGGCTGCCGTTTGGTTCAGTGATGTGCAACTTCGCATTTGTTTGGACTGCAATGATATCGTGAATAAATTATTTCATAAATGCTTTACAAATTCGGGAGCATTGTCCACCGGAGCCACCACAGTCACGTGCGCACCAGAGCCAATCACTGCAGATCTCAAGCCTACGACACACATTAAGAAACAAGCGGATGAATACCTGCGGCGGCGCGAGCTGGACCGGGAGGCGGCACGAGCTGGACCGGGAGCCGGCGCGAGCTGGACCGGGAGGCGGCGCGAGCCGGACCGGGAGGCGGCGCGAGCCGGACCGGGAGGCGGCGCGAGCCGGACCGGGAGTAAGCCGGCGGTTCGGTCCCATTCTGTTCTGTGCATCTAAACTGACTGTTGTGGATTAATGAGACTAAACGAGACCGGACCGAGTCTGTTCGGGTCTGAGGAGAGCGGATTTATACCTGCAGCGGCGCGAGGTGGACCAGGATTTTGCCGGCGGTTCGGTCCCGTTCTGTTCTGCGCGCGAACAACAAAATGGAATCAGAATCTGTGGATGTTCGTGTGTAGCTAGCTGCTAGCCGCTAGCCCAGACGGCCCATCTCCCGAGTTGACGGACCGGATGCACCAGCATATCCAAAACCGGACTTAAGGTAAATAATGTCCGCCACGCTTTTTCGCGAACATTGCCGTCACATTTGCTTTGTGTCTGGTGCAGAAGAAACGGTAAAAAACGGGCTTTTGTCACGAAAGTGTCCAAGCAGCAAGTTTGGTTGTTGAGGAACAGGAAGTTGTGGGAGGGACGTCGGCGGATGATTGACGGGCAACGACGGTCGGTGTACAGACAGCGATATTGAGAGTTGAGAGATTTGTGACATTTAGCGTGTTTAGAGTATATAGTTAGTGTGTAATGTAGTGTTTGGTGTAGAGTGTTTAGTGTGTAGTGCAGTCGGTTTTTTGTTTAATGAGTCAAACAATGAGAAGCTGAATGTGGAGCAGGCAGTGCAGCTCTTCATTCAGCTGGAAGGAGCTCAGGCAGACCTGAGCATTGCCTGCATTTAAATGTAAATAGTTACACATAACTTTGTATATGTTTTTAAATGTATGCACATATGCAGCAAACAACAATTTTTATATTTGCATTATAAGTAATAAAAAATGGTTTGTTAAACATATTTGTGGTTTTCACAGTAAAAAAAAATCAAACTTTTTCCTACTCTGTTTTTATGTTGGTTTTTTGTGATTTAGGTCCATTGTGTTAATACAGTAGGTCAAAATGAAAAAATAACTGTACAGTCACACATGTGAGGTTGTGCTGAAAATAATGACAACAAGTAAATAGTTTTTTAAAGTGAAATATAATGGCAAAATCAAAAATAGTCAAAAACGGCCAATTATACCCTGGAATATCGGATTTCACAACAAACCTAAATATCCCTGAGGTCCACCTTCAAACACAGCCTCATTTGGCCATCAATGAAAAAGCTTCTTAACCTCCCACTTTTCTACAGGAACACATATTTTCTTACGGGCACTGCACTAGTTTGGGAAATACCAGTTTGCCTCGTATATATGTTTGTCTGTTTAATTTATGGTTTGTTATTTACTTTGTGAATATATACCTGGGGGGGGGGATGCAAGGTACAATATTGCAAAGAAAATGAAATGATTATGTTTGTGAAGGTAAGAAGCCTTGCAATAAATATTTTTTTAAAATGTCATAACAGTCAACAGAGACTAATCTACTCACTCGTCGGTCTTTACAGGCTTTTCAATTGTACATTGAGCAGTTTATAGTAAAATGTCTATAGATTAGTAGGACACTTAGCGGTGGTGACGTTTAAGTCATGCAATTACGTTTAAAGGCTAACATAAGCTTTTTACTTCTGGTGATTGCATTTATGCCTCAAAGATCCTTAAAGCGAAACTCTCGCCAAAAAGCAACCAAGGCTTTATTTGGGCTTGAATATAAGTCAAATCTTCGTGTAAAAGCATAATTACGACGAAAGAGGCACTTTTAAGATTTACCGTAGTCTCGGTTTTGGGCACGTTCATTTTGAACGGGAGAGTCAGGGGCATGACATGCTAGCATCAACATCGCTATTTGTTGCAAGGCACGGGTCGGGTTTTTTGTAAACATAATGACCGGCCACCGCTGTCAACGTTTTTTGTGCCTCTGATGTCACTCCGCAAGTATTCCATTCAAAGCAGAGCTCCACCAAAGGGCCTGCAATCGTTGCGGAAGGTTATCTAATGTGTCGGTGTTTCTTCTATGCATCTACTGCTGGATTTTAAGCGCCGCCTCAAAAAAAAAAAAAAAAAAGACGTGATTTTTGTAGGTAAATATCAGGGTGAATTGAAGTTGCACACAGTGAAAGCACTACACCCTAAGTTGTCTTGAAATCGATAATTATTGTCATTACTGCTATTTGTATAATTTCTGCAAGTCACCGTTCAAGTTGAGTGACTGAAATCCTCGTCATCCTATTCAAAGGCTGCAACAGGCGACTCATCGAACCGGGGTGAAGTTAGTTTCAGGTTGAATATTCGGCGGATATTCACTCGGGTCCAGCCGTGACTTTACTGAGGTTCGCCCAGTCTTAGCAGCAGGAGGACGGTTAGTTTACCTCACAGAGCCGCGCGCTGAATCGCTGGAAACTTATTTAGTGACCGTCATTAAATTACTTAGCATAATAATATTAATACAAAATAATTGCAGTTTTTTCAATATCTTCTATGTCATGTGACCCAGTGACTCAAAAACAGCAGCAGATTGCATTAGTAAACTGGACGAATGAGACACAGCTTTTTATTGTGTTTTAGTGCTTCCTGTATTTTATATGAATATTAATATGCAGAAATTGTTTTTTTCTTAATAGCTTCCATGTCATGAGGCCCACTGACTTCTGAAACAGATTCTGTTTCCGTAAAAAATCTATAATAATAAAGAAAATAGTGGTAAAAAAGCTCTCTAATGCTCAAGAGGTTAACATATTTTCAAGCAGCAATGTCAACTTCTACACTATTTTCGTGCAGAAGTTGTGCCCCCGGACCCACCTAGTGTTGCTAGGTTACCGACTCAGAGCACCGCTGCTACAAAAAATCTAGGGAAAACACTGTTCTAAGAATTTTGGACTTGTGGGGCGAACTATTTCTTTCTTAGCTGAAGCCGACAACGGGACAAAATAAATGTAAAGAGAGACATAGTGGAGCTGTATATTTTCCTGCTTTTTGTCCTTTGTCAATCACACCTACGTGTCATGTCTGTTGTGTCCAGGGCCAACAAGAACATCACTCTGACACTGTCATGGAACGTCGTTCCCAATGCTGGAATCCTGCCTCTTGTGGCTGGAAGTGGGCACGTCAGCCTCCCTTTCCCAGATACATACGAGACCACCAAGAGCTACTAGACCAACAGAAACACAGCACAGACTGTGCTGATGAAATGAGCACAGGCACACTGTACACTTGTGTTTCTTCGTAGATGTAAAAGAATTTTTGGTTTGTAATAAAAGTTGAGTTTTGAACATCTGTGTCTTGTCAGGATTTCAAAACAACAGTAAAGCTGTTGATAATGGATCAGTCCCCCCAAATCACAGAAACACAGTCAATTATCCTACATGGACATCACTGGCATTGGTCTGATTTCACCAACAATTTACAGCTTCCGTTTACAGTATGTGTACTTAATTTAATCATACCGTGAACCAGAAGATTTTATAAAGTCAGTTAGTGCATGGCATGTACATCCATCATTGGCAGTAATTCCTGCTCACACACTAAATTATTTTTGAGAAGGTAGCCACACAGTAAATTATATTTCAACTTACTTTATGTGGTAAACATAATGCTTTAGCTACTAAACAAAACATTTAACAATTCAGTTTTGGAATATAAAAAAATGAACACATACACATGCAAACTGTACACACACAGAATAGCACTGCATCAACATCCACATAAATCAATGCCCACTTTGTTCAAGTTCAGTGGACAAACAGCTTGTTTTTTCTTCCAACATTTTACTCCAAAAACAATTATGAGACCTAATTTTCAAGTAACTCCATCCTGTGTCTGTATAGAGTAAAGGTGTTTTCACTCTAGTAATGACAGACGATACGAAGAGAAAGGAAACCTCTGAGAGGTCACAAAAATCCTTGATGATATAGCCTGCTCCAAAATCCTTGGAGTCCATGTGATTAAGACCTTTGAAGGAATATACGAAGAGAAATGTTGGTGGACTTGCAAATGAAAAGATTTACAAAAAAATCAACTTTGGACAAGGGGAAACTGCAAGCCAGGCTATATCATCAGTGAAAAAAATTACACCTTCCCACAACCCCTCAGAGGTCTTTATTTACATGTTGAATCGGAAGAAAATTAGACTTTAGGAGCTGTTTGCTTTAGGGACCTGTTTCGTCAGGCTTAATGTTTCTATCAGCTAACTGTCTTCATATTTGGAAGAAAACGACACACACCCGCTGAGCATATAGAAAAATACATTCCCCTCTCTAACAGCTGTTTAAAGCTGTGTGTTAGTCTATGCGTTGGATCAGCTTCTCCTCCATCATACAGAAGAGGGCGACGTGGGACAGGTCTGAGATGAAGGCATCACAGGCTCGTCTGCTGATGCTCTTACAGCCTCTGAGGTCCAGCAGAGTCAGAGCTGAGAGACGCTTCAGGTAGGACAGACAGCCGTCAGTCAGCTCACTGCAACCTAGACAGACAGACAGACATCAGGAAATGCTCTCATCCTCAATTAAACTCTGCTGTTGTCTTGTTAAAATACTCTATGCTGGTGGCTGGCTGGTTTCTGTACTCCAAAATACAAAGACTGTTTACCGCTGTACAACCTTGAATGGAGTGAGCAGCTTTTTAGTTCTAACAAATTAACCTGAATGAAGGGGTTTTCTCTCAAGGGGATCGCTTTGTGTCAATTTGATGTGGATAAAGTAGTTCATGAAATCAGTAGAATGTACCTTTCACTTCAAAGTTCTGGACATTGTCTGCTGCTGTGTAAATATAAGGACTGGATCAGACTTCAGTAGTAGGTATCAGTAGATACCCAGTATTAAAAATGTTCTCATCAACTGGTCAACAAAATATTTTTTTGTTGCTTTAAGAATTAAAGCATAAAATTCTATTTTATTGTATTAACTGCCTTGTTATTTTACAAAGTAAACAGTAAAATTGATGAATCATCAATTAGTTGGTACTGATAGGCAATCGATTATTAAGTTGCATCATAAGTTGCAGCTCTTCTGATGTCAGAAAAGAAGCCCAGGCGGGAGGTTAAAGCCTGTGCAAAGAAGCAGAAACTATTTTTACAAAGAACCAGCGAGATGAAAGGCAATGTGATCCATCAGTGGGACCCTGATTCTGCTTTAATACCCACCTGCCAGTGTGAGTTCAGTGAGGTTGTTGCGAGTGTGGGTCCCAGCTGCTGCCAGCAGGGCGATGGATGAGTCCGTTATGTCTTTGCAGTGAGCCAGGTCAAGCCTCTCCAGCTGTGGCATGTGGCGCTGCAGTAGCCTCAGAGTGGACTCACTGACATCCAGGCCGGAGAGACGAAGCGTCACCATGTTCCTCAGTCTGCTGCGAGACGACTCAGAACCTACAGGGAGAGACAGATGGCAGAAATGGTCAGTTGAACTTGAAAAGTCAATACAGAGATTATGAGGTTCATTTTAGTGAACCAGTGGTGCAGTGTACAGTGGCACTTGGATACATGCTGAGATCAGAGAACATATCATCACACCAGGGTACATATTTAAACTGTTAAGTTAGATGTAATACCTTTAAGACTTTTGAGACCTTGTCCATACATTTAAAGGCCTCATTGCCACTTCCGAGTTCTAAGCGGTTAGATCACAGTTTAACTGCGCTTATAAGATAGCACAACCACCACTCTTAGTTTGTGGTAACTCCTCATCAATACATTATTCATCATAATTCAAATGGGGGGGCGCAAAGCGCAAGAGAATGAACTGAGTGACTAACCCAATGAAACCAGTATTTTACCTATAAACAAAACAATTGACAAAAATTAAATAAAACTATAACTGAAAATAAAATATTTAAAACTTTGGTAACTTCAGGGGGGGTTATGCCATGTAGGAACTCCCTCACAAATACCTAGTGATGAGAGAAGTAATAAAATCTGTTACTCAAGTAAAAGTAGCAATAACACAATGTAAAAGTACTCCACAACAGGTAAACATCCTGCATTATCTGCAATAAGTATCAAAAGTAAAACTTATTTTATAAAATGGGGCCTGTGACTAATATATTATTAGATCATTTATCATTTGATTATTAAAATTACATCAAATCTGTTATCTAGCTTTAATTAATAAATGATTAGGTAGTTTCATCTAGTGGTTCCTAACCTAGGGGTTGGGCCACTCCAAAGGTTCACAAGATAAATCTAAGGGGTGCTGAGATTGTAAATGGGGTAGAAAATTAGAAAAAAAATGTGTGCTGCAAAAATGTGTCTTATCTTTCTTGAACTTTAGTTTAATCTTAGCTTCTCTGTGAAATATTTCTGAGTTTTAGAGCCTCAGATATCCATTTCAATTAAACTATATGAGGAGGTAAGAGAAAATCTCTGGTAAGAACTCAAGGTCACACAATGTTTAAATTCAGGCAAACTTTAACAATTTACATAAACATATTGAAAACAAGCTATGAAATAAAATGCCGTGTTAAACGGCATTTAAGCCTTTTTTATTACTTTTTAAGGGCCTCCATTTTTTCTAAATTAATTTTTTACTGTAGTCACTACTTTCATCCTCTTTAAATACATGGTTCTGCCTGTCATGATGCACCAACAGTGTGGGATTCTTGTGGAGTTTTCCCTCAGAGGAAACGTATTGTTGTTAGTCATGTTGATGAGCCTTCTGTTTTCATGTTCTCTATGCCTAGTAGTGCTCGGTTTGATATGCCATCACAACAATAACCACGTGAAGTTAAACACCACAGTGTCACACTTTGGCCGGGCGTTACCATGGTTACCCAGTATTTTAGACTAGTAAGAACAAGCCATGATGAGTAAGTTATTATCAGAGAGAGAAGTCTTTTTTGATTTTACAGCAGCAGTAGCTTCATGTGTATGGGCTGATTTTACAAGAGTGTGCTGCAACTTGGACAGAATTCAACCAGCGCTGTGCCCATTTCAACTAGTGGTAACAGAGACACCTCCGGCTGACCTCTTTACGTCACCAGCTGCCTCTGCATTCAAGAAAGGTGGCGTACGAAGAAGCGAGACGAAGCTACATCTTTGTACACTTCGTATATGGTGTACATGATAATTACACAGACTAGGTGCACAATGGCGCTCTTTCTTGCGGTGATTTCGGAGGAAAGACGCCGCCGTCGCCGTCCGACTACTTCCGGCTCACGGCCCCAGGGAAAAATCTCGCGCCTGCGCAGAACGCAAAAATCCAATCCGATCCGCTGGAACGTATACATGCAGGAGTAATGCGACTATCAATCGAATAATCTGGGTGCTTTAATTCGACTATGAGAAATCCGATCCGGTCCGATATTAGTCAGACTAAGGTGTATACATGCATCTTAAAGATCCGATCATAGTCGGACTAAGCCAGTAATTCGGTTTTCTTGAGTGTCATGTAAACGCACTGTGTGTTTCTTGCATTAACGTGTCGCTGGTAGAATTAAAGTGGAAAGACAATGAAAACATCACTTAAAAAGGTTTGTGTGATGTCTACTGCTACTGACCAGGCGGGCTGATTATCTCTTTGATCTGGCTGTCTTTAAGGCCTTCACACCAGCGCAGATCCAGCAGCCGCAGGCAGGGCAGAGTGGGGGAGACCAGGGCTGACAGACAGGACCAAGAGAGACCAGTCACCCTCAATTCCCTCAGACCTGGAGACACAGTAAGACAGGACGGGAGGTGTAACGAGACATGTAGGGATGTGTGTGTGCGTGTGTGTGTGTGCGTGTGTGTGTGTGTGTATGTGTGTGTACCTGTGTGTGTGTGTGTGTGTACCTGGGAGCCTGGTGAGCAGACAGTTGAGTTGTCTCTTGGCCAGAGGAGTCCAGGACAGATCCAGAGAGGTGGGCTGGCGTTTGATGATGCCTGCCAGTGCCTGGTTAGTGAGCGGACTGCAGCGACTCACGTCCACATGGCTCCACAGACGCTTGTCACAGCTCCTGCACAGGACAGTGGCACATGATTGTCAGAGCTCTTCTTCCTGTTCACATACTATATGTTGAGGAGTGTTTTGTTTGTAGAATAAAGTGTGAGACATACCACTTGTACCAGGCCTTACAGACAGTCATGCAGGCCAGCAACTCAGCTCTGTTCAAGAATGTGAACACAGACACCCAGACCTCCTTCTCTCCTCCTCTCTCATTGCCTACATCCTTAAAAGAAGGCAGAGACAGCAGGGACGGGGGAGACAGGGAGAAGGGTGCAGAAGGAGCAGCAGCTTCCTCTTCCTCTGAGGAAGATGCAGAGTGATCTCTGCTGCCTCTGTCGCCATGGTTACGCCGCAGACGTGGCCTAAAATATTACAATTATCATGTTTGGGTTAATGTACATACATACATACAGACATACATACATACATACTGCACATGCACATTTGTACCAACTAGAAAAATTGCATTCCCTGCGAAAATACAGTGTGAATGCTGAAGCGAAATCTGCTGAATGTACTGCCGAAAAGTTGAAAAAGTTGAACATGTTGATAGCTGAACAGTTTATGTAGCTGAACATGAAGCTGAATGTATAAAGAAGCTCAAAAGGCAGAAAGATGAATATTTTTAAAAGATGAAACGACAGAAAAGCTGAGGAGGGCTGAAAGACTTAGAAAAGTTGAACATTTTAATTGCTGAAGATGAAGTTGAATGTTTGAAGGAGTTGAAAAGGCAGAAAGATGAATATCTGAAAAGGCTAAAAAGCTGAAGACTAAGGGGTTAAAAAGGTAAAAAAAGACTGAAAAGGCAGAAAAGTTGGAGAGTAAGAGGACAGAAAGAGCTTAAAAATGTGAAAAAAGACTGAAGAGGTAGAACGTTAAAGGCAGAAAGAGCTAGAAAAGGTGACAAAAGACTGAAAAGGCCAAAAAGTTGTAGAGTAAGAGGGCAGAAAGAGCTTGAAAAGGTGAAAAAAGACTGAGGAGGTGGAAAGTTAAAGGCAGAAGAGTTTAAAATGGCTGCATTGTCTATGTAAAGTAAGAGATGTGGGATCCAAATCCAGCTGAAGAGAAGTCTTTCTCCAGATTTTCCAGCTGCTCTACACTGTAGCAATGATGTCACACACTCAAGCTGAGTCACTACACACGCTGGAGAAATAGGAGAGCCAGAAGAAAATTCCTCTTAAGAATGAATGGGAAAACGCCTCCCAAACACCTGCGATTTCTGAAAAAAACGTGATGGTAATCGCTGAAAATTTCCTACGCTGAGTGAGAGGAGACATGGCTGAACTCTGGCTGAATCGTTTTTATTTCTGTCGAGTGAGAAATGAGGGCACAGGAGCGAGAGACAAATCAGGTACCGTCTGCTCTCGGCCTGAAATTTAGCCCCAAAATTAACATTGCGGCTTATGGGGCTATATTTCGACCTCTTGTCGCTATTGGGCTGCTCAATCCAAAACCGTAAGTCCTACATCTGAAATGAGACCATCAGCTGAAAGCCAACAAGATTTCCTACATTTCTATGCATATATTGTCAATGTCAAGTAAATGATTTGGGATCAAAATCAAGCTGAAGACAATTTTGTCTTCCATTCTTCGAGCGGCCTCACACTGTAGCGATGATGTCACGCACTCTAGCTGACGCAATACACACGCATCCTTAAGATACACACGCTGGAGAAATAGCAGAGACAGAGATCAAATTGCTCCCACAAGTCATGTTGTTTTTATTTCTGTCGATTGAGAAATGAGGGCACAGGAGCGAGAGACAAATCAGGTACCGTCTGTTGTCGGCCAGAAATTTAGGCTCAAAATTAACATTGCGGCTTATGGGGTGATATTTCAACTTCATGTTGAAAATACAGTGTGAATGCTGAAGGCTGAAGCGAAATCTGCTGAATGTACTGCCGAAAAGCTGAAAAGGTTGAAAAGCTGAAAAAGTTGAAAAGTTCAAGGCCCAAAGAGTTTAAGAAGTTGAACATGTTGATAGCTGAACATGAAGCTGAATGTATAAAGAAGCTCAAAAGGCAGAAAGATGAATATTTTTAAAAGATGAAAAGGACAGAAAAGCTGAAGAGGGCTGAAAGACTTGAAAAAGTTAAACATTTAATTGCTGAACATGAAGTTGAATGTTTGAAGGAGTTGAAAAGGCAGAAAGATGAATATCTGAAAAGGCTAAAAAGCTGTGGACTAAGAGGGCTGAAAGGGGTTAAAAAGGTGAAAAGAGACTGAAAAGGCTAAAAAGCTGTAGAGAAAGAGGGATGAAAGAGCTTGAAGAGCTGAAAAAAGGTTGGAAAGGAGAAAAGTTAAAGGCAGAAAGAGCTTAAAATAGCAGCACACATGGTGGAGCAGGAACAGAGCCAAAGATGATAATGTCCCCATTGGAATGAATGGGAAAATACCTCCAAACCCGTGCGAATGTTGAAAAACTGGAACGGTTATCACCAAAACATTGAAATATTATAAAGTTGGGATGGTGTCTGTAGCTCAAAAGAAAGATGAATATTTTAAAAAGCTGAAAAGGTAGAAAACCTTAGGAGGGCTAAAAGAGTTCACAGTGGATTTGATTTGTATGGCGCTTTTCTAGACACCCAAAGCGCCTGACAGGGTTCCAGGTTCCATTCCTTCACACACAGTCATACTGGTGGTGGTGAGCTACAATAGCAGCCCCGACCACCACCACAAACATACAGCAGTCATACACATTCACACAAGGCAAGGTGGGTGAAGTGTCTTGCCCAGAGACACAACAAGCATGACCAAATTGGCAGGAGTGACCCTCCGCACATAGGCCGACCCACACAATTGAGCCATGGTCGTGGTTTAACATTTTCATGGCTGAACATGAAGCGTAATGTTTGAAGGAGTTGAAAAGTTGTCGAGCAAGAGGGCAGAAAGAGCTTAAAATGGCTGCACACATGCTGCAGCAGGACCAGGGACAGAGACGAAATTGTCCCCATAAGGAATGAATGGGAAAACGCCTCCCAAACTCCTGCGATTTCTGAAAAAACTGTGATGGTTGTCATCAAAATATTTGTATGGTGAGTGACAGGAGGAGTTGCTGAACGTGGTCATGTCGTTTATATTTCTGGAGAGTGCAAAAGGGCGGGAGAGCGAGAGACAAATCTGGTACCGTCTGCGATAATCCAGAAATTTAGCCTCAAAATTAACATTGCGGCTTATGGGGCTATATTTCAACTTGTTGTCGCTCTCTGGCTTCTAAATCAAAAACCGTAAGTCCCACATCTGAAATAAGATCACCAGCTGACACCCAACCAGATTTCCTACATTTCTATGCATATATTGTCTATGTCAAGTAAAAGGTGAGGGATCAAAATCAATCTGAAGACAATTTTGTCTCCCGTTCTTCGAGCGGCCTCACACTGTAGCGATGATGTCAAGCACTCTAGCTGACGCAATACACATGCATTCTTAAGATACACACGCTGGAGAAATAGAGACAGAGATAAAATTGCTCCCATAAGAATGAATGGGAAAACGCCTCCCAAACTCCTGCGATTTTTGAAAAAACTGTAATGGTTATCGCCCAAATATCTACATGGTGAGTGAGAGGAGACATGGCTGAACGCGCTCATGTCTTTTCATTTCGGTCGAGTGAAAAATGAGGGCACAGGAGTGAGAGACAAATCAGGTACCGTCTGCTCTCGGACAGAAATTTAGCCTCAAAATTAACATTGCGGCTTATGGGGTGATATTTCAACTTCATGTCGCTCTCGGGCTTGTAAATCCAAAACCGCAAGTCCCACATCTGAAATAAGACCACCAGCTGACACCTAACAAGATTTCCTACATTTCTATGCATGTATTGTCTATGTCAAGTAAAAGATTTGCGACCAAAATCATGCTGAAGAGAATTTTCTTTCCTATCTTCGAAAGCCACTCTCCACTCTGGCAATGATGTCACCCACTCTAGCCGACGCAACACACACCCATTATAAAATCAGAAGAGGAGCTAAAAGTTCCTAAAACTAAAACTGCGGAAAACCGTAAAAACCGTACTAAATTTTTAAAAACTGAATACATCGGCAATAGTTCAAGGTCTTGAGACTGGTTTAAAGTTTGAATGGTGTCTCTCGCTCAACGTATGAGGAAGAAGATGAGGTTGAAAGGCGATGAGTTTTGAAGAGGATTTGAAGCTTTTCCCATTTGATTCAATGTTAAATTTGTATATGTTAAAGTTGAAAAGTTAAAAAGCTGAAGGTTGAAAGAGCTGAAAAAGCTGAACATTTTAATATTTGAATGTTTTGAATAGCTGAACGTATGCTGAAGCTATAGCAGAATGAAATTTGAAAAAATCCCCATAAGGATGAATGGCAACATTTGGAAAATCTGCTGAACGTACTGCTGAAAATGCATACAAGTATAAGAATGTTGAAAGAAAGGTGAAAAGCTGTAGATTAAGAGGGCAGGAAGATGTTAAAATGGTGAAAGAAGGCGAAAAGTTATAGGCTGAAAGAGCTTAAATAGGTTAAAAAGGGATGAAAAACTGCAGGGTAAGAGGGCTGGAAGAGATTAAAAGGTGAAAAAAGTATGAAAAGCTGTAGAGTAAGAGGGCTGGAAGAGGTTAAAAAGGTGAAAAAATATGAAAAGCTGTGGAGTAAGAGGCCTGGAAGAGGTTAAAAATGTGAAAAAAGGATGAAAAGCTGTACATAAGAGGGCTGGAAGAGGTTAACATGGTGAAAAAAGGATGAGAACATGTAGAGTAAGAGGGCTGAAAAAGCTTAAGAAGGTAAAAAAGGATGAAGTGAGAGGGCCGAAAAAGCATAAAAAAGGTGAAGGATGAAAAGCTGGAGTAGGAGGGCTGGAAGAGGTAAGAATGGTGAAAAAATATGACATGCTGTAGAGTAAGAGGGCTGGAAGAGGTTAAAAAGGGGAAAAAATATGACATGCTGTAGAGTAAGAGGGCTGGAAGCGGTTAAAAAGGTGAAAATAGGATGACAATGCGAAAAGATGAAGAGTAAGAGTGTTGGAAGAGCTTAAAAAAGGTGAAAAAAGACTGAATAGGCAGAAAAGTTGTGGAGTAGGAGGGTTGAAAAAATTAAAAGGTGAAAAATGACTGAAAAGGTAGAAAAGTTGTAGAGTAAGAGGGTTGAAAAAGCTTAAAAAGGTGAAAAAAGACTGAAAAGGCAGAAAAGTTGTAGAGAAAGGTGGAGAGTTGAAGGCATAAAGATGCAGTGTTTCCTCTACATTCATTTAGGAGTGGCGGCCCGCCACACACAGATCAGTGGTCGCTGTTGCGGTTGTGTTTTTAAAATTAGCGGGTTTGATTCTCGTGTCGGACGTCGCGCTCGACTGCTAGTGGAAAAGAAAAAAAACTGGGTGTCTCAGTCCGCTGGGCTTATAAATAATCAACACTGATGATCATTCAGGACATCTGCGCCGTAACGTGCGGGGCCCTGTGTCACGGGTGGTGGGGGGTGACGGCGGCGACGACGACACAGCAGAACGATCCTGTGTAGGAGCTGTCCATGGTTACTGAACCAAAAGTCTCTTGAAGTAGGCTATCAAACAAAGACAACTATGGACTGAGGAAATTTGAAGATTAGATACAGAAGTTATCATGACGTGAACCGTAGCCTATGTTGCGAGAAAAAAAAAAGCCGCTCCGCCACTCCTTAAAAAAATCCTAGAGGAAACACTGAGATGAATATCTGAAGAGGCTAAAAAGCTATAGAGTAAGAGGGCAGAAAGAGCTTAAAAAGGTGAAAAAAGACTGAAAAGGTGGAAAGTCAAAGGCAGAAAGAGCTTAAAAAGGTGAAAAAAGACTGAAGAGGTGGAAAGTTAAAGGCAGACAGAGCTTAAAAAGGTGAAAAAAGACTGAAAAGGTGGAAAGTTAAAGGCAGAAAGAGCTTGAAGTCTTTCTCCAGATTTTCCAGCTGCTCCTCACTCTAAAGATGATGTTACACACTCTAGCTCAGGCACTACACATGCACTCTTCAGATACACACGCTGGAGAAATAGGAGAGCCAGTTGAAAATGTCCCCATAACAATGAATGGGAAAACGCCTCCAAAACCCCTGCGATTTTTGAAGTCGGTCATGTCGTTTTTATTTCTGTCGAGTGAGAAATGAGGGCACAGGAGCGAGAGACAAATCAGGTACCGTCTGATCTCGGCCAGAAATTTAGTCTCAAAATTAACATTGTGGCTTATGGGGTGAGGGCGATGACTTCTTGTCGCTCTCGGGCTTCTAAATTGAAAACCGTAAGTCCCACATCTGAAATAAGACCACCACCTGACACCCAACAAGATTTCCTACATTTCAATGCATATATTGTCTATGTCATTTTGTCTCCCATTCTCCGAGCGGCCTCACACTCTAGCGATGATGTCAAGCACTCTAGCTGACGCAATACACACCCATTATAAACTAAGAAGAAGGGCTAAAACTCCCTCAAACTAAAACTGTGATCATTTCAAAACCGTACAAGATTTAAAAAAACTGAATACAGGTCCAATTGTTCAAGGTTTTGTGAGTGTTCTAAAGTTGGAATGGTGTCTCCAGCTCAAAGCATGAGTGAGAAAACGAGGTTGAAAGTCGATGAGTTTTGAAGAGGATTTGAAGATTTTCCCATTTGCGTCAATGTTAAATTTTTTTTGGAAAAAGCTGAATTGCTGAAAAAGCTGAAGAGTTGAAAAGCTGAAGAGTAGAGGGCTGAAAGAGCTGAAAAAGCTGAACATTTTAATTGCGAAAAACGCACGGAAGAAGAATAAAATTAAATTCCAGAAGAACAATAGTGTGAATGCTGACTCAGCATTTACACTAATAAATTCCAGAAGAACAATAGTGTGAATGATGTGTCAGCATTCACACTAAATAGTGTGAATGCTGACTCAACTGTAAAGTCACAGTAGAACAGCGCATGGTTGCTCAGTACACTTTCTTATGAAGCAAAGGGCAGAGCATTTATTGAACAGATATTTAAAGAAAGCTTTTGGGAGAGTCAGTCATTTGTTCATTCCAGCAGCTAGGAATAAGATGAAATGCAGTCTCTAACTCAAACTTATCTTATATCATATTACAATTCATTATTTATATATGATTAGCCAGTGATATTTGTATATTATTTGTACTTTGAACTGGAGCTGTACTGACATCTTTCCTTAAGTTTACCTATGTGACTGTGATCACAAAAACACAAAGGTGGACATCCTGAACCCATCTTTTCTGTGAAGTGATACATGAAAACATCCTCCATTATGACCAGTCTGTTTGTTGGCTGTTTTGGTCTCAATCAGACTGACTAGAGTTACTGTTATGTTTTTTCTAAATAATCCAAAGCTCAGCTCACAGTTGGCCTAATTTTAAAAAGCATTTGACATCATGAGTAGCACTGTACTAAACTGAACTGGATCATGTGTGTTGCTCTACCTGCCAGGTCCTCTCGGGGTCATGCTGTCAGCTGTGGTGTCAGCACTCTTGAGACGTGAAGGCTTGGACAGAGCTGTCTTTCTCTGAATGAAGCCCTGCTGACCACCAGCACCCACTGCAGCCGTCCTCGGACCCATTGCTGCTTCTAGCTTTGGAACTATGGAGCCTGAATAGTGACGACATGTCGATCAGTATTTGGCCTAGTCATTTTGACTGTACACTTAATATATCCTTTAATTTTCAAATTGATTACAGTGTAGCTGTTGGCATCTTAAGTATTACCAGATTGTCTCTTGGCCTTATGGGGGCGCTGTAGAGTGACAGTCAGATAAGAGCCACTCAGCAGGTCATCACTGAGATCAGACACCAGGAGGACTGGGGGTTCCGGGTCTGAATCCCAGTGCCCTTCCTCCTCCTCCAACTCCTCCTCCTCCTCGTCTTCTTCCAGCGTGTCCATCTCCTCCTCTTCAGGGTCAAAGTCCTGCGCCTCACTGTCCTCATCTTCATCTTCATCTTCATCTTCATCAGTCCTGCGCCTCCTCCTACGACGACGAAGCCGTCTATCTTTGCCTCCCTCTTCACTGTCCTCCTCTTCTTCATCATCGTCATCATCGTCGTCGTCATCATCATCATCGTCTGACTCTTCGGACTCGTCTCCTCTCCGCTGCATCCTGGAGCCTCCCCGCAGCCTCACCCCTCGCCCCCTTCGTCCACTCTCTCTCATGCCCATCCCTCGCTTAAGCTTGAGGACAGAGGAGGAGCCGGGAGTCATGAGGCCTCCTCTGCTTCCTCTGTGGGCCGAGCCCCCTCTCAGCAGGCCTCTCCTGTTGGCACCAAAGCCCCTCCTAGAAGAGTGTCCCCCCCCTCGTGCATGGAGCACCATCTTTCTTCTCTGAGAGGCTGAGGACATGAAAGTGATGGAGGATTAGGACAGATTGAAGCAATCACATCCAAAACTTAAGATATGGATGGATGTCAAACTTCAAGTTGATTGCTTGTTTTTTTTTTGGAGGGACTTTCTCTCATTCTGTGTCTTTGTGAATAATAAATAACTAAATAATTGTCATTGGTTAGCAGTAAGCAGTGACAAAATGCTTCAAGTTAATCTGTCAGCAGAGACCAACCTTCATCATCATCATCATCATCATCATCATCATCACTGGCAGAGTCGTCTCCATCTCGGCTGTGTCTCTGTCGTCGGTAAATCTTAGCCATTCGAGCATCCAGCAGGGAGGAAGATTTCCGCTTCTAGAAATACAGGGAAATAGGTGGGAACGAGAATGGAGGAGAGGGTAGAGAGATATGTAGATGCATGAAGGAAGTTGTTGAACCTTAAATTAAAAGTGGATTCGGAAACAATAACCAACATCTTTAAGTAAAGGCTCCACAGTGAATACTCACCACTGGAAGGCCTTCACCTGTGTCTCCTCTCGACTGCGGGAGGAAGAGGAAAAATCAGAAACTCACTGCTAGAGTTCAAGAATGCTTCCTGTCAGTTCTTCTTTTGGCTTTGCGTTAAAACGTTTTTGGAAGATGGTAATATTTTTGGACAAACACTGTCATTATGTAATACTGATGTTTAATAGCTAATTGTGATCATTTCAAACTGCACAATCAATATGCAATCCAAAAGGAGAAACAAAAAAAGGGTCAATATTTGCATAGCCAGAGTGGAAAAGCCTCTGTATACACTTCTCCATGGAAAGCCACAATAATACTTTTGGTTGTGTTGCCCTGCCATCATCTACTCACAACCATCAGTAGAGGTATAGTTGCAACAGTACTCATGGTAAGGTCTGTATAGAGCATCACAAAGCAAGGTGAAAGGAGTGAATATAAAGTAATGCAGTGTATCCTCCTCATAGTGCATCATCAGGAACCATGCACCAAACCAAAACAAGTCGACTGATAAGACACAGAGCATCTTTGGTCTAACTTTTAGTTAAACATACATTTAACTGATAACCATATTAACTATACTGATGCCGTATATGAATTGAGTCTTTATGTCTATATATTCTACATGGATTTAGTTAATTTCATTTCCAGCCCTCTTCTAACCTATATTAACATGTTTTGACTTACAGATACATGGTCACCATTCATCTGCATATGATCATCATCAGAATCTGAAAGTCATCATAAAACCTGACATTTAAGTACTTTTGAAAGGAAATAACAAGATTGAGTCTGAAACAAAAGAAGCTTTTTGAATTCCTCATTAATATTTTCACATATTGTTGTTGTGTAGCATGAAACTGGGACATGTGAAACAAGCAATCGCATCTGATTTTTGGAAATGGCTATAGTCAAAGAAAAAGCCTTCTATATGTGTATTTCAATATTTAGGACTGACTCTGGCTCAACAACTGCATCCAGAAAACCCTAACGACCTGAAATCATTCTACCACTTTTATCCACACATACTCCTTGCATGTTAACAGCTGACACAAGCTCTTTCAGTCAGTCAGTTACTGCAGTGATGAAAAAACAAACAAAACAAAAAAACATGAACAAGAGGCAGAAACAGTGTCACAAAAGTGGTTCATCCAGGGATTCAAGTGAAAAGTGTAGTGGGCCACTGAACAATATTAGCTTCTCCAACATCCTTTTTACCACTAAAGAAGGGTAGATCTTGTCCAGCTGTGCACTACATAAAAAAATAAATTAAAAAAAAGTCTACTTTTTAATTTTTTTTAATTCAGCAAAAATTCTGAGTGTGCCAAACTGTGGTTTTGTCAAACAAAACTTATTATCTGACCTGAGTCAACCAGGCTAGGCATTAAAATTAGCCATCAAAATTATAATCTAGAGAGTATGGAGAAGGGAAATCTGAACAGAAATCAGTCAAGCTAAAGGTAGCTCCAAAATGAAAACAGCTGTCGCAGAGAACAGTCTGAGAGAAGAGGCACTACTCCTGCAGGAAAAAAAAAAACAGACCTCTTAAAAAAATTTTCTCGTTCACTGACAAGATGATTCAAATAGTTAAGTTTGCAACTAGGGTTGCACCAATACCATTTTTTTGTAACAGTATTTTTTATTTGTGTACTTGTCGATATCGAGTACCGATACAGATATTTCTACCCCAAATATAATTATTAAGTTACAGATGCACTGAATTGGAAGACAGGTTTTATTTTCTTCTCTGCTTGTTACAACAAATGATAATAAATTAAATATAAATAAATATAAATAGTCATCATTTCCTGTGTCAACAAAAGCTTCCACATTGGCACTGTCTTCATACTTGACAAAATAAACAGTGAAACTTAGTACACAGTTATCACAGTCAACCTAATATATCAATTAAACTATTGCAGTCTTCACATTTGAGTCAGTGTGATATATACTGAAGTAGCTTAGTAGTTGTATCAACGCCTGCACGTAATCAAGAACTGACTGTCAAATCAAATAAAAAAAGAACATTTCAAAAACATTTTGACAATATTTATTGTCACTTAATATTTAATTATACAGATATGTAATACTGTAGACATGTATTATTTTCTTTTCTCTTTAAGGAAAAGAAGGGCTGCATTTAAAAATGAAATAGTACAAATAAATAAAATAGCTTATTAAAAATTGTGCATCTTAAAATAAATGACTTAATTTCAGCAAAATACAATTTCTGTTTCTCCTCAAGTAAAGTTTCAGCTACTGCATTCATGCACTCCTGGACAACCCCTCCATCAGTAAATGGCTTTTTGTATTGACCAAAAATCAAAGTGATTCAGGAGGAACATTAATTAGCTCTTAGATACAGCATGGAGTTCATTTTCTCCATCTCCAGCTCACTCATCTCTGTCTTCTCTCCCTGTATCGCTCACTAGTCTTTTCATCTGTGACTTGCTTCTCACTTCTTTCATCTGTCTGTATTCAGAGTTGCAACGTTTATCGCAAGGAATGCACAGATTTGTAGCATCACGTGGGATGGCTTGACTCACATGTAATTGGTCAGTAGATTTCCTGATCTGCTAAACCAGTACTGTAGAGTCTAGAAAAGCAGCACCGGGCAAAATTTGAAATACTTCAATAATCTATTGACTATAGGTCCAGGGCCCATATTCACAAAGAATCTTTAGGCTAAGCTCCTAACACGCAAATTTAGGAACAACTCCTAAAAATAATGGGCATGTCGGTCGTAACTTTAGGACTCCTAATTTTTGAAAATAAAAGTTCTTAACAAAACATTTTAGGCCTAAAAGTAGCACCTAAGTCTGGGAGACCTTAGAAGTAGTCCAGAGGACTCCTAACTCGCTAAGACCTAGTCACAGCCGAATTTTTTGGAGACGCTAAATGACAGGGAATTATTAAAGCGATATCGGATGGACCGCGAAGGGATTGAAGTTGTGGTTGAGTTGGTTAGCAACAGAGAGTTACTTCTAGTTTAGGAGTTCACTGTTTTCATAAGTAAAAGTAGGTCTCAGCGGCTTTGTGAATTATTTTTAAGAAACGACTCCTACATAAAAAACGTTTAGTCCTAACGTTAAGATAAAAGTCTTTGTGAATACGGGCCCTGGTCTGTATGGCCTCTGGGTCCAGACTTGGACAGCGGTCCACTTGTTAGTGACCTATGGCCCTCCGAAATGACAACAAGAAATGACAAGCTGCCCTCTGATTGCGGTCTTCAGTTTCATCAAACGTAAGGCCTAATGCAATGACGTGGTATCGGTTAATTTTCGTGAGTACATGTATGAGTATATGACCGCAGTATTAGCCCTTTACCCAATGCCATTATCGGTATTGGTGCATCCCTATTTACAACAAGAGTTGTGTCTGTTCTTTTGAAAAAGATGGAAAGGAAAAAAGGGGTGGGGTGCACGCAACAGACGGGTAAATGTACGCAGAATAGGCGGCACCTCTCACCAGTCTCGAGCTGATTGGCTGAGAAGGCAGAGGGGCCGCCACCAATAGAAGTGACGCTGAGGAGGAGGAGCAGCAAGGAAGAGGAGGAGGAGGAGGAGGAGGAGGAGGAGGAGGAGGAGGAGGAGGGAAGAAACCACAGTGGACCACCTCCCCATCCTGCTGGGAGCCCAAAGGACCCCCTATGGTAGCAGAGGGCCCAGGGCCCAGCCTGAGGACCAGGGGGCCGTGGGGACGGATGTGCTGTTGGTGGCCTGCAGCCAACGATTCATCGCTGCCTGATGACTGACAGAGTTAAATTATATTCGAACAAAACAAAAAAACAAAACAAAAAAGAAATAAATAATGAAAAACCACACAGGAGATACACATTACCCATTAGCTTTAACACTGCAACCAAGTGTGTGGGTGTTTGTGTGTGAGATCGCCGGGTTAATGAGTTCAAGAGAGAGCGCAAGTGTTTGCAAGGACACTCAGAAGTGTGTTTGTGTGCAGTGTATTCAATATAAGAACATATAAGAAGTAGGAAACACTGGCGTATGCGTTTGTGTGTGCGTACCTCTGGGTCAGTGATCCCTTGGACACACTTTGGACACTCCCAACAGCTGGGCAGGTCTTTATTCACCAGTCCTTCACCCTGAACCTGCACAGACCAATGGAGACATGTTACTAGAAAAAGGATGGATGAAATGAAGGACGAAAGAGTAAAGAGGAAATAAAAAGAAGACTAACACCATTTATATCTCGCTACTTTAATTCAGACTATGACTGAGACACAAAATGTTTGATTCTTCGGTGCATCGCGATTCTCTCTAGAATGATTATGTCTCGATGCAGATAAGTTAATAATTGGAATTTTAAAACTGAAATTAGTTTGCCCGCTGTAACATTCAGTTCGCCTGCTGCAGCGCACGACAGAAAGCGCCTGCTGATTCTCTGCTGTACATGCATGTGCACTGAACACACATGTGCGAGTTGTTTATGCTTGAGCAGCGACAAAATGGCTGCAATGGCTAGCACGAGGCCTATAAGACTGGCACCGACTTCTTTGAAAGCAACGATATGGCAGCATTTTGAGTTTCACAGTTTGTGAGGTGTGTGGAACTCAACTTATACCAATACTTCGGCAACACAACTAATTTGAGAAACCACCTTGCGCGATACCAATAACAACCAGGATGAGGCAGGTTGTTGCTGTGCTTTAAACTGGGGACCAAGACCAAAACAAAATGAAAGTGAAACTTAACACTACACAGAGAAATATTGTGTTGTGTACACTCAGTAGTATTTATCCATGCTTAATAGCATGTCCTGGCACTGACCCATTCTACTCCATTTATGATCTGTCATGTCATGCCTCTGCCACAGCAGGTTAAATATGCTGGTTACAAGTTACTACTACAACTAGTACATTTTTGTCCCCACCAAAACGTAATAAATTACATATGATGCCCTGCAGTGCATACTTACTTGCTTTGTTCTTTTACTGAAAGAGCTTTAGTTTTAGTGGAGCTGATTTGTCATATCATATCCAATGAACAACTTTTTAGTTCCACTGTGGGATTTTATGAAGGCACTGTGTAGAGCTATGTTATACACAGAATTCAGACAGTTAAATTAAATCCAGTAAAATATAGTGAACTGTATAGTAAACTAGATTCGGACACAGCAAAAGTGTGTATGTATTACCGTGAGGCAGGCAGGGTGGACTATCTGTGCACAGTTGGAACACTCCATCAGAGTGAGGGAGTCTCCACTTTCCTCCTGATTGGGCTCCTTGCAGATCTCACACACTGCAGACAGAGGAAGTCCCGGCTGGAGGGGACAGAGGGGGAGTTACAAAACAGACACATCCAATATATAGAATTAAAGGAATGAATAAGAGCTGCTTACAGAGAGACACTGTCGTAGCACACATGTCTGTTTAAGCTTCCCTGGTCCTCCGAACTTCTTCATGTCTCTGCAGAAGTTACAGTCTCCACATTCTGGTCTCATACAGGCTTCACAGCGCTTACACCTACAGAGAAGGAAAACATAAAATTACAATGTAAAATGGGGGAATATAATTGGTGTTAGCTAACCTACAACCTAATAAAATCATCAACAAACTACAACCTGTCACAGGTGTACAAAAACCCATGCATGCTCACAAACACACACTGTTTTACCTGACCCTTCGCCGTCTCAGCACAGACATGGAGGAAGCCGGCTTCTGTGGTCGTGGGATGATGGGAGTGGTGGCCAATTTAGGGCGAGGGGGAGGCGGTGGAGGAGGAGGAGGCTGGTACCATGAGGGCTAGTGGAGAGAGCAGAAAGTGAAAAAGAGACAGTGGCTCAGGGAACAAGAGGAAAACAGCATAGTAGAACATCCAATATTTGATAAAAACACTGGGTCCAAGTAGATACATAAAAAAGAATATTGCATAAATGATAGAGGCAGCAGGAAAGCAGAAAAATTGTATTCTCACAGCAATTGTGGTTGTGAATTTTTTCATATGGTAATTGCTGATTAAACAGGATAGGTTGCTCCACATGAGCATATTCATCAGTTTTACCTCTAAAAGGAAACAAAAATCCCATTTGTATTATTTCTTCCATTTGACCATCACTCAAACAATTATTCTGTAAAGTTTTTCAGTCATCCAGGTCAAGAACTTTTTGAGCAAGTCCAGCTGCATCTGACTTGCCACCTCTGGACACGCAATTATCATCATTACCAATGTGCTGCGTGTCTCAAAGTGAAGATGCTTACTCTCTTTGGCCATCTGACGATGGGTTTTCCTGTGTAGGACAGTTTGGGATTGTCATTGGCATGCTCCTTTAGTAGAGCCTGCAGAGGAGACAAGAGTGGTGTGAGAGAACAGTGGAATGGCAAACACTGTTAACAGGACAGTATGATATGAGGAGGACAAAAGACCGACACACTAGTTATACCTTGATGTGTGTGATGAGGGCCGGGGCATTGTGTATCCCCGCTGGGACACACTTCTTGTTGGAGGGCAGAGCCTCAAGTTTACCCAACAGGTTCCACATTCCCTCCACCTCAAGTGGAGTCAGATGAACTTTAACTGCAGGCTTTTGAGCCTGCTGCTCTGAAGCCTCTTCATCACTGCCATGAGACTCCTCCTCCTCCTTTACCTGCTCACTGGCTGCTTCAGTGCCAGGCGGCTTCTTCAGACCTGACAGAAAGAATGAGCCATACCTTTCATTTACAGGCAATCTACAACAATAAAAACAAATCATGAAGAAGTTCTACTCCCTTCATCTGGGTTCATACCGATGCCAAGCGAGTGTTTCTGAAATTCTGGTGTAAGGTAGGAGGTCTTGGTCAGGCTGAATACGTAGCGCTCCAACACGTACCAACACATCTCGTAATAGAAGGGGTAACGAAACTTTACTGGAACCTGCAGGGAAGGCAAAAAAGTCACCTTACCATCACAATATCCAACACTTGCTGTCTCATACAGCTAATAAGAGAGCGTGTTTGTACCTACCCGCGTTCTGTCCTCTATATTACAAATGTTAAGTTGCATTGGGATGTTGAAGCTGTGCAGGAAGTTTCCACCAAACACCATAGAGTCCACCGGGGTGTAGACGGCATGAATCCAACCTGAGTCGCAGGCACGCAGGCACACACACACACACACACACACACACACACACACACACACACACACACACACAATGACGTTTTTCTGTCGTATCAATGAAATCCTTCATCTTACACTGACTGACATTTAAATGTATACCTGAGGGTATGATGAAGGTGCAGCCCTGCTTCAGTTCGATCCTCTGGCATTCAGATGCGCGGTCTCCGAGGAAAATGTCTCCCTGTTTCCCCGACAGCACCCAGTTCTCATACAGCTCCAGGTTCTGAGGGGTGGGAGGGATCAGCCAGAACACCTGAAAACACACAACTGCGATTCAAATACGCATTCCACTCTCTCCAACGGATAACAACATGACACCTTCTAATTGTTTACAGAGAAGTACAAAAATCATTCTAAGTGCCCCCTCATCTTCTAGACTGTGCATGTTTTAATTATTTTGTATTCTGCAACATATAAAATAGCATTCACGTATTTGGTTCAAAATCCCCTGTTCAAATAACCCTGAGTCAAACGCTATGAGACTGTAACAGATGAGACAATGTTTCCAAAACACAGACTGAACCACTTCTCGTCCCACCTTGCTTCCTCTCAATATGTGGTACCACACCGATGTCCCTCCAAAGTCAATGTGAAAGTCTGTGTAGCAGCCCTCGACACTCATCAGACAGTATCTGCAGAGTCACACCGACATCAGCAACATTTATTTTAAAATGTCAGGTCAATTCAATCCAGGAATTAGAGGAAGGCAATTACATTTAATTTAAACTCAATGTCTGTACTAAGCTCTCCATATGCACAATATTATACTTGTTTACATACCTTCATGCTGCTATTCTGCACTTTGCTATATTGCACCTTTATTTTTTCATCCTCAGTAACACACCTCAAATTGAAATCAAATTCTGGCACACTGAAATATATGCCCACTGTATGTCTGTATATGTTTTGTTCATTTGTTTATATCTGTGTGCACTATTATGTTTATGTTGTGTTTATGTTGGGTGTTAAAATATTACTTGCACATTTGAAGTATGGAGAAACCCAATTTCGACCCTCTGTGTAATTACTTGCACTAACTGCATGGTCTGATTGACAATAAAGTTCACTTTGACTTTGACATGGAATATACATTTTATTCCAGAGAAAAGAAAACAGGGAAAACTCACTTCTGCACTTTAGGGTACTGCATGTCATTGATGGAGTTGGTGGAGTCTCTCTGTCTCTCTTTCAGGTGACGAGGCCACATGTTGTCCACCCAGTCTATTAGATCTACCTACGCAGAGAGAAAGAGAGAAGCCTAATTTACTGTCTCTCTGATAATACAAACAAACATGAGGCCTTCATGGAATGTGTACGTACTGTGGTAGGTCTCTTGACCAGGTTCTCCAGCTTGGTGTGGCTGAACTCCAGGCTGATGACATTATATAGCTTCTCTCTCTGAGACGGAGGGGTCTCGTAGTAACGTGTCCACTGAGCCATGGACATCTCTGTCCCTTTCTGAGTGCTCACGTCCATCACATCTATCATACGTCTGCTACCTGAAAGAGGTTTGTTGGCAATGATTGGTCACAGTATGCCAAATGTTTCTTGTCAAAACAGCACTGGGACACAGTTTTCCATCTATTCTGTTCCGCTTATCTGGGATTGGTTTAGGGTGGCAACAGGCTTAGCAGGGTATTCCAGAAGTCCCTTTCCCAACAACGCCTTCCAGCTTCTCCTGGGGAACCCTGAGACGGTCCCAGTCCAGAGGAGATATGTAGTCCCCTCCAGTCAGTTCTGGGTCTTCCCAGGGCCCCCTCCACTTGGACAGGCCCTGTAAACCTCCACAGGGATGTGCCCAAGAGTCATCGTGATCAATTGCCCAAACTGCCTGAGCTGGCTTCTTTAGACACAAAGGAGCAGTGGCTCTACTCCGAGCTCCCTATGGGTGTCTTGGCTCTTGCCTCCTCACCCTCATCTCTAATGGCTCTGACACACCAGCCCAACGGTCATCCATCAGCCAATATTGTGGCCATCAGTGTTACAGTTTGCACAAGTCAGCTCTTGTCTACAGCTTATGGCCAATTGAGCATGTTGAATCGGAGGGGGAGCACGTCAGTGAAATAATCTCTCTCATTGGCTATCCACTAAGCAAATCAGTGCACAGGAGGAGAAAGGGAAATATAAATCCTGTCACTGCAATATCCATAATTTCATCATTTAATGCAGTCATTTGCTCTTCCACCCCGTCACCAAGGTTACAAAGTAATTTATTGTCATTTTTAAAAAATCCCAAGGGTTTTAAAAGACAGAAATATATTTGAGTCTTTTGTGCTGCATCAATTTTAGACAATTGAGCATTGGTGATGAGTTCAGGAGCCTCACACATGGGGACAGAAGCAGCTCTGTAGTCTGGTGGGATGGCAGCAGATACTTCTGTATCTTTGGGTGAACAGACTGTGTCGGGGTGGGTGTTGTCTTTCAGTATCTTTGGGCTCTGTGCAGACCTCTCACTTCACTGGTGTCACTGATGCTCTGTAGATGGTACCAGTGATGTTCTGGTGGTTTGAATCAGCGTATTACTGTCATCAAGTATGTTATGGTTTTAGATGCATTGACTGCAAGTCAAACAAAATAAGTTATTGTAATCATTTCTTATATTCTATTGACAAAATGATTTATCAAGATTTGAAAAGGGATACTTCCGTTTTTTTGAAGTAGGGTCACATAAAGTACATATCTAAAGTCAGTCCGTTCCCTACCATAATTTCCGATCAGCGCAGCCTCAGTTTAGGGAGAAGCAGAGAGCCGCTCTAGCCCAGAGGCTCAGCTTTGTACTGCAGTGAATGGAGTCCAGGTGCAAAGCGAATTTTAACCACCTAAAACAAGGCCCACCTAAAAAAATCTGTAAAGCTGAGCACTGATCGGTGATTACGGTAGGGAACAGACCGACTATAGATATGTACTTTATATGACTCCACTTCAAAAAAGCCAAACTATCCCTTTAAAGTATAATTTAACAATTGAAGATCATAAGTTAGTCCAGTTACTTTATACAAGGACATTTTGACAGGACTGACAGCAGCTGTCATTACAAACCCGAGACTTGCAGTCACATCTAATTCAATAAAGGAAGAAAACATTGTGTCTGAAGACTTACCAACAAACATCTTGACGTCATTGACGCTGAAATCAAGATCAGGCATCCTACAGAACGAGAGATGACATATTACGCGTCTCATCTTGATTATTCACTTTATACATTAGTTCCCCCCAATGAAGAAGAAAGAACAAGCAAGTTGAGGAGAAGCAAAATAAAAGAAGAAATAAAGGGGAAGCTTACTTCAGTCCCAGTCCATCAGGCTTCTCAAGGATGATGGGGTCCCTCAGGCCAGCTCTCTGGACGTACTCATATGTCAAGTCTTAAAAAATAAAATATATATATAAATCTATATGAAAAGCTGTTGAAAATTACCCTGCAGAAAACCAGATAAGTCTGCCATGCTGATCTGAGAAATGACTGTGCCTGCCTACCTTTTCCCTCCATGCGAATGACCCGGTCAGAGCTGAACCTCTGACTGCTGACTTTCTCTTCCAGGTCAAACATCCTCCTTCCATCAATCTCTTCATCTGATATGCCATCATCATGGTAACGGCGCCGGGTGCCGGCCCGCTAGGGAAAAGAAGAAAGAGTGGATGGGTAAGGCATGGACGAGACAGATGACAGAGAAAGGACAAATGATCGAAGGATGAGACAATCAAACTGGGACCAGAACCAAATTTATCAAGTATACCTACTAATATTCATAAAATATTAGTAGGTATAATTATGTGTCAACTACAGTCTCTAAAACACACTGATAGAGGCCGATTTTACATTAAACTGGACATTCCGTTTAACCAGGAATACTTTAAAACCATTAGACAAAACCATTATTTCTAAATATTGCTTTAACTAAATAACTACTTAGATTCAAATGTCTCAAAGTAAATTAATTAATTATTATAAATGTGTCCTCCTTCAAATAGACACATAGTATCTTAAAATTCCCATCAGATGGATGGCCAAAGATTATTGCGTCAATGGGTTCCCAGGTGATGGCAGGTCCATCCATCCATCCATTGTCATCCGCTTATCCGGGGCCGGGTCGCGGGGGCAGCTGCCTGAGCAGGGACACCCAGACTTCCCTCTCCCCGGACACTTCCTCCAGCTCTTCCGGGAGGATCCCAAGGCGTTCCCAGGCCAGCTGGGTGACATAGTCACTCCAGCGTGTCCTGGGTCTTCCTCGGGGTCTCCTCACGGCGGGACATGCCAGGAGCACCTCCCGAGGGAGGCGTCCCGGGGGCATCCGAAACAGATGCCCAAGCCACCTCAGCTGGCTCCTCTCTATGTGGAGGAGCAGCGGCTCTACTCCGAGCTCCTCCCGGGTGACAGAGCTCCTCGTCCTATCTCTAAGGGAGCGCTCCGCCACCCTGAGGAGGAAACTCATTTCGGCCGCTTGTATCCGGGATCTTATTCTTTCGGTCATGACCCGAAGTTTAAGATCATAGGTGAGGGTAGGAACGTAGATTGACCGATAAATCGAGAGCTTCGCCTTTCGACTCAGCTCTCTCTTCACCATGACAGACCGATACAACGACCGCATTACTGCGGCCGCTGCACCGATCCGCCTGTCAATCTCACGTTCCATCCTTCCCTCAGTCGTGAACAAGATACTTGAACTCCTCCACTTGAGGCAGGAACTCTCCCCCAACCTGGAGGGAGCAAGCCACCTTTTTCCGGTCAAGAACCATGGCCTCGGACTTGGAGGTGCTGATTCTCATCCTAGCCGCTTCACACTCGGCTGCAAACCGCCCCAGGACATGCTAACATGCTAGGAGCCAACAAGACCACATCATCCGCGAAGAGCAGAGATGAAATCCAGTGGCTCCCGAACCAGACCCCCTCCGGCCCGTGGCTGCGCCTAGAAATTCTGTCCATAAAAATAATTAACAGAACCGGTGACAAAAGGCAGCCCTGCCGGAGTCCAACATGCACCGGGAACAGGTCTGACTTACTGCCGTCAATGCGAACCAAGCTCCTGCTCCGGTGGTACAGGGGCCGTACAGCCCTTGACAGAGGGCCTCTGACCCCGTACTCCTGGAGCACCTCCCACAGACTGCCACGAGGGACACGGTCGAATGCTTTCTCCAAGTCCACAAAACGCATGTGGACTGGTTGGGCAAACTCCCATGAACCCTCGAGCACCCTGCGGAGGGTATAGAGCTGGTCCAGTGTTCCGCGGCCCGGACGACAACCGCATTGTTCCTCCTGAATCCGAGGTTCGACTATCGGCCGAATTCTCCTCTCCAGTACCCTGGAATAGACTTTCCCAGGGAGGCTGAGGAGTGTGATCCCCCGATAGTTGGAACACACCCTCCGGTCCCCTTTTTGAATAGGTGGACCACCACCCCGGTCTGCCAGTCCAAAGGCACTGTCCCCGACTGCCGAGCGATGCTGCAGAGACGTGTCAACCAAGACAGCCCCACAACATCCAGAGACTTGAGGGCGGATCTCATCCACCCCCGGTGCTTTGCCACTGAGGAGCTTCCCAACTACCTCAGTGACTTCGGCTTGGGTGATGATGGCAGGTGACAGGGATAATCCCAGGCAGAGCCCCCAACCCCTTCTGCTCCATAATCTCTGCCACCTCTTTAGTTGCATCTGCACTCAACCATGCAATAATCTTATCATATTATCTTTAGTTTTCTTATTACACTGCTGTCACATTTTCCCACGTGTACTTTACCAGTCAGTACACCAGTCAGTTTGGATTTCAACTGCAAAGTGCATAAAAGATATCAGCTCTCATCCATGCAGACTTCAAACTATCAAGATTTTATAATGCCAAACACTGACAGTGTCAGTCAGGGAATGAATAAAACAAAAAGGTGTTCACTACACACGTGGAGTGGTGGCCACTCTGTAATGATGGTCTGAAGTGGTTCCCTAATAATCGGATCAAAGTGCACGATTTGATAAACCTTAATTCAAATTAAATCATTTGTATTAATATAGCCCCCCAAAAAAGAAGATCCTGTCCTTACACCCTCGATTCGAGTGAGGAAAAACTTGGCATAGATAAAAAAATAAAAGCAACCTTTTAATGGGGGAATAATGATTCACACTTTACTAGCCTGAATTAGCACTAAAACCTCTGAAAGCTTGTATTTAATTTAAGACTTTGATATCATACATAACTTATTTAATAGCCCTCTCCTCCACTTGTAATCACACACTGATAAGGGCAGTGTCTGAACTAGGGGTGTTGCAATATTAAAAGAGACAAACCACACAGTAAACAAAGCTAAAGAGTTAGACTTGGACACCGGACAGTTAACAGTCATAAAAGAAACTTTTGTATCCTCTCAGTTACTGAAATTATACTATGATGACACTGTAACAAAACTTTTATTTTGACATGTCTGTACTTCAATTTCTTGTCATTTGTGAGCTATATGTTACAAGCCGATACTGAAACGATTGCATTGTGCTATTATTTTAATATATATCGACCTGACCAACTAAGGCATTAGAAATATCATTAAGATATTACACTTTCCAAGCCATCGCTTTTTCTAGGATCATCATTTAACAATTGACAGAATCACATTTCACACTTAATTGTTCACTTCCAACTCCATCTGAACAGCACTACCACTACTACTACTACTACTACTACTACTACTACTACTAATAATAATAATAATAATAATAATAATAATAATAATTAGGGCCGGGACTTTAACGCTTTAATTACGATTAATTAATTACACAAAAATTAACGCGTTAAAAAAATTAATGCATTTTAATCGCACTAATTTTTGCACCGCGGAACGTTTCTCACTGGATGAGTTTCAGGGGTACCGATTATACTGGAGCACCAACTAACGTTCATGCATAGCATTCATGACTTCAGACAGCAACAATGAAAGAAGAAGCAGATGAGACTGCTTTGGTTGGCCCCGTGGATGGGAAATTTTGTTTTAAAAAGCGGACGGATGGCAGCGTAGACCAGAGCACGGTTGTGTGCAAATTATGCAAGAAGGAGTTCGCGTGTCACCGCAGCATATCAAGCCTCAGATATCACCTAAATGCTAAGCATATAACAGCTAGCGTTAGCGTGGGAGCTAGCGTGGACATCAGCCCGACTCTGAGTACAAGGACCCAAAACAAAGTGTTATAGTTTACAGAAGGTCTACCTACCTATAGGCTACCTGAATCTCTGAAATATATTCCTAAATATGCTATTGCTACACTTTATGGCAAAAATTGCACTGGTCTGTTGGTCTTGGGGAAAAAAAAACAATGTTTTGTTGCTTAAGCTTATGTATTCAGTCATTATTCAATGGTATACTAAAATCCATGTGAAAAAAATTGCTTCTCACTGTTGTCAGGTCAAATATGTATATGCGATTAAAATGCGATTAATTTCGATTAATTAATTACAAAGCCTCTGATTAATTCGATTAATTTTTTTAATCGAGTCCCGGCCCTAATAATAATAATAATAATAATAAAAAACAATAAATATTAATAATAATAATAATAATAATAATAATAATAATATAATCTTCAGCTCAATTTCACGCTCTTTAACAGACATGACATGTACACATGGTGCTATGTCCCTTCGGGTTACTGCTGGTGGACAGCATGTAAATAACAATGAAAAAAAAAAAAAGCTGCACTATTAGTTTGCACTGTTTTGTTTGAAACCACTGATACTCAGCCAGGGGTTTAACTTTGTGGGATTAAGCATTCAAACCAACAGAAAACATGCAAAAACAAAAAATCCTACCAATATTAACCCCTTTCGACTGTGGTAATTATGAGAGGACCAATAACATAACTATAACTTTATACCAAGAGACAATGTTGAAAATATGGCCAAATTCTCTTTAAACTTACCAGCCTTTTGCTGTACCGTGGCTTCGAGTCATCCATTATCACTGGAATACCAGGCTTTATCTAACTACAGATATGTAACGACTGATAGTTATTACCTTGGCCCCATCAGAAAAAAAATTTGAGGAGTACCGTAGCGCCACTCGGCTCCATCGGATAGTAAACAAGCGGCTGGAAGGCGTGTGTTCACAATGGTAGCATGCTATTCAGTTCACTTGGCTTGAGTTCCCACAGAAAAAGTAAGGCTACCACGTTGAGTGTCTTGGCAAGGTGGCTGAGATGATTGTATTTTTTCTGGTGTGTTCATCTAACGTTAACCATAATATTAATTGCTTCTTGTTTAACGATTCCTAGACGTTAATTACACTCACTGACTAAACATTGGGTTTGGTGAACTACCGTCGGCTGGACATGGGAACCCTAATGTGCAGCCCTAGTTATCTAAAGAGTGAAACTGTACCAACTTACTGACGTTACACTAAATAGCATTGAAACCGTATAAAAATAAAATATATCATTATAATAAAATCTAGCCTACATGAATAATCGAGCTTTGTTCCTTGCCTTAACCATTCCAAGTCGTGTCCAGCTAATGTCAGCCTTTTGGAAGGCGCCTTGCTTACACCGATAGAAAACTCATGAGTCTGATTAAAATTAGAACATTTAAATTGTTCTGATACACTGCGATAGAAGGGCGTATATGGTTACTATAGTTATTACTAGTATGGTTTCAAGTTAATGCGGTGTCCGAACAGCCGCCATTTTCCATCCCATCACAAAACATCACAATGTCACGCCCACAAACGTATACTGGACCAATCGCAGACGTGCAAGCGAGGCATTCATTGGACTACAGCAGTGTCATTCATGAGAACGATTTGTAACCTATGATTGGACAAGAGGATCCAATAGACTTACATAGCAGCGGGCAAGTCACGAATAACAGCACCATTCAAAAAAGAGGTTATACCTGATTGGTCAATATATTCCAATATTGCTTATCAGTGGACAAATTCACAGTCAGTCATGAGAACAGGCCAATCACACGATTCTACAACGCACTAACCACCGTCCCATTCCAAATATAGCTAGTCATCACTCATAGATAAACAGAATTACCTAAAAAAAGAATACGTTTTACAATGCTTACCCCCATATTTACACAGGCCCGTCCACTTAAACACGCCTTCAGTAATCCGAGATGTGTGACGTATTCTCTGTCCTGTGTTTTCAGTCCAAAAGGGCCGCAGCAGAGGGACACGTTTTGTTGCCTTAACCTTAACAAGGAAGTGCTTGCAGATCCATAAATGGAAGTCCACTGTGACCAAACTACTGTCGATTGGCTGTAAGATGTTGCAGAGCTCTTTTCATTGGTCGCCGTGACTTGTCCATCAAACACGTACAGCTAGAATACGGCGAGCGAGAGGAACATGCCAAACTGTGACGCGGAATACAAATGAAATATAATGAAAATAATTACTAACAGGAAATATAAATAATAGTTTCATTTTATTTTCGTCAACAGGGGACAAAACTACAAAATTCTTCGCTTTTCACAACAGACTAACTTCTATAAAAATCGCTACAACGTGTCAGGCCTTAAATAATGAAAGCAGGAAAGGGAGGATACACAACATCACATTAACTCACATGTGTCACACAAGCTATCAAGGGGTACAGAATGGCGACTGCTGATTGAACCATGGTTGACAAGTCATTTCCAGCTTTCCCAGCAAGTAGATGTAGTATAAGAAGTAGTCTGCAGTTTATTATTTTTTTCAAATGTTGTTTAAAAGACATGGCAGACGCTCCTGATGTAGCCTGGCACTAACATAAATATGAGAAAACTGATTGTATTGTCCCCAAAGATAATTATGTACAATACTTCTTTTACCAATTCTTCATAGGGAAGATTAAAATGTGACACTTTAGAAACATGTTCAATATTGATCTGATTCTACGCATGAGCCAGTGACCATTTTTAATGTCAAGAAGGCTGTAATTGCAAAAGATAACAACCAATATGCATTAAAGGAAGGCTGACACTACAAAGAGTGGGCTGGAGTGTCACTGTCATTTGGATCTAGAGCAAAGAGGAAAGATGCAAATGTCAATTATCAACCAGAGTAAAACCAACATGAAAACAGCTGTAGTCCATTAAAAAAGAAGGAGGGGGCGGGGACACACATACAGATATTAAAAATGCAAGCACTCTTAACAATAAATACACAAACAAAGACCTAAAGCAGTAAAACACCCCCAAGGCAGTGTCAGTGTAATCAAATTAAGCAGGGCCATGTTTATGTTCCTTTCTAGTCCAACCCACTCAGCATGTACTTTTAGTCATACAGCATCTACTACTACTGCTTTATGACCAGTTAAGCATCAAAAACTCCTATATGGGATTTTTTAAGGAGAGTGATTTTCATCTTTCATTTGATTTCATTTGATTAGAATAAAGGCCCACTATGGAGTCATAGTAGGTGCTTATCCCCAACATGATATGGATTGTATCATTTGATGCAGTCGATAGCATAAGTACTGGCACAGTGGTTTCCATGTTAAAACACAAATAACAGACAATGTACAAAAGCATACCAACAGCTGTCTCAATACTTAGGATACTGACTTCATAGATATGCATCATGATGATGGACAGTGTGGTAGACATGCAGTCAAGCTACAGAGACGTCTGTCTGAGGTCAGTTCACTTTCACTTCATTTAAATGTTAACAGCCACTGCTATTCATTCCATATTCATCTATGAATCATTTTCATTTTTTTCTTGGATATGACAACATTTCCATCTTAGTTTGTGGAGCAATACACATTTTTTGAAGCTCACTTGAGACTTTCTTTCTGGTTTGAATGCTCTGAAAGCAATCTGTCCCTTTCACTAAATATGAAGCAGAGACACTGAAGAAATCTTCTTTTTTCTATGAAAAGGTGGATACAGGTGTAAATAAATGCAAAGTAATGCCATGCTAGGAGTGGCGAGCAGCCAGATTAAACATGCAATTTGCTGTAGTTATTCATGGGCCCGAGACAGTGAACCATACATATCTCGGTGACTCCTTGAACTTTCATCTAGTGCACTATCTGGCCAACTTTTGTGCTCTTCAGATTAAACTGATCTACAATCTCTACACATATAACCAGCAACAACTGACAAACCCTACACCTAATAATATTAGACTGAGGTCAGTGGCATTTCATACAATCAATTTGTAATTGTGTGTGGAACATATTTTTTGATAATATAACAGCTCTGCAATCCATCTCACATTAATGAAGCCTATATTGTTAGTTATATTAAGATCTCTTCTCAGACCTTTTGCAATGGGAAGGTGAATGTTCAGAGCTTCATTTGGAAAGAGGATCATCCTGAGAAAGTTAACAAAGTTGTCATAATATGTTGAATTGAATGAGTTGATATGACTATAAAGTGAGCAGAGGCTCTATATTGTGACCAGCGGAGACGGCTCTGCCCCCCCCCCTTTACTATATGGACCAGTAGCTGGACTGGTGCGTTTAGGCTCTATTTGATGAAGCTGTAGAGAAATGAACCGAGGATGAGGGCCAAGATCACACAGCAGCAGAAGATCATCATTTGTTTCTGGAGTACAGTAGAGACACAGAGACAGAAAAGAACATGTGTTACATTCCCCTCTCCCACAAGTTTGGTATTAAAGTCAAGTTAAAACAAAAACAAACAAACAAACAAACAAAATGAAGAGTGAGTTCTAAGATAGGTAGCGGTCCAACACATGAGTGCTGAGTACTCATGTAATAACGTAGTAATCACGACTGGTCCTGGGTCAGAACAGGAACATGTTGATACACAAGATGTGAAAAACATTGTGAACATATTGTGGTTTGTCCTACTGTGTTCATGAGTACATTTTGTCACCTAAAACTAGAACACTATAGTATGTCAGCATCAACATCAGAAAGTGTACATGCGGAATAGTCACATCATAGGACTTGCAATGCAAATGACTTAAACGCGTCCTCTTACAACTTTTTTGCTACTCAATGGAAAAGAAAAACTCACAAGGCTCTCATTTTACATAACTAACCTACAAGAGCAGTCTGTCTGATATTACATCATTTTGTCCATTTGGGTTCTTGTATACAAGTGAGTTTGTTGCCTGTGAGTGACATGCAGGCTGTGCACGCACGGTCAACATTTATTGATCATTCTTGATCGATTTACCAAACAAGGCAGTGTGTACTTCACCGGTGAAAATGTGTGTATTTTTATAGTATTATATATAAATCATAAAAATAACAAAAATAACAAATATATCAGATCAAAGTCAATTTTCTCTAACATAGTGCAGCCTTACACATGACATTACACTGAAGTGAAACAGAGCAGACCACAAGTGGTTTGTTTTATTCTGAAGTAGCAGGTAGACTGTAAAGTGAAATGAGTTGAAGTAATATGGCTCTACTTGTAAACAATTCAGCTGGGGAAAAAAGACTCTTTTTTGAAACAGGTCTTTCATTTGGGCATTTGCTTTTTAAAATATGACATTTAGCAAAAAATATTGATGATCAGCTGTGTTATGTGTGAAACATTACAGAAACAGTTGGGTATGATATGACCAGTTGGTGAATATTACTTGTATTATTTCATATTTTAAGGTGAGCGTCTCCTGCCCCCTGGCCACAAATCAACACACACAACCATGTACACAGAACATTGTTACAGGACCTGCCTTGACCATAACTGTGACATTTTTAATTCCATTTTATCCAGGTATCTCCATTCTCTACACCAGGGGTGCCCAAAACGTTGATTGCAATCGACCGGTAGACTGCAAAGGTAGTGCAGGTAGAGCACATAACCCGAAAAGCCAAGTCAAATCTATGCCACCTGACTGACGTACAGGACGGCCAGTCTGAGATCTCTTCTTGTGCAGGTCATGGGTCACCATGCATGCGCAAACGCACGAGCTACTGCAAAACACAAGTGAGCTAATTGACCTGGTCAGTGGCTTCGATTAATATCAACAAAAGAAGGGATATAAAAAAATGAGTGGGGCAGCTGGACCAAGTAAAAAACCCAAAACATACCACTTCCACGTGGAATGGGAGGAGGACTTTTGTCTGATTTGTCAAACTACCATCGCTTTTCCGAAGAAGGGGAATGTTAAGGGGCACTTTCAAACTGTTCAGAGTACGACACTGACTTCCCTCCGAAAAGCGAGCTGAGAAAGAGAAAGGTGAGGGAACTAAAATCACAGTTAATCGGACAACAGTAGTTTTTCACACAGCGGAACTCTCAAGCAAAGGCCACCACCGAAGCATCGTTACGGGTGTGTCACTCTATCATTAAGCATAAGAAGTCCTTCCAAGATGGAGAGACGATAAAAGAGGCCTGACTCCTTGATTCGGGATTTTAGAAACAAACCAGAAATATTATCATCAATCAAAGCTCCTCAGCTATCAAGAAGTACAGTTACATAGCTCTGTGAAGTAATGGCCGAGGACTTGACACAGCAGCTTCGGAGAGACATTGCAGACTGCGAGTGTTTCTCACTGCAGTTAGACAAGTCTACAGACCAGAGATACAGCCTAGATGTAAATTTTTATTTGGATGGTGTTTACAGATATGACTGCAAAAGAGGAGCTATTAACAGTACTGCTCATGAAAGAACGCATGTGGGGAGAGTTCATTTTTCAGTCATTCAAAAACTTTATGGAGAAAACCACCAGCTATCGGTGTGTAAACTGTGAGCAATATTGATGGCTGTTTGTCAACTGTTTCCAATACTTAGGGTTACATTACTCTCTCAATATCAGTTATGCATTGTGTTATATAAAGTATACTCAGTATATGTATAAATAAATAGATGTTTAGTATTTTTTATGTAGGTAGATCATTTTGACCTGGTCATTTTGAAAGTAACTCGCAAGCTAAAAAAGTGTGGGCACCCCTGCTCTACATACAATTATTGCCTTTTTTAACTGTGTATTTAATCAGTAAACACCGGTATTTGATTTATTTTGCAGCAGACTTTTTTCAGGCAGGGTTTTCTCATGAGCTACATGACCCACATTTTACTTACTTAGTTATCTAAATGTTGACTTAGAGAAAAGGGTGCAGTTATGATTTTTGTTTGCTTCTTTAGCACCATAGATTAATAGACATGCAGCACTTGTTAGGCTACTGATATTTCAGAGGCACGGACGGGCTCTGTAATATCAGTCAGATAAAGAATCGGTGAGTCTGGCAGACTAGACAAACATATACAACTAAACAACCTCTCTGTCTCTGCACTGTCTCTGCTACAAGGGGTTGGACAGGGGGTTGGCAGGTTAACAACAAGGGGCATGGCATCCTCCCACATCCCCCCTCATATTACAGACTAGCGATGATTTCAAATGTTTTAACGATTCATTTCCTCCATGTCACTGTTGAATCGGTCTCATCTTACCCTGCGCGCCTCCTGCTGGAATTTGGCTGCCTTCTTTGTGTCGGCCACTGCCCTCTCTACGAAGCCCACTGATTGGTCCATGTTGCTCTCAATTCTGTCAATCATGCCACCCTTGGGGGGGGG
>CAEMYA010001070.1:90927-107816 GCA_903131615.1 Diplodus sargus
GAACAAGACAAGAACAAATGAAAAAGAAGGACAGATAACAAGTGGCATGGTGTGTCTGTGATATTGACCACGATGCATTTGGGCAATGTGGAACTGCTCGAACTCCTTTGTTTTGTCTTTTAACTTACTGTCTTCACAGGAAGTGGGATTATGTGGTGTAGTAAAGGTGGACATCTACTGTTGTGATCACCTTTACCTGCATTTTATCAAACACCTGAGCAGTTTGATAGTCTAATATACGCAATGTAGGACTGACAGAGCTGGGAGAAAATGAGAGACTTTCTTCTCATGCAGAAAGACGAACATACACTGATTATCAGATAAACTCTGGTGCACGACTCTTGGACCTGCTGCTCCCCTTACTGTTATACAACGGTCAGAATGTGTCAGTGTTTGCGTTTTACTAACATGTACTTGTAATTATATGATATCATAAGAGAAGTTGCCTGAGTGCAGCTGTTCTCAAATTAAATACATTTTATTTATATAGCCCAAAATCACAATCACATTGCCCCAATGGGCTTTACAATCTGTGCAGTGATCGACATCCTCTGTCCTTAGACCCTCGATTCAAGTGAGGAAAACTTGCCATATTGAGACAATTTTTTAACAGGGGGACAAAAAAGACAAAAGAAGTCTCAGGAAGAGCCACAGAAGAGGGACCACTTTCCCAGGATGGACAGACATAAACTATAATATCCCTTAATTCCAAATACATACTACTAGGCAGTCCAGTTTCCCATGAGTTGGGCTTATTTGTGTTTACCTCAAATTATATTATCAATACAGAATTTATCTGTATTTATTGTGTTTTTATAAGTCTTTTTTATGTAATTCATACTGAAGACCAACATACAGAAAATCAGCTTTTGTGGTATTTCTTCATAAAGAATGTAAATATTGTTTCTGCACCATCATACTGATAGGTTGGCGTCAGTGATCTTTAAATGCTTCCTCACAGAAACATCAAGCTGCAGCTAGAACATACTAACTTTAGTTAAGATAGCACGCTGTAGGTTACTTTGCTCCAAAGGTTAAAGATTCATTCTGAGGTTTGCATTGGTGGATGTGGCCATGTCAGGTCACCAACTCAAAAAAGTGGACATTGATAAACATAAAGCAGCCTGCATGAAATGATCAGGGCGGACGAGTCTTTTTACTTGCATTACAATGACAATCAGAAGTTTAGAACCAGGAAATGAAACAAATGGGTGGGCTGCGTGAGGAGTTGAGCACTGTTGCTTTGACTTCTGACTGTGTTCAAAGTGTATTTGCTATTTACACCAGTATTCTGACATGATGATGGTGGCTCCTGGGGCAATTAGAGCCAGATAAGCAGTACATTTTCGTTGAAAACATCAAACACCATAACTTGTGTCCAACTACTTTATGAAGTAGAGGACAAACAATGTTTCCCAAACCTATTTTATATGATTTCCTACATTTTCATTAGCAATTAATTTGCGATAATGGCATGATATTTTCTTGTTTCAAATTACAATACAGGTGTGAAACAAAACATAAACCCGGTTGTATTATAGGTATTATAGGGCTACATTTTTTCTTCAAATCATATCTTCCATACTTTTGCGGTTTCCCAAGGTATCTTAAAAAAATATTTTTGGATAATAACAGTTAAGAGGCAGACAGGAAGAGGGGAATCAGAGGGGTATGACATAGTGCTGGGTGGTATGACCAAAAGTGTATATCACGGTATTTTTCAAAATTCCTACAGTTTCACGGTATATGATGGTATTTTTTTTTCATTCATAATCAGGTGTTCACAGCATTTTTTACTTTACTTTTACCTTTTAGATAGAAAAGGCGGCGCATTTGCTGCAAGGTAAAGGCAGCACTCTGTCTATCTTTGAGGGAGGTGTAATTTTCCTCTCTCAACCAGTTTCTCATTCCTTCTTCCCAAAAAGCGCCACTGAGGTAGGCGTAAACATGTGACATGACGTGAAGCACGAAGTTGGGCATGAACAGTGACATACAACAAATGCATCGGAAGAAATGTGGCGACACATGATAGATTTACCTAATTATAGACCGTGGCCCATATTCTCGCCCCCCTCAGTCAAACACACACTGACGTTAAACCCCCGCTATTAAAGGAAGCGTCCGGCGGAGCGCCCCGCCCCGCCCCCTCCATTAGCTGCCTGAAGCAACAGATAGCTAACAGGGAGCAGGTCGAATTTGTCCTCAAAATAAGAGCTTTACATTGCACCCCATTGAAGATTAGACCTGGGTTCTTAGCACGGGGCTTTTAATTTTAAAGTAGCGACCGTAAGTAGCTTGCCGCTACAACAACAAGCTGACAGCTACAGAGACCGAGGAGACGCTAGCATCTCCCGGATCTCAGCGGCTTTCCAGTTGCTCATCTTGACGTCCGTGGATGAAGTGATGAACTGCAATGTCTATCCTATCCATCTTCACCGTAACATCACCAGTGCACTACTGTTCACCCTCACTACGCCTGGCCGTCGCACCATGCCTGTTTAGAAGCGCTACATTGAAAAGGGTCCGGTCTGAAACGGTGTCCCGCGGCGCAGCGTTCCGAACGTCATGTAATCAAATACAGCAGTATGGCGGTATATTGAAAATTTTATATCATAATGAAAATATAAACCGGTATTCGGTGTGAACCGGTATACCGCCCAGCATTAGTATGACATGGAACAAAGGTCTGTGGCTGGAATTGAACCGACAATTGTTACAAGCGGGCAGCCAATGTGACTATTCAGCTACCAAGGCACTCCCAAAACAGTAAACTTTAATCTTGTGCCGTTGTGTGTGTACCTGGTTCTCAACCAGCATGGCGATGTCGACAAACATGTCATGGAGCTCTTTGATGCTGCTTTCCAGTCTCATGATGTCTTTGTGACGAGCTTCAATCTCATTCAGGGCCTGCTGGTTGATCTTAGAGTCCATGATCTGAGCAGTTTGTTGTGAAGGCCAGAAACAAAGATGGAGAAAATTCAGAAAAATCAGCAAAAGAATGACAACAGGTCTAAATGATTAAACGATAAGAGAAGATCAGAGGAGAACAAGTTGTTATTTCACCAAAATAGGTGAGAATTATGTGTCTTACTACTTCCCACAATAGCAGAATGACATAATACTTACACACTCGAACATCTGGTGAAAAATCTGTGCCAGATAATCTCAACAAAGGCACAGCCTGCACAATATATTTAATACCTACATTGAAGTCCTGCAAATTAGCTGTAAAGCTCATCATGTTTCAGTTGAGACTGTGCCAGACAGCTGATGATTCAACCATATGTACACATAATACATATGTACACTTTGCATTATCCAGTCCAAAACAACAAGACAGAAATTTCTACAGAGTAAAATCTACCTGTGTGACTGTAGGTGGTAGCTGAGTGGACATGAAACTTAAAGAAGTAAAATAAAAAATGGGGCAATGTGCAGTGGAAACTCAGCAAATAAATCATGACACAGATGAAGCATGTGACCCTAACGTCCACTACGGCTTCTGCTCCACTGAAGAGATGAAAAAATTCAGCAGAGAAATGAGGACTTCTACACATTAATACATAAAACCGACAGAAACACAAGAAAAGGGTAGTGAGAAATGTCCATCACACTGTCTGAAAGTGTCCTCTAATGTCCTGTTTGGTCTGACCTACAGTCTGACCTACCATTGAATTGTTGTATTTTTGTTTGACAATTACTTCAGATCAACACACTGTTGGTCTTACCCCAGCAGTGAAGACAGCTGAGTTGCCTCCCTCCAACATCTCTTCCAGCTCTTCATCAGTTGTTGCTTTCCCCGCTGTGACAGAAAGAACTGTTTTACGAGTGTTTTAAATAAATATCTGTTAACAGCTGACAGGCCGGGTTAAATACAGAAGGTACTGACAGAGAAACAATGACATACCAAACCGTGCCCTGACTTGTGAACAGAGGAGACATTTTGTACTGTGTCATGGTTTGGTTATTTCTTGTTTTATTTTGAAAGTTCCATTCGCGCCATCACATATCCTATTGGCTTACTTCATGTTTCTGTCTTGCTTTCCTGTTTTTGTGATTGTCCTGGTTAGTTTCACCCATCCCTGATTAACCTGTGTATTTAGTCCTTTCAGCTCTCAGCTTTTTTGCATTAGCTGCCTGTGCTTCTGCCTGTGTTCCCCGTACCTTATCAGTTTGTTCTTTTGTTTTTGTTGCCTGTCTGTTTTTTTTTACCTGATTCAGCTTTACATTTTTCATTTCCAGAGAATAACATCAATAAATGTCCACATTTGCCTTGTCACACATGCAGATCACAACAAGAGGTTGTCTGTGTCACACAGGTCAGATGCAAGAGGCAGGATATGAAGCAAAAATGGACAAAGTCTCTCCCTGGATCTGACTGATGATATCGGCGCTGGTCTGAACCACCAGAAGTTTGCAAATTTCTTCACCTCTCCAGTTCATAAATCCACAGTTACAGTGCATGTGTGAAAGGGGTTTATGAGTGAGTGCAAAAGAGGACTGTTGGGCTTTTGCAGGGGTGTACACTCAACTGAGTACCATTCTAGTTACCACATGTAATAAACAACTCACTGATCTCCAGCTGTCGGGCAATTCGTCCTTTGCTCTTATCTCTGAAGTCAACTTGAGCCTCGTTGTATTTTGTCATCACCTCTACAAACTTCTTGGCCAGGATCGCATGCTGGGGTAACGAAAATGCAGATGACTTGTTAACTGACTTTAAAAAGTAAGAGAGTCTTTAATTGCTGTCATATTTCACATGTGATTATGTAGACTGGAGCTTCCCCTGCATGTCATTAAAAAAAGAAACAATTTTCTAGTTTACAGTCATACAAAGCCTCTAGGATATGAGAAGGCTGAGGGATAATATCATCGTCTTTTATAAAACCATTGCAAATGTGAGTGTTGCCTCCAAATTTTCAGTCATGCAAAGTTGTAAGAGCCTCTCCAACCATCATTTTTATCATAGAACACTACAACTATAGGAAAATCATTGATACTTGATGCAGCATTGGTGGAGGAGTTACATTCATTCCTATGAAAGCTACTCAGTGGCGCATGAAGCCAAAGATGTTTGACTTCTTGGATGTAAAACTATCTCGCTCTTTGACGTAATCTCCACATTGTACGGCCCATAGAGAGTGCCCACTAGAGACTTCAACAGGTCATGATAGGTGTTAAAAAAAACTCTACTGTTTTACAGCCTTTCTTTCACAATGTAAGCTTATGGGAAAAGGCTTTTTGGCCCAGTGTGCATTACATGACATTGTTAACACAAGGCTTTGACACTTTGTCATATTGGCTTCAAAGCAAGGACGTATATATATGTATATATATATATAAAGCGCCCGTTCCCCGGCTGACGGCGATAACGACGGGCTCCCGGTAACTACCCCTAGTTGGCTAATGAGATTTTGGTCGACCAGTGCTTGGTCGACTATTTGGGGGCAGCCCTAAAAAATAGTTAGCAGTTTTTGGAGTAGGTGTTTCTCAGCCTTCTACGAGTGGGCAGAAGAATGAGAACTTCCACCTCTTTACAGAATGTAAGAATGTGTAAACTTTGAGCTCCAGTCTTACATATAGTTTGATTTAATGTTGGTGATGTTTTTGCTGACCTGTGATTTGCGTATTCTGAGGTCAGCTGAGGCTCTCTCATCTGTGTTTGATTCAAGCTGGCGCTCAATAGCTGATGCACGTGCGCATGCACGCACACACACACACACACACACACACACACACACAAACACACACACACACACACACACACAAACAGAAAAGAGAGACAAAAGACAGTGAACAAATATTAATGTCATTCTTCTGTTACACTGAATGAGACATCCACAGATATAAGATGAGATGGCTTCCAGTTTGTCTTGTTCAGAAAACCGTGCACATCAGACACAACATCAATTCTTACTACACTAAAAGAAAAAAATCTGGATCATAATTACACTATCATTAAGTAGTATCTACTCAAGCATGACATGGCATGCTTTTAGCCAGGGAGAAGTGACAGACATTGATACTCAAACTGCAGCATCAACTGCTCAACTTAAAGTGCTCTCATTTTTAACACATTGGCCCACATTAAAGGGTCAGCCAAAACACAAACATATTTTTCCATCCATAACTTTCCTAACTGTGCAGAGGTTTTCAGAGAGCTGTCTCTGATAGCATTTGTCAACCCCACATAAAGTTGAATAAAATGTCCTTTGTTGGACTACTCACAGACAATAATAACACTTGAAAATCTCTTCCGCCTGCTCATTGTCTCCATACTTAATCTTGTGTTAATTGGGAACAATTTGCTGGCATCAGTAGAAAACAAACAAACAAACAAAAAGTGAGCCTGAATACAAAGTAAAAAAAGAAAAAAATACTGACTCTTGAGTTTGTTTCTTGCATTGTTGGCTGACTTCTTGATCTCATTAGTGAGGGCTTCAACATCATCCTGTGTTTCTGAGAGAGAGTGAGAGCAGATTATGAACAGTTAGAAAGTGTAAGTATGTGTAAGTTGTGAATATGTGTATATGTGCGTGTGTCAGAGACACTTACTCTGGTCAGATGTGGGGGCTGACAGGATGGTGGAGTAGAGTTTTTTTATTTCTGTGACGCTCTCATCAATCTTGTCAATGCTGGTACGGATATCTTCAATCTGAAAGACACAAAAGCATACACAAAAACGCACACAGATCAGTAAGCAACAAGTATTTTTACATTTTTAAAAATACATTGTCTTATAAGAAATGGGAGGAATAGACAGACAGACAGATGGACAGAACAAAAGAGAATACCTGAGCAAAGAAATCATCCATGAACGCCTCATTCTCCACAGGAACCTCAACGTCATCACCTCCAGCATCACTCTTCTGATAACACACGCACAAATTCAGAAGGAGGTGAATGCAGGTCTGGAAGATTCACCGATTTAAATTCAAGATGAAGTCGTGGTTAAAATCCACCCAATCATATGTACCCATCACACACAAATGCAAAAACTTAATCTCATGAAATCTGGTTGATATAGCTGTATAGTTGTTAACGTCTTGAAATCTTGATGTTGTCGCTGCTGAAGTTGTGATACAGTGTTGTGAATATATATAAAATAAGTTTGTTTTTATGTCAGTGTATTGTGTTTATCTTCCAACACGTTATCTCTGTCTCCTGTATATTAGCCTTTAGCTAACCGTGGTGTAGCTAAAGAGAGAGAGAGAGAGAGAGAGAGAGAGAGAGCGATACCCCAGTGGTTCCATCTTTAAACTAACAGTTGTCCCGAAGCAGTTCTGGTTCTAAACATGTCCTCATATTCAGAAGTGTAAAACAGGTGTCCTCTTCACAATCAGATCCTGTTTCCACCACAAATTTGAAATTATGGCGACAACGTTCCCTCCTGTTATTTCACAGGAGTCACAGTTCGTGTGTGCCACGGACACATGAGGCCGACTGCAGGTTCCATAAATGCCTATTTCGCACGCGCTACTGTCCTCCCCAAGCACACGTGAAGCTAGTGAATTAACACTCCTGAGCCTGACATGGAATCATACTGAATCATATGATGATGACTGCAGGCTTGTCCATTTTCAAATATTTACAAGTAAGATATTTTCATAAAATGTCATAGAACAAGCTCATGTGTAAAAATACAGTCTTTTGTGTCAGATCTGTTCCTATCCTCCTTATGTCAAACACTCGACCAGTCTATAGCGTTAATCTTATGTAATAAGGTAAAGTTTACATTTGGTTTAAGTTAGTCTCCTTGTTGAAATATGCTGTAGTTTGATGATATTAATGAGCTAATCTTTAACTGTCATCAGAATCATTCCACCCAGAGTGAACCACAGTGTGTAGACTGCTGATAGACAGTAGACTGCTGATAGTAAAGTCATATTACAGGCTACTAGTGCTTCAGGGCCTGTGTGAGCAACAGGTGCGACAGACAAACTAATAACAGACTACAGTCTACCTCTTACCTCCTTCAGCTGTGCCAGGCGGTCCTTCATTTTGAAAAGTAATAGATAGATAGATAGATAGATAGATAGATAGATAGATAGATAGATAGATGACAACCTCACAGGTCTGGACAACAGGGTCTTATCTAGCTCACAACAACTACTTAAATGGCCTCTAAATCAGCCCAGTGGAAATGATTAGCCCAGGAGATGTGACCTGGAGACAGCTGTCAGAGCCAGAGGAAGAGCTGCAGACATAAAGGTGAGTTAGTTAGAAGAAGGAATGAATCAAAGCAAGAGATGAATAGTAGACGCTCGTTGTTTGGATGTCCCTGTCTGAGGCAGTATTGTGACCTGAAGTCCCACTAAGCCTCATCCTCTAAGAACGGATTAGGACAACCGAGTGCAAGATGATAAACCTCCCCCTCGTCCCTCCCACATCGTCTGTAAAACACCGTCCGTAGCCTTGACGTCTATTCAATGGACGATTAATAACCGATAATATTATTTCACTAATACTTATTGTAGGCTATTTGTATTTGAATAATTCTACTGAAATGGTGATGGTATTAAAAAAATAATAATTTGTTAATTAGTAACATGCATGCTATAAAATAGTAGATTATTACTGTGTTGTGCAGTAGCAGAAAACAAGCAAACCTCCACATGTGAAGACATTCAATCTGTAATCAAAAGGGCGCTGTGTAATTTTGGAGAATAAATTAAAACTCAGAATGTTAATGTTTACATATTAATGAGGTAGTAATACATACTTTTTCCACAAGTGAATCAACAAGCTGTTCTCAGAGGGAAATAAGGTCCCAGAACACTGATTAAAGTTAGAAAGGTGGCAGGGTCAGCCACATATAAATACAGTGTAACAGTATACATTGTTTTGTCCTTTAAGCTGAGTTTGTTTATTCTGTTTTATTCAGTCATGAAAACAAAGAGAGTTAGATTGTTCAGTTTCTTTAGGCCAATGAAGATCTTTATCTTCTCATTAACATTTCTTTAACAAAACTACAGAGTGCTCCTTTAAAATTAACACTGGTGTAATCAGGAACACTGGAATACAGGGAATGGGTTGTTGAAGCTGAGTTGAGGTGAAATACCTTTTCTATGCACACAAAAGGGCATACTTTAACAAATTTGTTTGATATTTTCATGTTTTTTTTTCCCCGAAAGCATGCCGGCACACAAAGAACAAAGGAATCATGCATGCCTCTCCTGCTCAGTAATACATCCAGGGTTCCCACATTATTACCCAAACAGCCAGGCATGATTCCTTTCTCTCATTCATGTTCATTTTGTACAATATTATGTTTATATGTATTTAAGAGTCTATTCTATTTATTACTGTCCTTTAGCTGCTGTGGCAAAGACATTTCCTCGTTTGCGTAACAATAAAGAAATTCTGATTCTGATTAACTACCATACAAAGTTTTTCCAGATAAGGTCCCATGAGGGAAACCGGAAAGGGGCGTGGCTTCGGCTATCTATGTGATGTGATTTACCGTAATACTCTCGAGATATTTCCGACGGTACCCTGAAGGCAGCAGCGACTTGGCTGCTCGTCCAGTCCAGACAGAGAGGTCTGGGTGCAGCGACAGACTAACTCACAACTGTGATATGAGCTCCGATCAGACGGACTGCCTGCACTTGAAGGTAAGTGAGACAGGCTTACGGTGGGAGGCTGTGGTTTGCAATATCCTGATTTTCAAAAGTATTTGAAGACAATTTGTTCCCAGCGTCCACAACAATAACCAACTAGTTCAACTAACGTGTGTATTGCGCAAATGTAGGGGCGGCTCGGTGAGCTCTGATGGCAACTAGTGCACGTGAATGACTGTGTTAGACAGGAGCGATGAAGCCTCTAGTTGGATCAGACATACTATATGATTCATCACGTTGTTTAAAGAAGTGTAGGCGCATCAGTATGGAGAACACAGTAGTGAGGCTGTTTGAGCCTCCAAGCAGCCTCACTGAGCGGAGACCCTCCCTCCTTTCTGCCTGCTGGTATCTGTCCAAAGGCACATTCCGGCTTTTTCTCACCCGTGCAGCTGGCTCGGTGTCAACCTCTCCTCTCCTCTCCTCTCTGAATGTCACACTACTCCCTGCTAAACGTTTCACACTGCAGATACAACAACTAGAGGAAAGAAGATGAGAAGATCGCAGCGGAGCGCATCCCTCCTTTGTTTGATCACGTTTGTCTGATATTTGTCTAATAGGGTGGGGTCACTGCGCCTCCGCCTAGGCCGGGGCCTGTGAGGCGTTCAAGACTGTCGAAAATAACCAACGTTTACACATTCTATTGATGTCGCTTAATTTAGAGGTACAGTAATTAAGGGTTCACCGTCGATGTGGCTTTTTCAGGGCCCAAAGCAATACCACTACTGTTAGAAATAAAGGAGACTGATAACCAATATTTGGGACCGATATTAATTTTAGTTGAAAACACCTATTCAAATATTTTCTATAGAGGCACTGGATTTGAAAATAAATTGAAGTGCTGGGCCAGGACTTTGTCATTCTCTATGTCTGATCTGTAAAGCTAACCCATTGTAAAGTTGGCTAATTACCCTACTAACAAAATGTTCTAGGTGCTATTAATGAGGTTTGTTAAAGCGCAGTCAGCAGTTGAAAGGATCTGTTGTATGGTATTAAACATGTCATTTGTGTTAACCTACACTACAAAACATTTCTACTAAAATTAACCATTAACTGGAAATGGAATTTATTAAGAAAACAGTCTTATCATTTGAGACAAGAAATTGAATTAATATGTGAGAAAGTCATAGTTCACCTAAAAGACCGCTGTGATTTTCTTAGTTGTTATCTGTTAGGTCATTATTAGTTGATGCTTTATAAAATTGCAGCTGGACGCTTTTCCTTCTAACCTGCCTTTCATTTGGTTTTAAACCTAAGTCCAAAATTGCCTTTTATTTACATAGAATGAAACCGCTGAATATAGAGCAGAATAGTTTGCTGCTACATTAAGAACCAGCACTCCCTCAGAATAGAAAGGTGGCAGACAACGCAGCTGACTCGGCTCAGTGTCGTGGTCGCCCGCCCTGATCGTCTGCTGGACAACAAGAGGGAGGGAGATGGGCGGTGGTCGTTATGATTATTATAACATTTTGAACAGACATGAATCAAATGAGTGGATAAGAGGAGCGCTAATAAGCAGACAGTGTGTACTGAAGCTTTGTTTCCACAGTAGTTCACACAGGTTATCTTATCACATCTCTGGGTGGTGCTTGTGAATGTTTGAACACAGTAGTTTATTAGTGACCTGTCAGGAGTTGGAGTTGTTTGCAAAGAGATAAGCAGGTTTCCTTGGATTTCTTAGTAGCAGCTGTGGAAAAAGTATTTGAAAAGTGAAGAAACATGATGGGAAATTTAAAGAAATATGTGACCTCTGAGAAGAACTCCGCTGTCTAAACTGGGCTGTCTATGTGGTAGAAAGACACACATAATTGATTTTATTATACATATATATTATATATAACATATACTTATATATTTTAATAGGGGTTATATGACCAGAGATCGGGTGACGAAACAGTGTGGTGGCCAGCTAGTAACAAATGATATGGTATTATAGCTAAAGAGAGTGCTAAAATATGTTTCTGAAAACATTTTAGGTGGTTTCTCAGCACTTAGTCAGTTTGATCAGAGACCAACTTGACTGGTGAAATGATCGATCCAAGAGAGAGGGAGAGAGGGGGGCTGCTCCCTTTGTTGATCTGACTGTATTCTTTTTTCCCTGGATGACCACATACAAAAAGTAGAACAACAATCTGGCAGAATAGAGGGCAGTTTATTGTTCATTTGGCTGCTATCATTGTAGTGATACAAAGTTCCACAATTCAAAATGAATTGAAGAGACATATGGTGACTTTGCTCCTTTATGGCCTGACCAGTAGAAGGGGCTAAAAAGGTATAGTTTGTCCTGATGCTGGCTCAAGAGGAAAGGTCATGAAGTGTCAGAATTAGTAGAGGGCTCGTACATTTCCTGATGAACTGACTAAAAGTTGCTGACTGGTCAGGCCTCTCAGACTGGAGTGGTTAGAGTTATTGTTGTTCTGAAAAATGTGTGTGAAACAGTGTGATGACTGTGGATTTAGTCTACAAGTAGTGGCTAGCTGGAATGAAACCTTTTCTGTGTCTTGTGTGCAGATGATGTGGAGTGTTGTGATCCTGCTGGCTGTTGCTGTCAGTGTGGGTGAGTACATCTAATTTCTCCATCACTTTAATCCCACCTACTGTCTATGAAAGTTGTGATGTCTGTATAAGTTTAGCGGTTCATTACTGTGTGTGAAATGTACAGATTACTTGAAGATGATGTCATTTAAAAACTAAAAATGAAGATGCACAAGGAGGTCAAAGGTCAGGCCGAGCTACTGATCTGAACATTAATAAACATGGACAGCGATGGTAGGAGTTACAAATGTTAACGATTGATGATTCAACAACAAAGACTAACAATTTAACCAATTAAAATGTATTGATTGAAAATCAGAGATGTACACAAATATATCAAAACTTTTATTTTTCAATTAGTGTGAATGCTGAATTTATTATTATTCCTGATTCCGTACGTTTTTCGACACGCTTCTTCTCCTCCTACAAATATTGAGCGATTGAAACCATTCAAGTATCAAAATGTTCAGCTTTTTAAGGACATTACTGCTTGTATTTTTCTTTTTTCCACCTTTTATACATTTTCGTCTCTGTCTCTGGTCCTGATACAGCATGTCTGCAGCCATTTTAAGCTGTTCCTGCCTTTAACTTTCCACCTTTTCAGTCTTTTTTCACCTTTTTAATCTCTTTCTGCCCCCATACTCTGCAACTTTTCTGCCTTTTTCAGTCATTTTTCACCTTTTTAATCTCTTTCTGCCCCCTTACTCTGCAACTTTTCTGCCTTTTTCAGTCGTTTTTCACCTTTTTAAGCTCTTTCTACCTTTCACTTTCCACCTTTTCAGTCTTTTTTCACCTTAGGGTTAGGGTTAGCCTTTAACTTTCCTCATCACCCGGAAATCGCAATTTCTTTCGTTAAATCATGCATATTGGTGTTGAAACTTGCCTGAAAAGCTGGAGTTTGAAAGTGGCTTATTTTTTTCGCTTTGGCTCTTTTTCTGAACAGGAATAGCGCACAATAGTGCGCGTTTCTAAAGCACGAGATTTTGACTCTGCTCCTGTGGTGACGTTACCACAGGAGGCTACTTGCATAAGCATCAGCTCACAGCCGTCCTCAGCCAGACTTTCTGAGTGAGCACGCCGAATCTGCTTATTTCTCTGTCATTTTCACTATAGGCTTACAGATAAAAACAGCTGCATACTCAACATGCAGCGAGGCATTACCAAATAAACACAGATTAATTCGTCCTGAATGGACATAATAACAGCCAGTCTCGTGCCAGAACTGCCTGCAAAACCTGAAAATGGGGAATGACGGAACGGAGTCCATAGAAAAACAAAGCGCACACAGTATTCCACCCTCCCAAGCAGCGCGCTGATTCGCTAGCACACCGCCAATCAGAATGGCCATTCAGCTGGCACACAACCAATCAGAGAATCTAATGGCTCAGACGTCCGACAGCCCTCCTCCTCAGACTTTGCATGCTCAATCGGAGCAGACAACGTCCAAACGGCTCCGAAAGCTTCCAACGCAGCTGAACACACCGAACAGACATGTTCCCGACCTCATCCGAGTCTCTCCAAACGCTTCAGACGTCCAACGGTTGGGCCGGTGTGTTTCTGCCTTTAAGCTCTTTCTGCCTTTAACTTTTCACCTTTCTGCCTTTTTTCACCCGTAAGCTCTTTCAGCCCTCTTACTCCACAGCCTTTTGAGCCTTTTCACATATTCATCTTTCTGCCTTTTCAACTCCTTCAAACTTTTAACCTCATGTTAAACAATTAAAATGGTCAACTTTTAAACTCTTTCAGCCCCTGTCAGTTTTTCTGCCCTTTCAGCTTTTTAAAATATCCATCTTTCTGCATTTTCAACTCCTTCAAACATTCAGCTTCATGTTCAGCAAATAAATGTTCAACCTTTTCAACTCTTTCAGCCCATTTTTGACTTTTCTGCCTTTTCAGCTTTTTAAAATATTCATCTTTCTTTTGAGCTACAGACACCATTACAACTTTATAATATATAAATATGTTGGTGATAACCCTTACAGTTTTTTCAAAAATCGCAGGGGTTTGGCAGGCATTTTGCCATTCATTCTAATAGGGACCTGTTCATCTTTGACTCGGCTCCTGCTCCACCATGTGTGCAGCCATTTTAAGCTCTTTCTGCCTTCAACTTTTCTCCTTTTCAACCTTTTTCCACCTCTTCAAGCTCTTTCATCCCTCTTTCTCGACAACCTTTTGGCCTTTTCAGTCTTTTTTCATCTTTTAAAGCTCTTTCTGCCCTCAGACTTCAGCATTCACACTGTATTTTCGTAGGAAATACACATTTTTCTAGTTAAAGTTATTATCATTCTTCCGTACGTTTTTTGGCACTCTTCTTCTCCCACAAATCTTGAGCGATTGAAACCATTCAAATATCAAAATATTCAGCTTTTTTAGAACATGATGGTGTCTATTTTTCTTGTTTCTAACCATTATACTTTTTGAAATATTTAGCTTTTTCTGCCAAATTTTTCCCATTCATCCTTATGGGGATTTTTTTCAAATTTCATTCTGCTATAACTTCAGCATACGTTCAGCTATTGAAACCATTCAAATATTAACATGTTCAGCTTTTTCAGCTCTTTCAACCTTCCGCTTTTCAACTTTTCAACTTTTCAACTTTTGCAGTAATTCAGCTTTTTCCCAAATTTTTTAACATTGAATCAAATGGGAAAAGCTTCAAATCCTCTTCAAAACTCATCACCTTTCAACCTCATCTTTTTCCTCATACGTTGAGCGAGAGACACCATTCAAACTTTAAACCAGTCTCAAGACCTTGAACTATTGGCGATGTATTCAGTTTTAAAAAAATTAGTACGGTTTTAAAAAATCGCAGTTTCTAGTTTTAAGAACTTTTAGCTCCTCTTCTGATTTTATAATGGGTGTGTATTGCGTCGGCTAGAGTGGGTGACATCATCGCCAGAGTGGGGAGCGGCTTTCGGAGATAGGAATGAAAATTCTCTTCAGCTTGAATTTGGTCCCAAATCTTTTACTTGACATAGACAATATATGCATAGAAATGTAGGTAATCTTGTTGGCTTTCAGCTGATGGTCTCAATTCACATGTACGACTTACGGTTTTGGATTTAGAAGCCCAAAAGCGACATGACGTTGAAATATCGTCCCATAAGCCGCAATGTTAATTTTGAGCCTAAATTTCTGGCCGAGGGCAGACGGTACCTGATTTGTCTCTCGCTCCTGTGCCCTCATTTCTCAATCGACAGAAATAAAAACGACATGAGCGAGTTCAGCCATGTCTCTTCTCACTCAGCGTATAAATATTTCGGCGATAACTACTACAGTTCTTTCAAAAATTGCAGGGTTTCAGAGGCGTTTTCCCATTCATTCTTGTGGGGACCTCTTCTCTGTCTCTGCTACTTCTCCAGCGTGTGTATCTCAAGAGTGCGTGTGTTGTGCGTCAGCAAGAGTGCATGACATCATCTTTCAAGTGGGGAGCGGCTGGAAACCTGGAGAAAGACTTTTCTTCAGCTGGATTTGGATCCCATATCTTTTACTTTACATAGCAATGCAGCCATTTTAAGATCTTTCTGCCTTTAACTTTCCACCTTTTCAGTCTTTTTTCACCTTTTTAAGCTCTGTCTGCCTTTAACTTTCCACCTCTTCAGTCTTTTTTCACCTTTTTGCCTTTACCTTTCCTCCTCTTCAGTCTTTTTTCACCTTTTTAAGCTCTTTCTGCCTTTAACTTTCCACCTTTTCAGTCTTCTTTCACCTTTGTAAGCTCTTTCTGCCCTCTTACTCTCCAACTTTTCTTCCCTTTCAGTCTTTTTTTCACCTTTTTAAGCTCTTTCTGCCCTCTTACTGTCCAACTTTTCAGCCTTTTCAGTCTTTTTTCACCTTTTTAAGCTCTTTCTGCCTTTAACTTTCCACCTCTTTCATCTTTTTTCACCTTTTTAAGCTCTTTCAACTCTGTTACTCCACAACTTTTCGGCCTTTTTCAGTCTTTTTCCACCTTTTTAACCTCTTTCAGCCCTCTTCGTCTACAGCTTTTTAGCCTTTTCAGATATTCACCTTTCTGCCTTTTCAACTCCTTCAAACATTCCGCTTCATGTTCACCTACGAAAATGTTCAACTTTTTAAACTCTTTCAGCCCTTTTCAACTTTTCTGTCTCTTCATCTTTTTAAAATATTCATCTTTCTGCCTTTTCAGCTTCTTTATACATTCAGCTTCATGTTCAGCTCCAGAAACTGTTCAGCTATCAACATGTTCAACATGTTAAGCTCTTTCGGCCTTAAGCTTTTCAGCTTTTCAACCTTTCAGCTTTTTCATAAATTCAGCTTTTTCTAAAAAAAATTTAACATTGACGCAAATGGGAAAACATTAAAATCCTCTGCAAAACTCATCGCCTTTCAATCTCTACCTATCCCTCATACGTTGAGCTGGAGACGCCATTGCAACTTTAAACAAGTCAGCGAAACTTGAACTATTGACACTGAATTCAGTTTTTAGAAATATTGTACGGTTTTGAAAATGTCGCAGTTTTAGTTTTAGGAACTTTTAGCTCCTCTTCTGATTTTATAATGGTTGTGTATTGCGTCGGCTAGAGTGGGTGACATCATCGCCAGAGTGAAGAGCGGCTTTAGAAGATAGGAGCTAAAACTCTCTTCAGCTTGATTTTTTGGTCCCAAATCTTTTACTTGACATAGAAAATATATGCATAGAAATGTAGGAAATCTTGTCGGCTTTCAGCTGATGGTCTCATTTCAGATGTAGGACTTACGGTTTTGGATTTAGCAGCCCAA
>CAEMYA010001070.1:113283-132158 GCA_903131615.1 Diplodus sargus
CAGCGCCGGCTTTCTGTGTGAATCACACACGTGAAGGCGGAGAGGCTTCGCTCTGTGTGAATCAACATCGGCGGAGAATTGCCGAACCACCGCTCCGGAGATAATGCGGAGAGGCTGTGTAAAAAGAGCAGCCCATGATTAATGTCCAATGCTAATGTTCAGTGCCAATGCAGAATGTATTTTGCCCCCTTTGGAGTGAGATAGTTTGGGGGTGTTTAATGTCAGGTTGGTGGTTGGACAAGAAGCGAGTTTAGCCTTCATGCAGCTCTGTCCGGTTATGGTCTTGCAGTTAAGCAGTTCACTGCATTCCACCTTTAACTAGCTGGTTGCTGAAGCAACAAGTTAAAAGTAGCGGAACATTTTCTTTTCTTTTAAACCTCTATTTTGTAATTTGTAGTCTCGATCTTTCTTTAACTTCAAATAAATGTTTCAACTTCCTAACCATAGCCATTTAATTCATATTTTTTATGATTACAGTTTATCAACTGACAATGCAAAAACAATGCGAAAAGGGTTTCTCATGTGAGTGAGGAGTGAGGAAACATGGCAGCAGCCTTCAAGGAAGTCTTTGATACAGACTGATCAGATACATCTCAAAATCAGTCGAGTTTCATACTGAAGTGAAGACATTTAACAGAGTAACTCGAGTTTTACATTTTGTTTTCTGAGCACATAGTTGATCTGGTAACTGTAGGTCTGAACAGATAATTTATTTATTTATTGGAGAGATTTCTCTTTTTTTGATCTGTAGTTTCCGCCAGTGAATTTTATCATTAAAGGTAGAGAAAATCTGTCTGTCAGTCAGAAAGAAACACTTTTAACATCATTCATCATCATTTCCATTCAGTTATATCACACGTAAGGCTGATAATCCCTGAGCATCGGGTTTGTGTGCCTCTGAGGAGGACCCAGTAAACAGTATAAACAGACTGCAGCTTGTTTGTAGAAATTCAGAAAAGACCATTTCAGAAGGTTTATCTCATTTGATCACTTCTCAATTCGGGAAACGCAGGATTGGACCCCAGAACTTAAGCAATGCTGGCTTAGTGTTAGAGTTTAATTAAATCTATTTAAATCTGTTTTGACATACAGGGTGGCAGGTACAGGTGTTCAAAGCAAAAGTACATTGCACATGGCAACATTGTAACATAGAAACTTCAACAATCTGACAGTGGAAAGAGTTAGATGCTACAGGGCTAATTACACATTCTGCCTCAAACCCTGACCCTCATTTTTTTCTCCTCCTGCCCTTATCACAGAGCCCTATGCTGTTCATGATCTCCATGAGCGTTTGGCCCATGGTCGCCAGCTGAAGATCTACCTGCCCAAAAGTGCAGAGAAGCTGGAATTTATTCCTGCTGATGAACCTGGCAATTCCATCCCGTACTGGGAGAAGGGCAGACAAAGGTGAGGAAGACTCAGGGACAGCCTGTCTTCTGGTTGTGGATGAGATGGTCATGGGGAGAAGCTGTCAGTTGTTGGATTTTTGTATTTCCATGGGGCTGTTGTTCTGTCTTTTACAGGACAACCAGAGGCAGGGTGTCAGGCACAGGCAACGACCGACGCTGGTACATCGACAAGGTAACCAAAGTCCTTGGTTTAGAGACTGTCTGACTGAAAATGATTAATTGCTGGACTAATGAGTGGAGTTCAGTGTCAAGTAAAAGTTTTGCACCTGGTCAGAGATGTATGTGTATTTATATGGTCTGTATGTTTTTGTAAGGTGACATATGAGGACCAGGGGACCTACATTCAGAGAGACTGGTGGAATAAAGAGATCTCCACTGTCAAAGTGGCCGTCACACGTGAGTTAGCTGAGGGTTGTATTAGCCATGGTTGCTAATATATTTTGCAACTTTTGTTCAATATTGTTTTTACAAAAAATATTTTCTGCTGTTGCTGATATGATTATAATTATAACTATTCACATCATGAATCATAAAGAAAAAGCCCACTGCATTAGAAATGAAACAATACATTATACCTAGCTCTCAACACCTGCAGCCTCATTAAATCCCTGTTTTGCACTGAAAATACCCTTGCCGATATTTAATAATAATGATAATAATAATAATGATAATAATAATAATAATAATAATGATAAAAATAATAATAATACATTTTATTTAAAGGCACCTCTCTGGGCACTCAAGGAACACCGTTCATTACATATATAAAAAAGAAACAGTAAGAAACAGACAGAAAAGGACAATGTGGACAGTTAAGTGGGGTTTGCAATTCTGAATAGGTGAGTTTTTAGTCTTGATTTGAAGAAGGGGAGAGAGTCCAGGTTCCTGATGTCCGGTGGCAGTAAGTTCCGGAGTCGGGGGGCAGAGCGGCTGAAAGCCCTGCTCCCCATGGTGACGAGGCAAGCGGGAGGGACAGAAAGGTGGACAGAGGAGACAGATCTGAGGGAACGGGAAGGGGAGGCGATGTGGAGGAGTTCGAACAGATAAGGAGGGGAAAGGTTGTGGAGGGCCTTGAACGTAAACAGCAGGACTTTGAATTCTATGTGGAGTTTGACTGGGAGCCAGCGGAGTTGCTGCAGAACAGGGGTGATATGGTGAATGGAGGGGGTACTGGTGATGATCCAAGCTGCAGAGTTCTGAACCAGTTGAAGTTTGTGGAGGTATTTTACTGCAGACTACATGGATAGTTTTCCTCAGAAGTACTGCTATACTGAGCAAGATGACAGGTCTTGAAGGAAAGCTTCAGGAAGGATCTACCATGCTTGGTAGACAAGCCTATGAGATAACAAATTATGTTTTACAGTTCTCAGACATGTTATATTGAATAATCTTAAAGAGTTTCAGTATAGGTATATCCCCTTTCTCTCAAAGCAGACACCATTATGAAACTTACTTGAATAACACTGAGCAGAAAAACCCTTGATTAAAAGGCAGTGACACATGGCTGTCTTTCCACCTAAGCACTTTTTTTTTAAATTATTATTTTAAATGCACAAAGTTAGTGAAACTAAGGAAGTAAAGAACAATGAGTTTTTGCCCCTGTTACTCTTAAGCAGGGATATTTGGATGTCACAAATTTACATTTTTTGCCAGGTGCTTGGATATTTTGAACTTGGACCATGTAAGACTATATGACAGAGCTATTCAATTGGGCCAGATTTTAAAACAGGTAAACCAGACATTTGCAGTGGCCAGTGATGACACATTTTCAACCAACACAAACGAAACAATGTTTGTTCATCGTTTCTGTTTTAAATTTGGTCACATGTGACACAAGCACATCTAAAAGTGCATACAAAAAAAACAATAAAAGAACAATTGAACATAATCTGTGGTAGTAGTAGCAATACTTTTTTTCACATTTGAAAAAAAACCCAAAACATTTTGGTCGCATATCAGTGCATGAGGACAAAAAGCCAACAAAAACAAAAATAGATAGATAGATAGAATTACTTTAATGATCCCAGACAGGGAAATTATTTTGTTACAGCATTAGTGGGTCATATATGCACAATTATGCAATATCAGTTTTGTCTGGGCTCTCATCTACTATAGAGATGACTTCAGCTCACAAAAATGTGTTTCTCGGTTTTTCTCTGCTTTTCTGGTTGGACCGAGGCCTGGGCCACTCAGGGTTTGCTCCTGGGCTGCATGCGGCCCGTGCACCACCATTTGAATAGGCCTGCTATATGATGTGGATGTCAGGCCGGGGCAAAAAGGAGGACTCAGATGCAGACAGAGAAGGGATTAGACAGGCTTTTATTCTGAAATCCTTTCGTATCTTCTTCAGAATGAGTGTCAAACAAACTGGCTATAAACTCTAACCTTGTCTGCTCAGATAGAGGACTAACAACAAGAAAACAAATCAAAAGGCACAAAGACAATAAACAGAAAATCGCTCCCGAGGGAGGGAAAACAAGTGGCAATATCTACACTGATCTGAAAAACGAATAAACTATGAAATGTAACACAAAAGGAAAATCACTCACAAGGAGGAAAAAGCAAAAGGCTATAAACTTAAACTACACTGCACAGAGCTGAGAAAACTACAAATCAAAACACTCCAAAAACGAGGGAAACAAAGACACTATGAAATTAAACTAGCTTTCAAAAGAACAATCTGACCAAAAAACCTTATGAAAACAAAATCACTCTTCTTCAGCGGTATACAAGGAAAACAGAAGTACAAGCGTGGCAATACTTAGCAAGAACTGTGGCAAGGCTGTGATTCGAGGCTGGAGGTACACGACAAGAAGAAATACTCTGGCAACAAGACAAGGGAAAATGCAGCCCATAAAGCACATCAGGGAAGGGGACACAGGTGGAAACAATCAGGGATCAGGGGAGATGTCAGACTGGTGACACAAGAGGAAGGGCAAGTGACCTGAAATGGGAGGAGAGTTACTTTTCAAAATAAAACAAGTTCACAAGACAAAGACAGGACAGTCCTAACCGCGGTGTGACAGTGGACCCATTGTGTTTTCCAGCTAATAGGGGCAACTACTGTTGGAATTTGTGTAAAGCCGTGTAAAACCAAAAGCAGAAACACAAGGAGGCAGGCAGGATTACCCACATGGAAAGAACCTATATAAACATATAGGTTTTAAGATTTCGAATATATGCGACATACTTAAAATTGGCCGGTTTCATATATTGTATGGCCACGGATATTGTTACCACCCAGAAGCGCATCCGGGTCTATCCAAATCAAAAGCCCTGGATGACTAGAGAGGTCAGGACCCTGCTGAAGGAGATAAACAAGGCCTTCAGGTGTGGCGACGGGGCACAGTACAGTGCTGCCAGAGCCAGCCTGAGGAGAGACCTCAGAGAAGCCAAGATAGCATACCAGAGGAGGATAGAGGAATATCTCAGCAGCAACAACACAAGGCAGGTGTGGCAGGGGGTGCAGCACACCACTGGCTACAAATTCAACAACCTTGCAGTGGCTGACGGAGACGCCTTGCTGGCGGAGGAACTGAACATCTTCTTCGCTCGCTTCGAGGCGGAGTAGCCGCATGCAGCCACATCACACCCCTCAACCCATGACAACATCCTCATGTTGGAGGAACATGAGGTGCGGCGCACACTAACGGGGGTGAACCCGAGGAAAGCAACTGGACCAGATGGCATACCTGGACGTGTACTGAAGACCTGTGCAGACATGCTGGCTGTTGTCTTTACCAGGATCTTCAACCAGTCCGTGTCCCAGTACACCATCCCACCTTGTCTGAAGTCCTCTGTTATTGTTCCACTGCCAAAAAAACCAGCAGTCAGCAGCTTGAATGACTACCGTCCAGTGGCACTTAATCATCATTATCAACCAATCATTATGAAGTGCTTTGAAACTCTGGTTCAGGGGCACATCATCTCAAGTCTGCCACCTGCATTGGACTCTCAACAGTTTGCGTACAGGGCAAACACATCTACAGAGGTTGCTATTGCAACAGCCCTTCACACTGCTCTGAGCCACCTAGAGCCGCAGGGGAGCTATGCAAGGCTGCTCTTTGTTGATTTCAGCTCTGCGTTCAATACCATCCTCCCCCACAGACTGGTGCCCAAACCGACGGGGTTGGGACTGTCTTCCTCCATCTGCCACTGGATCCTGGACTTCCTGACAAATCGCTCTCAGAGGGTGAGAGTAAGCTCCCACCTCTCAGCATCCATCGGCATCAGCACTGGGTCCCCACAGGGCTGTATGCTGAGCTCCCTACTCTACACCCCCTACACTCAGGACTACACCCCTGCCCACTCCAGCAACAGCCACTATTACACGTGAATAATTTTGGTACGGTACACTGGCCAAGGTTTGCAGCCTTTCTGCCATTCCACTAAGTTCTCCTCGGCTTCCTTATCAGTCCCCTCCAAAAAATCTTTAACTGAAAAATTGCGGACACAGTCGAGGGCCAAAATACTATGTGCCCCTCCATCCCCACCCTCTGTCCATTCCAGCAGGGCATATCTGATCTCCGAGGGTGATAGCGCCATTTTTGCTCCCAGTTATATATATTTATGTTATATGGTTATATGTATGTTATCATATATGGCCATATATGCTGTATATATGCAGCATATATGCGCAGATGAGCTGCATAGGTTTCATATATGCGCATATATGCTGTGTATATATGTGCCATTTATGCGCAGATAAGCTGTATATAGGTTTCATATATGCGCATATATCCTCATGTAGGTTCTTTACGTGTGGGTAAGAACTGATAACCAGTTTTTAATGAAAAGCAAAAATCAACAAACCATATAATCCTAAACCAGATGGGGTAGAATACCAAAAAATTTAAGTAACAAACAAAAGCTTAGATAAGTACCAACTAAGCAAAAAACAAGAGGAGCAAAAAGCTGAAACATACCATGGGGTAAAGCGGGGAGATGCTGGAGAACACTGGAGGGCACAGGCACAGCTGAAACACAAGGGAACACAGGAACGAACTAACAAAGACAAGAGGGAGCACACAGACTATAAACAGGGGCTGATGACAGACAAGACACAGGTGGACACAGAAAAAAGGCAGGAAATGAAAAGCAGAAGAAGACACATTTCAAAATAAAACAGGAAACCCAGAATCATGACAGTTACAGCTCATCTGCAGGCTTATTTTTGCATTATAAAACATCAGTGAAAATAATGAATGGTTAAGTGTGCCTCTGACTGCTTGTTTCAAAAGAGGCTAAAACCGTGACTGTATTCCAAATGGTTCAACAACAGCTTTGAATTTACTTTGAGCTGGGATAATAGCAGGTTAAAGTTATTATTTTTTTTAGGAATTATGATAGTGGTTAACACCCTAACTGTTAAAGTGAATGTGAATGTATATGAGTCAAATGTTCATGTAAAAGCATAATTACGAAGAAAGAGGCACTTCTAAGATTTAATGTATTTTCGTTTTCGGGTCAAACTCATTTTAAATGGGAGTGCTTGGGGCAAATTAGTGATCGCATCAAAATCGCTATTTTTAAAACACCAAGAAGGCTCGACACAACATGAATCTTTGCTCATAGTATCACCAGGGTCTCTACACATGAACTCGAGCATTGAGAACATTGCTTGTGTACACAGAGTTTACTAAAAAGAAAGTTTTTGGACAACTCACGTTAGCAGATGTTTCCTCCGCTCGCTGCCATCCTGCCAGTGAGAAGTGTCGATTTCCGAATGCGAGGGTTAGGGTGGAACGCTCCTAAAGCTTAGTTCTATATCAATGCACAGATAATTCATTGTTTTGTCGTTAGCAAAAAACAATATTGACCTTGAAGTTGAAAAAGGAACCTCATATAAGATACAAAACTAAAATCCAAAGCTGGAAAAGTCACGTCAGATATCGTGTGGATAGTTGTTGCCAGAAGACAGTCGTAATTACGCTTTTACATAAAGGTTTGACTCATATACATTAACAAAAAAGTCGAACCGCCTACCCTCCGAACCGACCCGCTCTGCCACCTGAGCCACGGTCGCCCCAAAAAAAGGAGGTATCCAAACTAAACCTGATTCAGTTAAGCTAACTAATTAGTGAATAGATTAGCTAGTGAGCTGACAATTTGATTGGATAGAGTATCCCTATAGCTGTCCTCGTTTCAGAACAGTGACGCTTTATGTGTGCGCTGTAGCGTTGACCATATGCATATATTATCAATCTAGATTATTTGATATAGCTAGATTGCAATCCAAGACCAAATCATAAACGTAAGCAGCCTAAATCAGCTGTGCATTTACTGTCCTGATCACACCCCATTCCTGCTGCCAAGGAACGACTGGAGTTACTCCTTCAGTTTATTCACTTGCAACTGACTGAGAACTCCAGTTCCAAGGGATTTGTACTTCCGGACAAACTGCTTGCAAACGATGCATCAGTGTTGAGTATCAGGTGTATGTTTGAGAGCAAATGAGTAAAACTAGTGAGTGAGTGACTTGATTATTGTGTGATTATGTTTTACAATAGCAAATGCACTAGAATACCACAAAACAGATTTTTTTTTGTTGCCTCAAAGTGACCCATCACATGCTTAGGGTAGATACAAGCTGTCATCGAGTCCCACCCCCCTGCAGGTCACTCTCACAGCACTGGGCAGCTCCTTCAGCAATAGACTAATACACCCCAAGTGTGTGAAGGAGAGATATCACAGGTCATTCCTTCCTGCTGTTGTCAGACTGTACAACCAGCACTGCTTCCAGCAGACCTCACTGTGTACTGTGCAATACTACTATACAAAACTCATTTCTGGTTCTGGAATCTGGCTATTTTTTTTAATACACATATTTATTATTTGTATTTGTAAATAAAAATGCCCTGCCACGCTGTTAATTTTGTACAATATCATGTTTATATGTATATACGAGTCTATTCTATTTTTAGCTATATTGTTTATTTTTAACTATTGTTATGTCTTTTGTAATATTCTGTCCTTTGGCTGCTGCTCTTTTCCAGCCAGACACAACTATGTGAAGTGTGTCGCAGGAGAGAGTCTCCTCATCTCACTTGAGGGCATTGACCTGGCTGACGCTGCCCTCTCCTTCTCTGGGGATTCTACTAATGTTACACTGGTGAGATGGATCGATAGTAAATGGACTTGAGCTTTTCCAGTCTACTGACCACTCAAAGCAATTTACAACCCATGTCACATTCACCTATTCACAAACACATTCATACACTGATGGCAAGGGTGCTGAACTGCTCATCAGGAGCAATTTCAGTATCTTGCTCAAGGATGCTTCGACATGCAGTAGGAGACCGGATGTCAACGGACAGACAGACAGGCAGGCGGATGGGAATGAGTAGAGGGGATGGATTCTGTATTTGGGGGTTGTGATGTGATGGATTGTTGAAGGTAAAACTATAGGGGTTGTCTTTCAATATGAGTGTTTTTTACTTTTTCATCACTCAGGGAATCAAGTACCAAACAGAAATGGAAATGCATGTGTCAAAGACGTTGGAGTTAGTTCACTGACCCTGAGGAATTAACACTTCACTTCTTGAACGTTTTTCCAAGCAGATACAGACTTTTTGGAATATTTTAAAAGCTTGTATAAATGCAGTTTGTGTTCCTGAGGGAAGCTCTGACAAGAGTTTGTCTCCATCAGGTGCGTGACGGTGCTCGGGTGTCTCAGGACCTCCTGGATTACTATGACCGGGTTCAGACACACTCCATGAATATCGAGATCAGAAATGTGAATTTAACTGATGAAGGACGTTACACCCTGAAAGACCGCAGGGAACGGGTGGTGTCTGTTACCAGGATGGACCTGACAGGTGAGTCCCCATGTCTTTATTTACTTTTATTATTAGTACTATTGTTGTGGTCACTTTCTGAGATTTGAGGGGGGGGGGGGGCTGCCATACTGTGTGATGTTTGATTGGTTGCCTGGTTACGCTGCCGCTTAAATCTGACGTGAGCGGAAGGAGCGGGGCAGTGTGGGAAAAAGCGAACGGGGAGACTCGTAGACGGATAAGGCGGATGCCGGGGAAAAGCAAGGTGATTTGAAGAGAGAAAGAACCCCCTCAACCTCCAGAGTGAATTATGATTTATTTATTGTCTCGTCTAAACAAACCAATGAACTGACTAAACCGCGACCGGGGGTCGACGGACAGAGGTCGACGCAAGCAGGACGCTGGAGCAGGTGGCCGGCCCGACACCTCTGAAGCGGGACACCGACATCCCTGGAAGGCCTCTCGGACCAAGCTACAGGTGGTGAGCATTGGTGGAAGCATCCGGTAAGTCGAATATTGTGCGGTATGGCAGCCGACTCCCACCGATCTCCAGTTGTTTCATTTACAGAAATATGCGCACCTGTGTCATCCCTGTAGCCTAGACTCGCTGGAGCACCACCCTTAAATCTTTAGTTTCCAGGGTGGCGTGTGGTTGCGACACTATTGTTATTTATTGAGTGCACTGTATCCTTATTCTTTATATGGATCTTCAAATTGGTCATGAGCAGGGTTGGATAGCAGCACCTGCCCCCTGTTAAATACAGGTGATTGTGTGTAGTGGCGTGTGAACTTGCTAAATCTACCAGCCACCTTGGTAGGTTTATAGAAGTAGCTTAAATGATGAGTCAGCTAGTTGTACATGGACACTGATGAGCTGTCAAGCCTGGGCTAGAAAAAGGACTCAGATGAGGCGGTAAACAAAAAGACTGCAAACTGACTACACTATAAAAGCTTGGCTATAAAAAGGTACAACAACAAAAAATCACTCCAACGGAGGAAGGGACAAGGCTATAAAACAGAACTACACTTCCAGACTATGCTGTGAAAATTTAACAACAAAAAAATCACTCCAACAGAGGAAAGAAAAGGCTATAAACATAAATTGCGAGACTGAGCCGCGCTATGATAATTATTAACAAAAAAATCACTCTACAAGAGGCAATGAATAAACAGAAAAACCAACAAGAAATCACGATACTTAGCCAAGACAACGGCTGTGGCGAAAGGTTGGGGTGCACGACGGAACGAGACACTCTGGCACAAGACAAAGGGAGACGCCGACTATAACACACATGAGGGTAATGGGGAACAGGTGGAAACAATCAGGGATCAGGAGAGACGTCAGACTGGTGACACATGAGGAAAGGCAAGTGACCTGAAACGAGAGGAGAGTTAGATTTTCAAAATAAAACAGGAGGTTCACGAGACAAAAACCCAAGACGAAGCAAAACCTCAATGCTGTGTGACAGGAGCACAGCCTACCCACTCACTAAGCAAGGGGCGAGGAGAGAAACATGCTTGTCAAAGTCTCTGTCCCTGTTTATACAATGGTCTATCAAGCCTATTTCAACTGTTTCAGGAGTTATTTGAGAGTTGACATCAGTAAAAACCAGGGACTGTAAAAACAGAACCACCATGACCATGAGGGAGGGGTGGAGCAGAAGTGAGCCTAGTTAGTAAAATAAGATAGAAGTTACCAAACGAGCTACAGCTAAAGTAACAAGCTATCAGCGTTCACACATATAGAGAAGTGACATTATTTGTGCAGGTTTGATTGCAGGTTTGTTCACCCCAAACTGCTCGAATATCTTACTGTGCATTAACCATAACCTAGCAAGCAAAAACAGGTATCGAGGGTGTGTGTGGGTGTGTGTCTGTGTTCGACTTCAGTTTTGTTTCTGACCAAAGAAACACCCACCAGTTACTCTGTGTCTTTCTGTAATTCTGCAGTGTCTTTTCTTTTTCCATCTCTTCTTTGTACGTTCATGAAGTAACGTGCACTTCTCTCTCCATTCAGCAGTCAAATAAGAGACAGTTACATAACATTCAATGCAGATTTTGGGCACATCTGTGACTCATTACTGCAGACATGTTGAGAATAAAGAATGAAGATAAATACACTTTTTATCCCAAAAGTTTAAAAAAACAAACTCTGTGCTCTCCTTGACTCCTGGTGTTGATTCCTCCAGATGTCCCAGGCCCTGCCCATGGCGGTCTTGCCAGCTCCAGCAGCAGTCTGCTGATTAACGCTAACAGGATCACTCATTCATCCAAAAAATGGCACCTGTCCCTCAAATCCAGCAACCTCCAGCCCGTGGACTGTTGTTTTAAGCTATTAGTGCTTTCACTGTGACCTCCATATCACGACTGGGTGACGACAAGTGAATGGACTCAAAAGCATGACTTAAACACAGGGTTCAGATTTAAGTAAAAGTCTTTAGTTAAGAAGGTTCGGTACACAGGTGGTCAGTCAAACAAATCCAGCAGGAGCAGGCAGAGACGGGGTCGAGGAAACGGGCAGGAGTCAAAAACCAACACTGGGATAATCGCTGGAACGCTAAGCACAGAGACGAAAGACGTTCTGGCAACGGCCAGGGGAAACACAGGGACTATATATACAACAGAAGGAACATGTAATTGGGAACGGGTGAATGTAATCAGGGCGGGAGAAGACAATCACCGTGGCAGGAAAACCCACAAGGGCAGAGAGGATTTGAAACGAGAGGAAAGGTAAATACTACAGAATAAAACAGGCAGTGGAAAACAACTAGTAGCTGGATGTAAGGTCTTACAGCAGTGCACAGCTGGAGACTGCATGCAATCGATGATGATTTAAATGCAACAACAAAAAACAAAACAGTGAAAGAATTGATCATGGTTGTTAATATAACAAAAAGCTCCAGTCTCTTCGGTCCTCACACAGCAGCAGTACCAGCGAAAGTGAACAGGCCCATTGATTGACAGTTAACATGTGCTTTGCACTAGTGGATATTTTTAGCTGGACCTATTTTTAACACAAACCATCTTCTCCCCAAGTCTTTTTACCCATGTTACTTATTCTAAAACTCAAGACCCATTGCTAGAGGAAATTAACTGGACGGTCATCTGACTTCTTTCCTGCTTTAAAGCTTTCATTATTCTGTTATTATTATTACTAGTGCAGTGCCAGTAGAAAATATGTGTTCCTATAGAAAAGTGGGAGGTTAAGAAGCATTTTCACTGATGGCCAAATGAGGCTGTTTGAAGGTGGAACGTCGGGGATATTTAGGTTTGTTATGAAATCCGATATTCCAGGGTATAATTGTTCGTTTTTGACTATTTTTGATTTTGCCAGTATATTTCACCTTAAAAACTATTTACTTGGTGTGATTATTTTCAGCACAACCTCACATGTGTGACTGTACAGTTATTTTTTCATTTTGACATATTGTATTAACACAATAGACCTAAAATCACAAAAAAAACATAAAATCTGAGTAGAAAAAGTTATTTTTTACTGTGAAAACCACAAATATGTTTAACAAACCATTTTTTATTACTTATAATGCAAATATAAATTGTTGTTTGCTGAATATGTGCATACATTTTAAAAATGTACAAAGTTCTGTTTAACTATTTACATTTAAATGCAGGCAATGCTCAGGTCTGCCTGAGCTCCTTCCAGCTGAATGAAGAGCTGCACTGCCTGCTCCAAATTCAGCTTCTTCTGTTTTGACTCATTCAACAAAAAACCGACTCCACTACACACTAAACACACGACACCAAACACTATGTAACACTACTATACACTCCAAGCACGCTAAATCTCAATATCGCTGTCTGTACACCGGCCGTCGTTGCCTGTCAATCATCCACCGACGTCCCTCCCACAACTTCTTGTTGCTCTACAACCAAACTTGCTGCTTGAACACTTTCGTGACAAAAGCCCATTTTTACCGTTTCTTCTGCACCACACACAAAGCAAACGTGACGGCAATGTTCACGAAAAAGCGTGGCGGACATTATTTACCCCAAGTCCGGTTTTGGACAGGTCGGTGCTTCCGGTCCATCGACTCGGGAGTTGGGCCGTGTAGGTTGGTTAGCGGCTAGCAGCTAGCAGCTAGCTACACACGAACATCCACAGATTCTGATTCCACTTTGTTTTTCCGCGCGTCTCCGCATCTCCTCAGACCCGAACAGACCGGCCCGGTCTTGTTTGGTCTCATTAATCCACAACAGTCAGTTTAGATGCACAGGTCCAGCTCGCGCTGCCGCAGGTATACATCCGCTTGTTTCTTAATGTGTGTCGTGGTCCTGAGCTCTGCAGTGACTGGCTCCAATGCGCATGTCACTTTGGGGGCTCCGATAGACTATGCTCCAGAATGTATTTATGAAATAATTCATTAACGGTATCATTGTAATCCAAACAAATCGGCATGGCACACCCTTGAACCAAGCAGCAGCCATGTTGAAACTCTCAGGTCAGTCTGATCCTGATCCGCAGAGATATTTCACACACACACACACACACACATACATACACACAGACAGACAGAGATTCCTTGCTTTTATAGAGAGATGACCCAACCAGTGGCACTTGGCTTCACAATGTCAGTGGTCAGTTGTTAGCAGAACAATAGAGGAATGCATGGGTGTGTTTCTTATTTCTCATGAAACCAGAGATGCACTTTGTTTACTATTTAAGTGTGTTTTATCACAATGTTTAATAGATAATAACATTACCAGACCACAAACTGTAGAATCACTCTCATATACTGTTATAGTTTGATTTGTTATCAATATATTATATATATTATAATATTCCTGTGTAACTCTTCACAAAGTCAGATAATTTGTATGCTTCGATTTCAAATAAGCCAGATCAACAGCACACAACAGAACACGGTGAACCCATAGGAACATAATAAGGAGAATACAACCTGACTTGTGCTGTCACAATCCTAATCTTCTGTTTTATGCCGATTCTGTTCTTTTCCTCCTTATTTGCCCCTCGTTGCTTTCAGATCAACATTAGAGATATGATTCCAATCACCCCTCTCTCCTCATCTTTTTTCCACTGCAGACCATCATGAGTACACAGAGGGAAACCCTCTCATGGCTCTGCTTCTACTGCTGGGCATCCCGGCTGGGATTTGCTGCTGTTGTCGGAAGAAGATTTTCAAAAAGAAAGCAACCACTGCAGCGACGCTCCAGGTAACAACAGTAGGTTCAGACAAGAACAAATCTCTCCGGAGACACCTTGTTTTTAGTTTTGTTTTTTTTCACAGGTTTTTTTTATAGACGTTACATACTTAATGTAAAGGAATTTGCACTGGCACTGTTCTGTATTCTGACAAAAATCATGTTAAATTTTTACTGAAAATACATTTTTACTGAAAATTAAAAAGTACTAAAAGCTTTTGAAAAGCTGCTCCTCCACCCATCTACTTGTAGGTTCTGTAGGATACTTTACATGATAATTACATATTTGACTCATGACAGTATAGGGCTTCAAAAAAAGAAGAAACTTAAAAACTTTTCTTAGTGAGTTGAAACATTTTAAGTCAGGCTGTTGAAGCATAGGATGTGTTTGAGAATTAAAACCTACCAACCTACATAAGTACTTCAAAAATAAAAAGGTGCTTTGTTTTTTTCTCAACTTTTGTATAATATTTATTTTTCAGTTGTGAAAACCAACAAACAAAGTGGAGAAAAAAAGAAATAATGCATTGTTGTAACACATTTAAATGTGTGAAAATCTAATCTCGGTGGAGGTAAAAGGTAATGCTTTACTTTAGACTTGTCCGGTTGATTTGAGATGTTCATCAGTAAAGAAAAGACAGCCTAGACTCTAGAAATACCTGTATTTAGCCTCCCCAATAAAAAGCAAAGAAGTCAGTCAGAAGTCAGTTGCTTGAGGGTCTGTTATGTTGCATCCTGCTAATGGTGGGGGGAAGTGCCACTGCACCTTAAACCTTTGACTGTTTACAGTTGGCCAAGAGTTTGTATAAAACTCTTGGCCAACTGAACCCCGAAACACTTAAATGCTTTGTCGTCGTTGTCGTCGTCGTCATCATCTCACTCTCTCTCTCCAGACTACTCCAGTTGCAGTCCATCCTCCTCCTGCAGGTCCTGTTGGACCTTGTCCTCCCTACACTACACCTGGACAACCAGGAGTGGTGAGACTTTTACTGTTACTGACCACTTTTCATGGTTTCATGGTTGTTCTTACCTTAACAAACATGTCTCTGTTCATGTATTGATTTATATAATTTACAGTATTCATGTTAATATGAATGCCTCATGGTGAATGTGATATTAAATGAATGTTCTATTGACTAAATAAAAGAATGTAACTTTGTGTTTGCAGATGTACTACCATGGTCCTGACCCTAACATGGTATATGAGACAGCACACAACACACTTTTATCACACAGTAACTACACACTATTTACACATTATTCAATATGTAATGCATCACTGTATTTACCAGATTTGACCAATAAAAGTAGAAATATTGTTGAGCTATGCTAACCTAAGACAAGTGTTTCGTGTGTGTGTGTGTGTGTGTGTGTGTGTGTGTGTGTGTGTGTGTGTGTGTGTGTCTCTACATAGGGTCCTACAGCCCATCCTCCTCCACCCACTGGCCCAGGACAGTGGAATGGCCCCCCACCCTCCCCAGTAAGTATCACACTGACACAGGCTAATATGCTCTGGAACCAATACTGTTTGATGGAGTCTGTTTGCATTCAAGGGGGGTTTTATTGGACTTGTACTTTGATTCTCTTTGTCTCTCCAGACTTCCTGTTTTCCTGCCCCCTCCCTCAGTATTTACTGATCTAACTTGTGATTGTCTCCCTCTGTAGGGTTTTAACCCTTCGTACCCGCCCCAGAACCCTGTCTACCCTCCTGCTGGTCCAGTTATGATCGGCCCTAGCCAGCCTCCACAATGGAATGGTCCACCACCAGGCCAGTACCCGCCTGGACCTGTAGCTCCAATGGTACAATGTGTCTCTTTATCTGACAGGAATTCTTGAGAGGAATGCTGGTCATTTAGGTATTTGACCTTTGACATTTCAGATGCTTAGATCAGATGAAGACTTGAAGCTGTGGAAACTGTCTTCAATCCCTGACAGAGAGCTATACTATATATTATTGTTTTACATAATCAGTCTAATGATCAGGCTATACAACCAGCAGTTCTGTGGCAGTATTCACTATCTTAAAGTGATAGTCAGGTTATTTTGCTGTGGCAGTGTAAGAGGCACTTGTCCCTAGTCAGTGTATTACCTGCAGTAGATGACCATCAGCTCTCTGACACACATTATCAACCAACTATCACTTTAAAGGGATAGTTCGGGTTTTTTGATATGAATCGAGTTCTTGCCTCGGCGCACAGGACACTGCCGGGGGTAAGTCAGTGTTGATGCACTACACTGCTGACGGGGATGCCATACAGATTCATATCAAAAAACCCGAACTATCCCTTTAATCTTGTCAATCAAATAACATTGTGTGTGTGTGTGTGTGTGTGCGTGTGTGTGTGTGTACGCACGCACAGGGCTATGCTCCACCTCCAGTCATGTATAGCTCCCCTCCACCAGCGGTAGCTAATGAACCAGTAAAAGAGGAGATGAAGATGGAGAATATGGCTTCCTCACCTGCTGACCCCCTGCTCACTGCTACATCACAGGTACACACTCACACACATTAGAGACAAATTTTTCATCTGTGAACAACAGGATGTCAGATTTCCTGCTCCTACATAGTGACATGCTGGTCATTAGCCCTGTCTGACATAGACACCAGATCAAGGAACATGATTCTTGACAGCTGTGTTATGTTTGATCCAACCCTCTTCTTTGTTCAGCGCATAATCAAATCTGCTGTGTGTGCGTGCGTGTGCGTTTGCACTTCACTTCCTCATTATCATTGTGAACATAAACAACCATGTGTTAAATGTTAGTACTCACCACTGCCAAGCCAGTATGTTTGTATTGGGATATTTTGGCTGTCCTTTCTGTGCCATTCTTGTGCGAATAGCTTGCTCATAACTTTAACAATGCATCCACCTAGCCCTGTGGAAGACTGTGGTCATGCACAATGAGTGCACAGGCAGAGTATGTGAAGACAGGCAGGTAAGCAGACAGACAGGTAGCCTGTCCAATCATTTCATACAGGCCAAATGAAATGATTGGACTGGCTTATTAGAGGCTTGTGGTTGCCTCAGACACTGGGTTTGATCTTTTCATTGTCGAGATGTTAAGAGATTTTCTACAAATATAACAAGAAATGCTTCTAAAATAACTTACCAATCCTAGCTTTGAGTAGTTATCTAACTGTTGCAGTTAGGGATCGACCGATTATCGGTCGGGCCGATTATCGGCGCCGATATTCGGCATTTTGACACATATCGGCATCGGCTTTTTTTAAAATCCGACGGCCGATAAGACATCAATTTAAAACTGGGTTATTTTGGCTCTGATTAGTGTTGTGTCGGTCGCGAACGACTGATTCACGTCCTCAGCACGTCTTTCGCGAACGATTGATTCACGTCCTCAGCATGTCGTTCGCGAACGACTGATTCACGGTGCTGAGGACATGAATCTCGTTCGCGTACTGTGCTGAGAGTGGCGCTGTGTCAGTCACTCACTCACTCAGGGCAGAGGAGTAAGAGAGGAGACATTCACCTTCAGTAACAGTACTGCTAAAACTAGCGATGTGTTGCTAACATCAGTAGCATCATGTTAAGTGATTTTACACAGTAAAAGTTACCCACGTTCACGTCACTCACGTTCGCGAACGTAATTCACGTCCTCAGCACGTCGTTCGCGAACGACTGATTCACGGTGCTGAGGACATGAATCTCGTTCGCGTACTGTGCTGAGAGTGGCGCTGTGTCAGTTACTCACTCACTCAGGGCAGAGAGGAGGTGATTCTCGTTCAGTAGTACTGCTAAAATTAGCGCTGTGTTGCTAATATCCGTGTAGCATCTTGTTAAGTGATTTTACTGTGCACAGAGGACACTTTCATCATGTAATAGTTTTAGTGCATGTATACCACTCAAAGCAGCGCTGCGTCTCCTGCGAATGATTGTGTACTATAGTCCATGAACGCACCGTCCCTCAGTAAGTGAACGTGAACCTCAGGGCTCAATCATGAACTGAATGACAGATCGTTTGGCTGTTTATCAGTTCAGGGAGTTGGAGAGCACTGAACGATTCGGTGAACGAATCTTTTGAACGAATCATTTTAATGAACTGATTCTAGAGATTCAGTACAGTAAAAAGAACTGCCGTTCCCATCACTAGCTCTGATGCAGCCGAGCCTGTCTGTCTGCTGCCCCTACTCTGTCTCCAGCATTGTCCCACCCACAACGCCATCTGATTGGCTACACGCAGAGCGGGTAACAGCCAATCAGTAGTGAAAGCTGTGCATGCACAGTGCGCACACACAGCAGAGAGGAGAAAAAATTTAGCCACCAGGTAAAACTGGATTCACAGCCCGGCGCTGTTCCTGGGGGCATGGCTCCGAAGGTAAGTTAAGGTAGCAGACTCTCTCGAATTTGTAATAAACATCCCAGTACTGTACAACTCACAACTACCAGTAACATTACCGTGAGCCCGTTAACGTTATATAAACATAAGCGGCAGCTCTGCTGCTCGCTGTCCCTCCAGACGAGCCTGTTAATCACTCGCTAATATCAACGTG
>CAEMYA010001070.1:132935-146441 GCA_903131615.1 Diplodus sargus
ACTCAAAGTTAAGTGTTGGAGCTTGTATTATTCAAAATTTTGACGCCAATATTTTCCCTTTTACTGCAAATGAATATCGGCTCCAAATATCGGTTATCGGCCTCCTTGACTACTAATAATCGGTATTGGTATCGGCCCTGAAAAAACCATATCGGTCTATCTCTAGCTGCAGTAACTTCACTACGTATGTAAGAGTGGATGTTTAATAATTTTCCAAAAGCTTGTTTTCCACATTGATTTAGCACAAAACATGCGTCTGAAATTTTTTTTTTGAAGAAAGCTTCCAGCAACATGGTTTCGAGGCATGAAAATGTTAACTTAGTCTTTGATGTTTTTAATGGTCTACTGTGACTTATCTAATAAAGGCAAATACTTAAAAGAAAAAAATCATTGACAAATGTATTCATATGAAGGAGACAAACTTAACATGTGTTCTTCACCCCCTAGGATTCAGGAGCTGCATCTGCATCTGCCCCTGCCCCTGCGCCTCCCATGCCTCCAACCTCCACCAGCACTCTCAGCTCTACTGATGGTGCCTGTATGTTCCAAATTAATGGACAGACATCCTCCACCAACTTCCTGTAGGGCAGCTAGCTTATGGAATGTCTTCCTCCCTGTACTTTTTCAGTTTGATGTTACAGTGCACCTCTGTGATCATTTTACATTTCTCTCTTTAAGCAGTCTAATCGGGGATGCAAAATGGCACAGGTGGAAACAATGAACAGTATTATAGAAAGTAGATTATATGTTTTGCCTGCTTGCCAATTAAAGAATTATGTCTGGTATAAATTTAATTTGGGGATCAAATTTCCAGAGGTGAGGAGACAAAAAAAGAGTGGTATGTTGAAGTGTTAGCATGTGAAGTCCATCAACACCTGAGGAGTAAATGTTAAAGAAGGGCCTGGTCCAGTTTAACAAAAGCTTGAGAGAGATTGTGTTTTCTAAATGCTACATTTTCGCTGCCCTGTTTGAGTCATTTTCTTTGATTCCTTTATTGTATTTCCGATTCATAGGACCTTCCAGAAAAACCAAGGAATCAAAAAAAAGACCTGAGATTTGGAGTCTAGGAGTGATAAAAGGAATATAAAAACAATTTACTGAAAATCACTAAATAGAAACAGCTAAGAAACGTTGAAAAATGTTTCACAGCCTTGTGGTATGTTCTGACTTCTGTCTTGACATGACTCATTTTGATGCAACAAATTTGACTGTTAAGTGTTTTTGCAATCTTGGTGTTCTAGCTATTCACAGCTGGACCTGACAGGATGTTAGTAGCATTCACTTGCTATTTGTGTAAGATGTATCAGAGTGATATCAAACTCTGCTGCAGCTTCAGTCATTATGTGTCTCTATGCCCTTATTTTTTTACCTGTTGTCGCCATCAATTCCTGAAGCAGAGTCAGTCAGCTGTGTGTTTAATTTGAATGTTTAGCTAAAACTCCAGTGCAACCCTCAGAAGCAGAATCAGAATTCCTTTATTAGTCCCACAAACAGAGATATTTCTTTGTCAAAGGACAAAGGACAGGACAGTTCAATTTAACGATAAACAATAATAATAGTAAAACAATTAACAATATATAAAAAGGTAAGAAATAGAAATAGACTTGTATATACATTTGTACAATATAAACAGATACTGCAATACTCTTATGACATACTGTGCAAAGTTATCAAGCTTTGTTCCATACATCAACAACTCAAATCGTGAAAGATTCTGTCCTGAGAAGAGCTGTGTGACACAGAATGGCTGAAACAATAGCGACCTCATTTTTTGATTTTTTATCTCCTCAAATGTCAGCATTGTCAAGATAGTTTGTGTTGGACGATAGTATAAGTCAAAGTCAAATTGAACTCACCACAACTCCCTGAATCCTCTAATAGATCAGATGTTCTGGATTTGGTGTGAACACTAACTGCCGAGTGTAAATGCTAACGCCCAAACTGTAAGAATGCCAACAGAAGAACCACTTTGACTGCCTTTCACAGTGGCCTCATGCATCCTTCCTATTGCAGCAAAGAAACATATCACTCATACACAGACATTATCCATTCAGAGCCTTTGGGAGTGACTATATGTCAACAATTCATAGCTGAGCAGAAAGTTGCAGCAATGACGTAAAACAAACAAGACAGTGTAGCAACTTCATGTTAGTCACTGATCACCCTCCCTGATAGCCAGCCTACTATCAGGGAAAAGTTGGAAACATAAACTTCTGTCATAAACTCATAGCAATAGAAACAAACGCTAAATTATGCCGACCAAGTTCCACCACCCCTACACCTCCTTGAGCTGTTATTAATTGTTCTCACTTGTGAATCAATTTGGTCTAATAGACTTTTGAGTGTTCCTGATGTCTCTGATGGAGATCGTAACTTCCTACTCATCCACAATGTTCACCTTAAAACCACTAACAGGCATTCATCGAGCTGTAAATATCACAAATGCCTTTTCTCTACCAAAGTCTGTTTTTATTGTCTTATTCTTTCATTTAGTCTGTTGAGATGAATATGTTCAGTGAACCTTGATACTGCCATCCTAACGGTAAATTGCTGCATTTATATAGCACTCTTTCCAAAGTGCTTTACAATTTTCCTTTCCTTTGTCCACTCACTCACAGACACGCAGACAGACACCCACCAATGGCAGTCAGCTAACATTTAAGTTGCTTGTCTGCCTATTTGTGGTTCAGCATCTGCCCATCGACACTTTTACCCCTTTCAACCAAGGCGGTTCAAGTGCTGGTTTGGAGCCAGTGCCTTCTCTGGAATCATTTCTTTGTGTTTCAACTGCAAAAGAACCAGCTCCCAGTCAGGAAAACTGGTTGCAGAGTGGCACCTACACTTTGCTGGTCTGCAACAAAGAGCTGTTTACATCAGGGACTGGGGGAGTTTTTGTGGCCAAGAACCAACTAAAACCATTTATGACGGCCATATTAAATAACCGGAGCTAGTATGTTCTGACTTAAACATGAGAGAATAAACAAAAGATTTGAACTATTTTCAACAATCAAAGCGACAGTGGACCAGACTGGTTTGGATGCTAATGTAGGCATGCAAAGCCAGGAGCCACACCTGTAAAGAGTCAACAAATTAATACTTGTTTTGAGTCTCACAGTTTCATAGTTGTTCCTATCAATGCTGGAAAATTGGAGACGTAAACAATGACTGATCTCTATGGCAGCTCTCATGCCTATGGAAACTAATTCTTATAAGGTTTACAGGTTGAACAGTTGAACTTTAAATGAGCGCTAGCACCAGCCCAGAACCAGCACTTGGTTCACTTTGTTAAGAAGGGATATTTGATATGTGGACAGGAGGAACTGGGAATGAAATCGCCATTCATAGGGGATGCAGACCAGATGTTGTAGACATATATGTATTTCATTGTCTCAGGTCAGCTGGAATCAGTAATGCATCTGGGCTTTTGGCATCCCAAACACCCAACTGAGGCAAGAAAGCTCTGGACTGCTATCTTGTCTGCCTTTTACTGAAATAGTTAGTTTAATGACAGAAAACTCATACAATATTTCTTCAGTTATGATATTGATACTCTGAACACAGTGAGTGCCTTTTCATCTGTCAATGTGAAGGTGACTTTGGCCTCTGCAGAAACATTAGGTCCTGTTTTTTTTTTTTATCTTTGTGTCCCTTACACACATATGGATGAGATAAACTGTTGTTCACATGTTGTTTTTTTAAATAGTTTTTGTGTGAATGTATATATATGTATTAAAAGTGTAGTAGTTGGAATTTATGGGTGTTGATGAAGTTGTAGACTCTCCAAACTGACTCTGTTGTATGGTATATTGGTCTCTGTAGTTACATATACACCTCTGGATTTTTTGTGGATGAACTGACAATGGTTTCCTACCTCTCATTTTATACCTCTTCAAACTGTACATGTATATGCAAGTGTGTATCAACTCATGAATAAAGTTAAATTCTGTGGTTCTGAATATGGCTGCTGGAGAAATTCACCATTAAAGTAATTTTACGGGAGAGAGAATGTGCTAGCTGACCATTTTATAAGATACTGTTAATAAACCCAGTGGAATTAATATCCATGTAAAGGACTGGTTGGTTGGGAAATGACTCTCCTGTCCTCTTAGCCCATCCCAAATTGTAAAGGTGCATTGTTTTCTGTAGCTTTTAACAGGCAAACACAACTATTTGCAGAAGTATTTGTGTGACCACCCAAGTCCCCCTTCCTCTTAAAGTATGGTTTTATTTACCCCGTCTCTAACAGGTCAGACAGATCCTCCCCAAAGCTACAGTGGCATTTGAAAGATGAAACTGTTTCAGTGACCACATACAGCCAAGAGTACTGTCATTAATTCCATATATGTGAAATATGGTCGCAGTCTGCCCTCTATTCAGTTATAGTGTTTAATAATGGCCAGAAAAGCATTTGTGCAGAGTATCTGGATGTCACAGTGAAGTTGACCTTTGACCTTTTGGATACAAAATTTCATTAATTCATCCCATTAGACATTTGTGTGAATTTTTTCAAAATTATTATATGAATTCTTAAGTTATGGACTAAAAAAAATGTGTTTCATGAGGTTGACACCGCTTGCACGCCAAATTTGAACAATTCCCTAAAGATGTTCCTGAGATATCATCAGACAGTCATCTGACATGGAAAGGCCAAAGTGTTCATACCTTTTCTGAATGGCTCTGTCAAAGCATGTCTAATCTTGATGCTAGTAATTGTACAAATGTCATTGACGGCATTCTTTTTTGTTCGCATGAAAGGTCACAGAAGTAGTTGTGCAAACAATGAAAACGAGTTCTTGAGAGAGAAGTTTAAACCCTGCTTTCTTTCCCAGCACCACACAAATGACCAATGATTGTGAGAATGGGAAGGACTGTCAGTTTCAGAAAGTTACTATGACTGCTGGACACAGCCTCCTCTCAATTATGTCATTAGAGAAGGGGTCTAAAACATATCCAGCACTCCATTAGAAGCAATCTGGGAGCATTCTCTAACATGTTGAATCCAGAAGTATATCTTCAGACTGACATTGTGAATTTCAGGCACTAATGGATGGATATGATAAAACAAAAGACGTCACTCGACACAGACCTGTACATTTAGCTGGTGCAGTCTGACAGTTTGTTAAACTCACGTAGTCTTCTGTAACTCAAGACTCAAGGACTGTGTCTCAGATGTGGTATTACGCAGTACGGGAGCCCCTCAGGGTAGGGTGCTCTCTACCTTACTTTTCACCCTGTGCACATGGACTTCACGCCAAACACTGTGAATAGTCACCTCCAAAAGTTCCCTAATGAAAATCCATTGATGGATGTGTGTCTGAGGGGAAAAAATAGGAATATAACTGACATCATTCTTCATTGACTTCTGGTGTTGTTCCATCATCACTAAAGACTGCTGCAATTACTCCAACTATCAAGAAACCTGGTGCAGACCCAAATGATTTGAACAACTTCCGTCCCATCTCAAACCTACCATTTATCTCAAAAATACTCAAAAGAACTGTTGCAGCTCAACTAAACACTCATCTGTCTCACTACAACCTCTTCGAACAATTCCAGTCCGGCTTTCGTGCACATCATAGCACTGAGACAGCCCTCGTGAAAATCACAAATGACCTCTTGATGGCATCTGACTCTGGCTTACTCTCCATCCTGGTTCTCCTTGACCTCAGCGCAGCCTTTGACACTGTCTCACATGACATCCTCCTGGGCAGACTGGCCTCCATTGGAATCACTGACATCCCTCTGGCCTGGCTGAAATCTTATCTCACTGGTCGCACACAATTTGTCCAAGTCAAGAACCTAAGATCTTCCTCCTCTCCAGTCTCCAGCGGTGTTCCCCAGGGCTCTGTCCTTGGCCCCCTCCTGTTCACTATTTACCTCCTGCCCCTTGGACACATTCTCAGGAAATTCCATATTCAATTCCACTGCTATGCTGACGATACACAGCTTTATATCTCCACCAAGCCTACTTCCACTCTACCACCCACAGCTCTATCTAACTGCCTACTGGAAATTAAATCATGGTTCTCAATCAACTTCCTTAAACTGAACAGTGACAAAACCGAGGTCCTCCTCGTTGGCACCAGATCCACCCTGGCAAAGCACAACCCCTTCTCCATGTCCATCGACAATTCCACTGTCTCACCATCACCCCAGGTAAGGAGCCTGGGTGTCATCCTGGACGGCACCTTAACCTTTGAAGCCCACATCAATAATGTTACCCGGTCTGCATACTTCCATCTACGCAACATCAACCGCCTCCGTCCCTCACTCACACCAGCCAGTACTGCTATCCTCGTAAACACCCTGGTTACATCTCGTCTGGACTACTGCAATTCTCTCCTCCATGGTCTTCCTCGGAAATCACTCCATAAACTCCAACTGGTCCAGAACGCAGCTGCGCGTATCATCACCAGAACTCCCTTTGCTGAACACATTACCCCAGCCCTGCAGCAACTCCACTGGCTCCCTATCAAATTCCCCATCGATTTCAAGATTCTACTCCTCACTTTCAAGATCCTTCATAACCTGGCACCATCATATTTTGCTGAACTGATCCATATCCACAATCCCTCCCGCACCCTCCGATCCTCTTCGACCATCCAGCTCTTTACCCCATCTGCCAACCTAATCACCATGGGGTCAAGAGCTTTCAGCCGATCTGCCCCCAGCCTCTGGAACTCTCTCCCACCAGACATTCGCACTTCTGACACTGTCTCCACCTTTAAATCTCGCCTGAAAACACACCTATTCCGCGTGGCCTACTCTGTATCATCCTAATCATATAATCACACTCCTGCCTATTCTCCATTCCACTCTATGGCACTATTCTCACCCTGGAAGCTCAACCCTGCCTAGCCCGGCCCGGTTGACTTTCTATATGGTGAGGACTGCAGAGTCTGAACCCTGCACACCCTCTTTCTCATTCCCTACCCCACTCTACTGCACAATTCTCACCCCAGAAGCTCAGCCCTGCCTAACCCAGCCCGGTTGACTTCCTGTATGGCGAGGACGGCAGAGTCTGAACCCTGCACACACTCTTTCTCATTCTCTATTTGACTCCATTGCAATATTCCCACCCCGGAAGCTCAGCCCTGCCTAACCCGGCCCAGTTGACTTCCTGTATGGTGAGGACTACGGAATCTGAATCCTGCACACACTCTTCCCTATTCCTATCTATTGCACTACTCTTACCCTGGAAGCTCAGCCCTGCCTAAACCGTCTTTTGTTGTACTGTTGTTGTTATGTGCAGTGTCCTTGAGTGCTTTGAAAGGCGCCTTCAAATAAAATGCATTATTATTATTATTATTATTATTAATAATATAGGGGGGTCATCAACGACTTTGTAAACTGGTGCAAATGCAAACACCTGCACCAGTAAAACAAAGGAGATGGTGATCAACTTCCAGAGGAGGTCTGCTCGATACTTTTGCTAAAAACCAGTTATGTCACTGGAGCTTGACAAGAAATTTTGAGGATATATGTCAACTAAAAATAGAACTGCTCTCATGGAACTAGTCATAGTATATCCAGCTAGGGAGTTTTTGCATTTATGATGAAGTGGGCAACATTGTACAATTGCAAATTCTATACTTGAGAAAACATCAATGCGCTTTCCATGTCAAGCAAGCCCACAACTAAATAGAAACAGCCTGTGCCTATTTTCTGTAGGCCTTTGGACGCCAATCTGGAAAATATGACTCACGTTGTGTGGGCGGGCTGCATCAGGCCACATCTGTGATGCAGCATTCCTTTTTTGTTTGGAATCACCACTCTATGGTCTCACTCAATGTCCTGCCCACAACACTATCTGATTGGCTACAAATCAAAGTTTAGAAGGTATAAAGTAGGAGAAAATGGAAACACTCACAAAAATTTACTTGAGTTTAGTAAGTTATACTTGGTTACATTCCATCACTGGTTATTCTAAAAACTGACACCAAGATTTTCATTTTTACCGCAAATGCATGTCAGCTCCAAAAACGTATTTCACCTCTTGGAGTGTTATACTGCAGGGCGGGTGGATACATTTCTTGTTTGACAAGAAATCATTGCACCAAGTAACTCAACCTAAAACCACAACTTACTGTTTTTATATTTTTGTTTATCTACAGATAAGTAATAGAAATATACAAGAACAGAGCCAGGCTCACTGTTTCCCACTGCTAACAGTCTATGCTAAGCTAGACTAAACGCATCCGTGCAGAGACTTCAATCTTCACACCAAACTTCAGAAAAGCAAGCAAATACAAGTATTTACCAAAATATTTCTTTAATGTAGTAAAAGGATGGACAGCATTGGACCCAAAACTTTCATATCTCCTGCTTGAACACAGGGGGAAACATGTAGTACAACAAATCCCTGCTCCCAGACATGACTAAGTCATTATATTGTGTGATTAACAAATCTACTTTTTGAACACCATATATAGAAAACATCAAGCTGTAGAAAAATGTCTTCTTTAAAGTTCCATCCCAGAAGACAGCAGTGCTCCAACATCTGCATATGTGGCGTGAGGTAGGAGACACACAGAAGAACACCTGACTTCTTTCAATCCCTTCTTCACTCCTCTGTCCTCCTCCATCTCTCCATCTCTCTCAGCCGCCTCTCCAGGATCTTCACCTGCTCCTCCAGGTGAGCAGTTTTATCAGCTGCAGCAGAGCCCCTTGAAGTGCCGACGCCCATCAGGACACAGACACACACCAGGACAGCCATTCGGATGGCTGTGGTTTCTGTGTCCACACTGCGGTCGCTAAGGATGAGTCCAAAACACATCAAAGCCATGCTCACTTTCAGCAGCCATAGAGTCCGCCTCAGAGTGGAGGCAACCAATCGGAAGGCAAAGGAGAGCAGCCAGTAGCCAATGACAGCCACAAGAACCCACTGGGCAACGAAGATTAGACCCTCTGGAGTCACTTTGTTGATGGGAAAGCCAGCTGTGGACAACAGGAACACAAGGACAGCAAGGAAGGGCAAAGAGAAAAATGTAGTTATGTTATACTGCAATCTCTGATTAGACTGTGATTGTGCATTTCCTGGAGAAACTGCAGCATGGCTGCTGGAAGCTGCCAGAGCTTTTCTTTCAACTGCCCTGATGTGCCTGCTGCTTCCTTGTTGTAGTGTAGTGTAGTGTATGAACTAATATTTTGACTTTCTTACTTACTTTAGCTCCCCCTATAGCAGAACAAACTGCATGAAACATTAACATTAATCTGGGTTTCAGTACATACACCAGACAAGATTTGGTTGCAATTAAACATCACTGGTACCATCTACAGAGCATCAGTGACACCAGCGTAGTGAGATGTCTGCACAGAGCCCAAAGATACTAAAAGACAACACCCACCCAGACACAGTCTGTTCACCCAAAGATACAGAAGTATCTGCTGCCATCCCACCAGACTACAGAGCTGCTTCTGTCCCCATGCTGTGAGGCTCCTGAACTCATCATCAACACTCCACCATGAATCAACAGTTTTGTTTGCAAAAAAAGTGTCTTTATTGTTACACAATACAAAGAAACATACCTAATTTGACATTTAAGATTTCCTCACAAACTGATTCAAGCAATTAATGATCCTCAAAATTATTATTTGTCTTACACTCAACTTATCTTTTCAGCTCTACAATAACACTGAATTATAAATAACAGAATCCTTGTTTTTATTTTTGTTCTGTACAATGCTTTCTTTTGAATTAATCTATTTCATTTTGTTCTACTGTACCATCATAGCCTACATGTTAATACTTCTCAATGTATATTGTCCCACATTGAATAGCTGCCTTTCTGACAAGACTGACTTTTGTATTTAGTCATGTTACTGTGCTCACAGGATCTAATTTATTTGATTAGTATATTGTTATTATCACTGAAATTAATTATGAAAAGTGTGTGTGTGTGTGTGTTTACCTTGAATTCCAGCTGCCTGCAGGAAGTGTGAAACATACTGTAGGAGCACGTTCAGACCCCCAGCCAAACCTCCTGCCACAACATGCAGAACCTGAGAGAAAGCCTGGAGGGCAGGTCATGGTTAGGCCTGAATATCTAAGGTTTTACCAGGACACATGGTTAAAACAGTGAAATCAGCATGTTTTACCGACAGTGACCTTAGAGTGAAAGGAATCGAACCAAGGAACCTTAAAAAGAAGGCAGGGTCATTATGAAGCAGAGTAATACACAACATACTGTATCTACTTTGTATTACTTCTGATAAAGAAACGCCTCCAGAAAATTAATGAACGCACTTCAGTGACACCTGATTCATTGTCATTGACACCTTGTTTGTCACTCGATTTCACTCAGGAAAAGCTCCTGTTTGCGGTGTAAAGTAGGGGGTCAGATGTTGACCTCCTGTCCGAAGCACGTCCTCTCATTTTCTGCAAAGCAAGATTCAGTGACGTAATTAGCCATCCTTATTTCATAGGTTCCTTGACTCGAACCAGGAAGTAACCCATTTACATCAGACAACTTTCCCTTCATCTGACCAAAACTTATGCCTGTATGAATATTATGACGCATACAGTGATCTTATGGAATTTGAATGCCGTTAATGAACTAACTGTAACTTGTATTCTCATCACCATTTTGTTCCCCTTTCAGACCAATGCATATTTACTGTATCTTCTTCGGCAAGCCACACACTGCAACACTCAACTCTTTGTTTCTTTCTCTCACCTTCTGTACCGACAGCACCGTCTGCTCCCCGGCCAGCCTGCTTAAATAAGACCTTCCCTCTCCGGCTAGTTCAGCCAGTGTTGCTCGGAGCTCTTGGATCATCCCGGAGCGGCTCTCGAACACTTTCTCTGCGGAAACGCACAGCAGCAGCGCGCTGAGCATACACAGACCGCCGAGGGCTCTTCGTTTTGAGGGGGAAAACATGGTGAAAGCTAACCTAACGAATCACACGGTGAGCTGTGAAAGTTGCATCTGAAGGTAAGCAGCAACGGGAGGCTATACACAGGATGTGGAAAAACTTGGGAGTAGGAGAGAAGAGATGTGTGCCACCCACTGGGCTGAGTGTGCAACAAGTTCCATGACGGCCTCCACAGGAGATGATGTGCTGGGCCTGTCGCCTATCACAAACCTGGACATGAAAAGTAGAGGAATAGTGTGGAATAGGTTAAGTTTGAACAAGATTACATGCACATAATTAGTCTGCATGCAAACAGAGCTTTGGCTAGTTGGCTAAAGTATGGAAAACAATACACTCACAGAAATATTTAACCCTAACTTTTAAGATTTATGTAAAATAATTAATAACAAAGTTCCATTTGATTTTTTAAATATTTTGAACATAAACCTACCTAATAAACTTTACATGATCCATATGCATCAGTGTAATAAAGCCTGTCCATTTGAAATGCATATTCACCAGGTTTATGTATTCAGTATTAATATAATTTATTGAAATTAAATGCATATTATTCAGAATATATATTTAGAATACATTAAGTATATTTGTTTGAATTACATAGTAATAAGGTTACCTATTCAAGATGAATAAAGTGTATGTGTTTAAGATACATAACAATTAAGCTTAAATTCAATCAAAATGCATTAGATTTATGTATTTTTATGATTAATATCCAATATTTTTTTCTATTATGTTACCTATTCAAGATGATTAATGTGTATGTTTTTGAAATACATAACAATTAAGCTTAAATTTAATCATAATGCATTATTTTTATGTATTCTTATGATTCATATTCAATGCATTTTTTCTATTAGGTTACCTATTCAAGATGATTGTGTATTTGTTTGAAATTCAACAATATCTCAATGATGCATACAATCAGACAGCCTTGTTGATTCAACTAATTTATTAACATTAAAGCTTCTCTTCACACAGACACCGTACTCAGCAGGTAGTGTAGCTCTTCAACCAAGTCATCTACTGCTATAGATGGAACATGAAAAATGTTTTCTAATTTCAATAGAACAGAGGCAAGTTAGTATCTACTCCAACAATGGCAGTAAAGGACCTGCTCTTTTTTGATCTAGAACAAACTACAGGCTCAACAACATTCCTTACAATATCACACATAAGATTCACACATCAAACACTCATCACTCGACAGGAACATGTTTTTTCCTTGAAGTACACACCATTTCTTGGTCAGTGTTACTGCTCTGTGTTCTGTGGGTATCAATAACTATTCAACACTCATTAGAATCAAGTATCTGCTGCAACGATCGCAGTAATGGGATATATTGAAAGGACCTGCAATTTATTTGATCTAGAACATACTACAGGCTCAACAACATTCAACACTTTTTTTTTTTTAAGTAGTAGAACATAGTTAACTGAGCACCTTCCGTTTCTAGCTTTCTGTGTGTTCGGTGTGTGAATCTTCAAGGTTGTGAACGTACAGGAACACTATAAACACATGGTTATCGGCATGTATGGGCGGTCTCTTCCTGTACTTCCTTCTCCCATCATCACACCACCCCAAAAAAAAGTCACCTGAGCAATTTGAGTTTCAGTGCTCGTACTTTGGGGGCACTGTAGATATAGCGTTCATGAGAATGGGATGGAGTTCAAGGTTACAATGACCTCAAGATCTTTGACTCCCTAAAAGCCTGGAAAACAAAACAAAAAGTCACATTATGTATAAATGGAGTTGTACATTCAATGATCATCAACTATTTAAATATGATTAAAAAAAAGTGGTGTTTGAGCACAATGAGGGTTGTGTCAAAGAATCTCGATGCCATTCTTTACCGTGTTTGTGGTTACTCTGTGCCGTAAAGAATGGCATGTTGTGTCTCATTGCTTAAAATTAATACTCTTACGGTAATCCTTAATCCCCCTGGTGAATATTTAATGGTGCACATGAAACATAAGAGACTAACTTACATGTTCATAGGTTTGTCCTCCTCTGAGGCTATGGTTTTGTGCTTCCTTAAGACGCAAGGATTTCCAGGAATACAGAAGAGACTGCACTTTATCCAACGAAGCCTTTGACCTGCCACAATAAAAATGGAGCCAACAAAACATCCCAACTTAAAAATGTAAAAAAAAGAAAAAATACAGGACCGGGAACCCATTTTATTCAGGGATCTGTGAGGTTTATGAAAATATTCTCATAAGTAACCAATATCTAAAAGAGCCAAAGTAGGGCGAAAGGACAGTAGGAAAGAGGCAAACCTACTGCTCCCTAACTCCTACCCTCCACCATCTCTCCTAATCTCCTCTCATAGGGTAAGGTTTACTCCTCCCTCCTATCCAACCCTCTCCAAACCTCTCTCATGCTGTCCTCCCTCTCTCCTAACCTCCTTCTGTTTCCTGTCAGGAAATAGAAGGAACTAATCTTTTCCTACCCTGACCTTCTCTCCCCTAACCCATCAACCCTTGCAAATGCCCCCTTCTACTAAATAGAATCAGTCCCAACAGCGAAAACAAAAAGTATCCTTACTACTACACTGTTTTATGACTTACCTCTTCACATCCGGCTTTGGCTTTATAGTCTGCCTCAGATCCTCAGCTGCCTTTTTTTTTTTT
>CAEMYA010001071.1:7171-23707 GCA_903131615.1 Diplodus sargus
TGCCTTTTCAACTCCTTCAAACATTCTGCTTAATGTTCAGCTATGAAAATGTTCAACTTTTCAAACTCTTTCAGCCCTTTTCAACTTTTCTGTCTCTTCATCTTTTTAAAGTGTTTGTCTTTCTGCTTTTTCAGCTTCTTCATACATTCAGCTTCATGTTCAGCTACAGAAAGTGTTCAGCTATCAACATGTTCAACTTTTCAAGCTCTTTCGGCCTTGACCTTTTCAACTTTTCAGCTTTTCGACTTTTTCAGCTTTTCGGAAGTACATTCAGCAGATTTCACTTCAGACTTCAGCATTCACACTGTATTTTCGTAGGAAATGCAAATTTTTCTAGTTAGTGTACACTATTGTTCTTCTGGAATTTATTATTATTCTTCCGTACGTTTTTTGGCACCTATCTCCTCCCACAGATTTGGAGCTCTTGAAACCATTCAACCATCAAAATGTTCAGCTTTTTTAGGACATGATGGCGTGTATTTTTCTTATTTCTACCTTTTATACTTTTGGAAATATTAAGCTTTTTATGCAAAATTTTGCCCATTCATCCTTATGGGGAATTTTTCATTTTTTCCTTTCAGTTATCAAAATGTTCAGCTTTTTAAGCTCTTTCAACCTTTCAGCTTTTTCATAAATTCAGCTTTTTCAATTTTTTTTTTAACATTTTACGCAAATGGGAAAACATTAAAATCCTCTGCAAAACTCATCGCCTTTCAACCTCTACTTATCCCTCATACGTTGAGCTGGAGACACCATTCCAACTTTAAACAAGTCAGGGAAACTTGAACTATTGACACTGTATTCAGTTTTTAAAAATATTGTACGGTTTTGAAAATGTCGCAGTTTCAGCTGATTTTATAATGGGTGTGTATTGTGTCATAAGCCGCAATGTTAATTTTGAGGCAAAATTTCTGTCCGAGAGCAGACGGTACCTGATTTGTCTGTCGCTCCTGTGCCCTCATTTCTCACTCGACAGAAATGAAAACGACATGAGAGCGTTCAGCCATGTCTCCTCTCACTCAGCATATACATATTTTGGCCATAACCATTACAGTTTTTTCAAAAATCGCAGGAGTTTGGGAGGTGTTTCCCTATTCATCATTATGAGGGCCAATTTGATCTGTCTCTGCTATTTCTCCTGCATGTGTATCTTGAGCATGCGTGTGCATTGGGTCAGCTAGAGTGTGTGACATAATCACTTGATTGAGAGCAGTTGGAACACTGGAGAAAGAATTCTCTTGAGCTGCATTTGGATCCCGCATGTTTTACTTTACATAGACCAGTGGTGTCAAACTGATGTAGGAAAGGGCCTCTGTGGCTGCAGATTTTTATTCAACCAAGCAAGAGCACACATAAATTAAGATCAGATGTGCTCTTGCTTGGGGTTCCTCCTGCTCCAGCATATGTGCAGCCATTTTAAACTCTTTCACCCTTAACTTTTGTACATTTTCATCCTTTTTTCACCTGTTTTAGCTTCTTCAGCCCTCTCACTCTACAGGTGTTCATCCTTTTCCATCCTTTTCATGCTTTTTTCACCCTTTTAAACTCTTTCAGCCTTTAACCTTTCAACTTTTTAGCCCTTTTTTACCATTTTAACCTCTTCCAGCCCTCTTACTTTACAGCTTTATTTCACCTTATTGAGCTCTTGCAACCCTCTTTTTTAATAATAATAATAATAATACGTTTATTTGAAAACAGGGACAGTGCACATTAATAACATTTCTGAAAATGCGCCAGAATTAGCCAAGAGGCTATTTTTCATCTGTAGTCCCTAGACAGATGTTAAAGTCACCCTAAAAACCAAAAACAAAAACAGAATAGAATATGAAAAATTAAAAATAAGATTAAAATTACAAAATTACTAGCCAAGGCAATCTGCAAAACATGCAGAACAGTTAACGACATGACAAAATAGCATATATATTATCAATCAGGAAACATCATTCAAGACATCCCCAAAACGTACAGCACAAAACCCATGACACAAGACACATCACACCACAGCATACAAGGCAGAAGCACAGACACAGAATGCATGTATACACAATAAAAACAAGACCACAATAAGACATGCATGCCGACACATGAAGGCAGACAGACAACAGCAAGTTACATGTTTATACTTCATAACTTCATGTTCAGCAATTAAAATGTTCAACTTTTTCAACTCCTTTAGCCTTTAACTTTTCTGCCTTTTCAGCTTTTCAGCCTTTTCAGTTTTTCCAGCCTTTTTTTGCTTTTCCAGCCTTTTTTTGCTTTTCCAGCCTTTTCAGCTTTTTCATACATTCAGCTTCATGTTCAGCTCCAGAAACTGTTCAGCTAGCAATATGTTCAACTTTTTAAGCTCTTTCAGCCTTTAACTTTGCAACTTTTTCAGCTTTTCAGCCCTTTCAGCTTTTCAGCTTTTCAGCCCTTTTAACTTTTTCTGGCATTTCAGCTTTCAGCTTTTCGGCAGTACATTCAGCAGATTTCGCTTCAGCATTCACACTGTATTTTCGCAGGAAATGCAATTTTTCTAATCAGTTTAATTATGATTAGAATGACTTTACATGGCCACATGTTTAAATTGGACTTGGTTAATCAGTTAATTTCCTGGGACTGATAGCTGGTTATGCTTGACTTTTGTCGATTTCTTGTCTTTCAGATCACACACTACAAACAGTATCCTCCAGATGTCAGCAAAATCTACTCATACTTTGAATGCCGACGCAAGAAAGGCTCCCAGTTCAATGAAGTGGTGTTCTTTGGGCTTCAGTATCTGATGAAGAAGTACCTTACAGGTACATTCACATTCTCTCCTTCAAAAACATGAAGTTAAGGAAACCCATTGGAAAGAGTAGAGACTTTGCAGTTCAAGAGAATATTATTGAAAGGAGTACTTTGTGATAAAACTGTTATCTGCAGCATTTTTGTGTTCACCAAGGAGAAATATTCCATGCACTATTAACAGTCCAATAAATTAATAAAAATATAGAGTATAAGTAAATAGCAGGCTACAGACAGCAAAACGTTCATGAGTTCCTACAAGGCAAAGCAGCAAATGCTTCCTCATTCAACGGTAGCCCGTAGTAGGACTGGGCAGTAAGACTGAAAGGTCTGTCATGATAGTGATGTTTCATATTGGCCGGCATCATAATTAAATCATAATCATATTTTTATCATTCAGCACATCAGGTGAAAAAAGGTTGAATTTAACATCTTTATATTGAATCTAACCACTTTATTAAGGCACACAGGTTACAATTATGTTAACACAACTGTAAAAATACACCAATTTGATATGAATAGCTGATTCTTTTTTATTCACAATTTCCTCTCCATAAGTACTCATTCTCTCACTCTGGTGTTAATGGTTTGTGCTTAAGTTTTTCTCACAGTTGGTTTGTATAACACTTGGCCAGCGGTGGAGCTGATGCAACAGATTGTCAGCAGTGTTAGCTACTTTGTGAGTTAGCAAGTGAGCTACAGTTTCACAGGTGGAGCAGAGCTGGTTTTGAGAGAACTGCAGTGGGACCCATAATGACACTTCTGTCATGCTTTTTCTGTTGTTTTCAGTCACGTGGCGATGTTGCAACCGAACTTCACACCTGTTAAATTCTATACTGGTCATGTGCCACTTGTAACATGTTCCGTTATGAAAGGATATGATAGGCTGTTTGTAAGCCAGGGCATAGTCAATATGTGCTCTAAAATTGGTTTCATTTAATGCATATACATGAAACTATCAGATATTTTGACTATTGACAAAGTGTCTATCGCCGACACATTGCCATTGTTTTATTGCCCAGGCCTGACCAGTAGCACGCTTTACTTGGGAAAGTTCACACAGCCTAAGTAAATGGTTTCCAGCTAAAATGGTTTCCAACACTAAAGCTTAAATGGTTTCCAACACTATATGGAAACAAAAGAAAATTCACTAGTACTCCTTCATGTATTAGCTGATTACTATTTAATGGCAGTCCAGACTGTGACGATTGTGTGGATGATTTTCTGCATGTGACGGAGGTCGTTATAACTTTTTACGTTCTCGTAAGGCCAAGTCGTCACTGAGGAGAAGATTCAGGAAGCCAAACTCTTCTACCAGATGCATTTCAAGCAGGCTGTGTTTGATGAAGAAAGCTGGAGGAAAGTCCTCGAGGTATACAAACAGATTTTTCAACTGACAGTCTGTCTAGACAGATTCACAGACAGAGAAGCAGTCATAATCATCTATTAAAGATGAAGTAAATGTGCTTGATACTGTCAGAAACATGATGGTCGTCTTCCTATCCGGATAAAAGCTGTCCCTGAGGGAAGGATCATACCAAGAGGCAACGTGCTTTTCACTGTGGAAAACACAGATCCTAACTTCTACTGGCTCACCAACTACATTGAGGTATGTTGGTGAAGGTTCTCAATCATCCAGGTCATGTTAATTCTCGGTGCTGTATCGTAGACAACTGGACTCTCAGTTTCTTGAAGATGTTTCACTTCTGATCCAAGAGGCTTCTTCAGCTTCACTAACTGGAGGGGAGTTGCAGGCTTGTAAACTCTGTGTTTCATTTAATTCACGGAGAGGTTGTTTTGTCTCCACAGAGTAGATTAACAACATCGTCATTCCTGATGTCATGAAAATATCTTAGAAATTCAGGAGGATCTTCAGAAGCCATCATATCCCAGTTCACTTCAAACCTACCAACACACTGAGGCAGAAACTTGTCCATCCTGAGGACAAAACACCCAGGCAATGTAGTTTATGCTGTTCAATGCAGCAGGACTGCACAAGATTTGTACATTTGGGAGACAAAACAACCTTTCCATAAATGAATGGCACAACACAGGAGGGCTATGGATTTAGATTTGTGCCAAAAGAAACAAACAAAACTTCTTAAATTTCAAACAAAAACAGGAATTTGAGAGAACATAGAATTAATTCCAAAAATAAAATGTAGAGCATGCAATCAAATAATTTGTCAAATAGTGTCAAATGTTGGTCTTTTTCCCCATTGGTTAATTAGATTTTGACTGACACAGCTCAGTACCTATGTGTACGTAGCTAGCGCGCTAAACGACCCTGGCTTTAAAACGGAGAGAATTAGAAGATGATGGCGAAAATGAAGAACAATAGTAACAACCCACAGCAAGAAAAACTAATGAAATGTAAGTAGTTATGACATACATATATTGTTCTTCATTGTCGGTCGTTGTCGTCATCGTCATCTCTTCTTCTCTCCGTTTTAAAGCTGGGGTCATTTAGTGCGCTAGCTACCTACACATAGGTACTGAGCGGTGTCAGTCAACAGCTAATTAGCCAATGGGGACGCTCAGCTGAAAAGGCCCGCCCATCTGAGAGGTTTGTGCCAAAACTGCAAACAAAAAGTCAGAAAGCGCAAACGAGAAAGAGCTGCAGAGAGACCGACAAGCTGAGAGTCAGCGCAAAAGTCTGAGCGGAGAGAGACGAGCAGAGGGAACCGTAAACAAAATAATGCATTATTAGAAGAGTAAAAGACCAATATTTTACACTACTTGACAAATTATTTGATTGCAAGTTCTAAGTTTTATTTTTGAAATGGGTTTATGTTCTCTCAAATTCCTGTTTTTGTTTGACATTTAAGAAGTTTTGTTTGTTTCTTTTGGCACAAATCTAATTCCATAGAGGGCCAACTCCTCAGTTAGCAATTAACAGCAGTATTTCCCCTATAGGTAGCACACCACAAGTGGGGAGGGCTGCTTTTTATCTCACAGTTAGCCTATATTATTTTGTGCTACAGACACATCAGATATCTACAGGTCAGTTAACACACCTGCAAGTAAAAGCAGAAAAGAGAGGGCGCCTTCTTAAAACTCTGGAAACATAACATATCAATTTGCACTGTCACACGCTGTCAGTAAAGCTTAGAAATAGAAAGTTGTGTTGTTCTTGTCACTGATGCTTCATATCCTGACCTGTCCAGTAAAGCATTAATAATACATACAAGGAATTTAGGGCTTACCTGATTATGTCAGTGTAAAGCTTATAACAAGCGTTAAGCTGAAGCCAGCAATGTTGAACACAGATTCAAATGCATCATTCACTCAGAAAAGTAAAGTATCCAACTTCATCTTCACGTGCATTGTAAATAACAGCAAACACAGTTTTGTGTTAAGACTCATTTGTGGAATAACAAAACATGTGTTTGATTAAAAAATTAGCAGTTGATGAGGTTTAGAATACACATACAAGGAATCACTAAAATGCTAAAAAGTACAGTCAGATTTCACAAGGTCTCATGAATTGAATGGAAGTTTCAAGGGTCTTGTTTTTTTTCTTAAATCCATAACATGAACTGGGAAACATTTGGGTTAGTTTGCATGGAATGACCCTCCTCATCTTCTAATTTTCTTTCTTTCACCAGACTTGCTTCCTCACTATCTGTTCTATTTTCTCCCCAATCCCATCCCGTTTTATTCACCCCCTCTGCTGGCTGTAGACCATGCTGCTCCAGATGTGGTATCCCATCACAGTAGCTACCATATCCAGGGAGTTTAAGAAGATCCTGGCCAAGCACCTGAAGGCCACCTCAGGAAGCCTGGAAGGCCTGGACTTGAAACTGCATGACTTTGGCTACAGAGGAGTCTCCTCACAGGAGGTCAGAAATACTTTATTTGATAAGAAACCAGTATTTAAATTGAGAAAATCTTAGAAAGCAGAGTTATTCCTGATTCTTATTTTCACCATTGCTCCTTGCTGCTGTTGACATTGTGCGGTACAGACACTGTTGACACCATGCAGAATAATTTCTACATAAGCAATATATTGTGTCATGCCAATGTTATCAAATCATTTTATGATGTGATTGTATGAAAGGTTATATTAAAAAGCAACAATGAAAGTCTTAGGGAAGGTCTTACATAAAAAGCATAAAGCCCTTGTACAGCGGAGATGGTAGATGTGTTTTATTGTAAGATGATTGTAAAATGATACGTCAATATTTCCAAACCAATAAAAATCAAAAAAGGGTGCCGACAAGGTTGCCCATTATCTACTTTATTGTTTACACTAGCAATTGAACCTCTCGCAACCGGAGTGCGCTCACATTAGCAATATTGTGGAATAATGGTGGGGCCGACAGAACATAGAATATCCCCTATATGCTGTAGATGTTATTCTGTTCATATCACATTAAAACAAATCAATACCGGCTGTGCTACAGCTAATCAAAACTTTTGGCGATATCTTGGGAAAAGGCGGCACATTTGCTCCAAGGTAAGGGCGGCAATGTGCCGGCCTGTCTTTCTAAAACGGAGGCGTAATATTCCTCCTTTTCCAAAAGCCGCCTCTGGGGTAGGTGTAAACATGCGACGTGATGTGAAGGTCGACGTTGGGCTGTGAACAGTGACAACGAATTTGTGTTGATCATTTTAGGGAAATATCATATTCACAAAGCCAAATTCAGTAACTCTTCACCTTCTTTTATTTCTTTTGGTAAGGAAACGAAACAGTACATCAAAACCATCTATGATTTAAAAAATAAAGCTGCTAAAACCTTTCAGTTATGCTCTATTTTTAATGTATTTATTTAAAACTTCCCCTAGCTCTGCTCTTGACTAATGTATTTTCTGTATTAATGACTCTACTTGCTTGTTTTTACTGTTTGTATTGTAAAGATTTAATAAAGAAAAAAAAAGTGACAACGAATTTGTCTTCAAAATAAGAGCTTTACATTGCCCCCTATCGGAGTTTAGAACTGGGTTCTTAGCGGGGGGGTTTTAATTTGAAAGTAGCGACCGTTCCTACTAGCTTGCGCTACAACAACAAGCTAACACAACCTAACAGCTACAGAGACCGAGGAGCCGCTGCATCTCCTGGATCTCAGCGACTGTCCAGTTGCTCATCTTAATATCCGCGGATGAAGTGATGGACTGACTGCTGTGATTAGCTTTTTCACTGCTCCGCCCATCTTACCCACGGCCCAGCACATAAGTGTACCCTCCGAGGCGAAAAATCGGTGGACCAAAACAGACCCCCAATTTGCCGACCTCTGTCTTAAACCGCGGACCGAGCCGCCAAAAGGACGGGCAAATTGGTGGCTTGGTCCTCTGTTAAAAAACGGCTACAGTCACAGCACCAAACTTTTAAAGAGCGGTGACGCGCACGCTGCGTTGCTTCTCAGGGGAACTATTTTCTACAGCGGTGACGTCGGGGGAGCTACTTCAGTGCGACGCACAACAAATCACCGGTTTAGCACTAACGTTTGCTACCGTCATACTTTATCACTTTACAGCTACTACAATGTTTTGCTATATCATGCATAATTTATTGCAAGAGCACGACCATCGGGACAAACATTTACCCGCCCCGTGGCATGTATCCCTCCAAAATTAAGTCGCCAGGGGAATATTTTAGTCGCATTTGGCGAGTGGCGACCGCTAGTTTACAGCCCTGCTTGGGATATAAGGTGAACAAAACAAAATCCTCTATATTATTACTCAACTCAAATGAAAGAAATAATCCAATTCCAAATGTAATTCAATTTAATGTAGTAGGTCAGTTTAAATATTACAGTACAGAATTTGCCAAGGTTGGAAAATATTGTTGAAGCTAATTATGAACCTTTGATGATGGAAATTAATGAGTCAATTGATAGATGGATGTCACTACCCGTATCTATAATTGGGAGAATTCATATTTTAAAAATGAATATACTGCCGAAGCTACTGTATTTATTTCAAAATGTTCCTCTGCCACCTCCTCTAGATTTTTCCTCAAAAACTAAAAGTATTTTTGTGAGATTTATATGGAAGAATAAGAGGGCAAGACTTTGTTTGTCTTTGTTGTATTTGCCATATGACAGAGGGGGCTTAAGGTGTCCAAAGATATTGTGGTATTACTGGGCTGTGCAGCTGAAATGGACTTTCATGGTCTAGCATTGCCTCTTCCCTCATACATATATTCAGACACAGCAAAAAGACTAGAGAAAAAAAACCTGAAAACCCAATAGTAAAGCATATGTTAAAGATATGGTAAGATGTTCATAAATATTTAAAGGAGCAGCATACATTATCTCAATATAGTCCAGTATGGGGTAATTGTTTTTTTTGCACCAGGGAGAGCGGATGCAGTGTTCAAGCATTTTAAGGTCTCATTCACTTTGTGTGTGTGTGTTTGTGTGCATGTGAGTGTGTGTGTGTGTGTGTGTGTGTGTGTGTGTGTGTGTGTGTGTGTGTGTGTGTGTGTGTGTGTGTGTGTGTGTGTGTGTGATTGTCTCTCTGTGTCTGTGTGTGTGTGTCTGTGTGTCTGCGTCTTTTTTTACCTCTTTTTAGTTAGTTTACGCAGGTTTTCGTGACTTACATCGCGAAAAAAATGTATGTTCTTGAGAACTGATTAATAATCTGTGTCTGTGTCTGTGTCTGTCTGTCTGTCTGTCTGTCTGTGTCTCGTGCTGGCGAGCACAGCCCACTAATGATTCACTTATTAGACCCCTACATTCATCCTTGGAGAAAATTATGATAAAAGACAGTTTGAAAAATTGAAAATTCACAGTATTAATTGAATGCATGGAAGGAAAACTTGCAATCAGAAGTTTGGGATGGGGATTGGAAAGTAGCCTGTGCTAATGCTCACATTGGCCCTCATTTATCAAACGAACGTACGGCAGAAAACCGTGTGTACGACCATTTCCACGCAAACTGCGGCATTTATCAATTTGGACGTGAGCGGAAGCTACGATCAGATCTCACGTCAGGTCTGAGCTCAAATTTGAATCTGTGGATTTGCGGTGCAGCACAGCAAAATCTGGCTGAGTCTGAAAATAATTATTAAACAAACCTATGCTGTCATTAAGCATAAGCAGTCACATTTTTAGAACAGATCAAACCGATTATTTTTTTACGTTTTTACTGATACCACTTTTTTGTAAAATAAAATATGTAAATAGCCTAACATGACAACTAGTTAACGGAATACCTAATAACCCCGCTGGCAAACCTGCTGCAGAGCAAGAACGCAGATTCAATAGTGCGCACACACGCACATGGGTCACAGTGGAGCTGCTTCGGGTTGCTGACGGGCAGGTGGTTCCGTCTCGGACCAGCAAGGGGAACTCTGCTGTATACCCCAGAGAAAGTGTGCCATATTATTTTGACCTGTTCAGTTTTGCACAACATTGCATTAGTGAATAGAGCCTTTGCTGTGCCGGCGCTGCCGGGATGCCGATCTCCATCTCGGAAAAGTTTCTCTCCTTGCCAGTGTTTCTTCTCTCAATGTTTGACCTCAGTGGGCGAGGCCTCCGAACCAGGAATATTTAAGGGCGTAACATGTTAGGACGATCAAATTCAGCCGCCGCATTTATCAAGACCCGATCATTTGTACGCTGGAATTGGTCAGATACGAATGTTTCATAAATCACACGTGTGTCCTGTCGTAAGACCAATTCTGCGCACAGATCTGCACCCGTTTTCCCCGAAGATTGATAAATGAGGGCCAATATGTCTATAAATACACATCTTAAACTCATACAGTTCAAATGGTTAATGCGGACATATGGGACACCGATAGTTTTAAATAGATTTAACAACAATTTACCAGATGTGTGTACAAAATGTATGGAATCCAGAGGAACTTCGTTTCACTGCATTTGGCAGTGCAGAAAGATTGAAATATTCTGGGAAGAGGTAAGAGCTATAGACGAGAAGATTATTTCAAAACAGATCTTACTGGACCCTAATCTTCTTCTGCTGGGCCTTTACCCAGAGAAACATAACTATATTAGGAATGAGCGGGCATTTATAGACCTCAGCTTGCTTTATGCTAAGAAATGTGTTGCATTACTGTGGAAAAAGAGTACTACTCAATGGATAAGACAGATGTTAGCAAACCTTCCATTAGAGAGATTAACTTACATATTAAAGGCTAAACAGCATGTATTTGAGGACATATGGAGCCCTTTCATCAACTACATTAAGGACTTGGACTTAACAGATGAAGATGTGGATGACTAGTCTTTGTGGACAATGCAGATCTTGTTTTATTTTCTATATATGCGTTTTAATTTGCACAAATTACGAATAATAGTCGATTTTATATAGATTACCATTTTCCCTAACAGGAGGAGCATTCCTGTTCTATATGTCTCTAAGTAAATGCAGCACTCTAACAGTATAGAAGGTATAGTATGATGATCGAATGTAAAGGCTGTATGTCAAAGTGTTAAAAACTGAAAATAAAATAAAAAAGAAGGGGGAAAAAATGATACAGTCATTGGTTTCACTTTAAATTGAGTGTGTTTATGATAATATGAAGGCAGACTAGTGTCAGTGCAGTGGTAACGGAATGTGTGCCTGCATCTTTTATAGTAGAGCGGTTCAGTACACAAATGACCAGTTCTTTATCGCTCATTCTCCAAGCTGAACTGAATGTACAATATCATTAATGTCACTGACAGAAACAGTAGCTTTTTTTATTGGAGTTCTTCTCACAAGGACGTAAAAGTAGGTCAGGTCATCAGGTCAGCTTGGCCCTAGAGCCAGCATTTCAGTCTTTAATACATTAGCATTGCTGATAAGATGTTTGTCAAGAAAATTACTCTGCAATTACTGAAAATAAAATGACTGGATCGAAGAAGAAGAAGAAGACGATGAACTCAAAGACAGTTTGAGGCAGCAGTGATTGACAATGTCCAACTCTACTCCTTAGTCTGCAGCATTAGGTGGAGCAGCTCACCTGGTGAATTTCTGCAGCACAGACACAGTAGCTGGGCTGCTCATGGCTCAGCGGTACTATGGCTGCCCAATGGCTGGCTTCTCCATTCCAGCAGCAGAGCACAGGTAAAGTACATGCGCACAGAGATGTATAAATCATGGATTATACTGCATACATAAATAAATGTAGTTTATGGGCACTTCATAATTAAGTAGAAAAAGATCCTGTTTGCAACCGTTTTTATTTTATTTCAGCTTTTGCTATTGAATGAATGTCACTAATCTGCACAGTTGATTTGACAGTTAGCTGCAAGAAAACTCTAACACCATCAGGAGTTGTATCTTCAAATATTACTATATAGAACTAGAATAGATATCTAGACTACCACAAGACTTTACTCAAGTTCTTTACTCCCTTCCTGTCATCCAGTACCATCATCTCCTGGGGGAGGAGCAGGGAGAAGGAGGCGTTTGAACAAATCTTGGACCAGTTCTCCTCGGGGCCGGTGTCGGTGGTCAGTGACAGTTATGACATCTTTAACGCCTGTAAACACATCTGGGGAGACAAGCTGAAGGAGCGAGTCATGGAGCGCAGCCAGGACTCATGTCTAGTCATCCGGCCAGACTCTGGAGACCCTGCAGAGACCCTTATTGAGGTAAATAACAGTGCCTCATTGGGCAGTGCTGGACAACAACAAAAAAACTATAAACTTAACTATTTTACTTCAATGCTTGACTTGAATTTTAATTTTACAAGTATTTTTAAACTACTAATAAAGTTAAGAGAAAAAATAAGTGTGTATACTACTACCATGGCAAAACAATTTGGGAAACATTGATTTAATCAATATTAGAGATTCTTTAGGTCATGAGCAGTTGTTGCCTCCATCAAGGAGGGTATGTTTTCACCTGCGTCCATTTGTATGTTGGTTGGTTTGTCAGCAGGTTAAAACAAAAACTACTGAACCAGACTTTTGGTGTGGATGTTGATAAATGGACAGATACAGGCATTTTTTCCCACCATCATTAACATTGTGAAAAAAGGATAAACAGGTGTTTTATGTACTGTTTTAATCTGAATCTGCCGTTTTTCATCTGATGGGTTAAATTAAGGAGTAATTAAATTTTCTACTCAGAAAACTACCACTTTTTTATGGTTTCTCATGAAAGTAGTGTTCTTCCTTTCAGCAAGAAAGAGTGGACATTTTTGGTTTTTCACATCTTAATTAATTCAGCAAACAGGAAACGGTCAATATGGATAGGAGGTTGTTTTTGCTAAAAATCATATTGTACTAAGCGGAACTGACAGGTTTTTATCTTGATAGTAAAACTAGGAGCCAAGAAAGTGGCAGTTATTGTGGTTAAATATACAGGGTTTTTTTCTCGCCTGTGCCTTTCTTCAATAAGTACTGATGGTTTAGTCTTTTCATCTCTGACAGTTAGTCTCGGTCATTCCTCTGTTATGAAACTAATAAAATCATCCTGAGGTTGTAAGATGTTTAGACTACTCCATCTTAACATGCCGGATACCTACATGTACGAATCAAACTCTAAAATAAAATAATTCAAATGCCATTTTCAGGTCATCAAGATATTGGAAGAGTGTTTTGGCTGTTCCCTGAACTCTGTGGGATATAAGGTGCTGCCATCTTACCTGCGAATCATTCAAGGAGATGGCATTGACCTCAGCTCAGTGGAAGAGGTAAGAGAAAGTTTGGTTGTTGAACTAGTCTGAATTAATTTTTACTCTTCAATACACATTTTATTACATAATTGTTTCGGGTTTTTTTTTACTGTCGCAGATTTAGTTTTCCTTTTATGACCCTTTCCCGCATGATGGTGAAGACATTTTGCCGACATCATGTTTGGTTTTGGATAAATAGCACTAGTTTGACTTCCTAGATGTGAGGCTGAAATTGCTCTGAAAGTAGCTGTCTCAGCCACGGTTGCTACGGCCGTTGACAACCATCCCCGTGGCAACCAGGATCAGCTGGGCCAACAGAGGGAGTGCCAGACACAGACACACACACAAACAGACACACAGACAGACACACACACACACACACAAGCCCCTTTCACACAGCCGTTTGCATGCGGGGATCCTGCGCCAATTCTCCGCACCCTCCTCTGTGTGAAAGTTTCAGTTTGTGGAGAGGGGGGAAATTTTGCTGCGGCTCTGATCCGCCTCTGGAGGTAGTATCAGGGCCGCATTATTGGTGAGCCGTCCCTGTGTGAACGGATAATCGGAGGCGCGGAGCGAGGGCATGTCGGTCTGACAGTCTGATAACTACACAGGTCCTTCACCCAACTAAATACAGAGAAATGTCCCACAAAGCAACGTTACAGGACCGAACAACAGTAACGTAGTAACTGTAACTGTCGTTGGCAACTTATATGAGGAAAACAAATACCGCAGCTGTACATGGAGAAGCGTCTGTCCTCCTGTCTGTCCTCCGCCTGTCCTCCCGACTCTTCCTTACATTTGTGCCTGAAAAACAGCGTCTGTCACCAGCAAAAAACTTTTAACTCACCGAGTGTTTGTGACGAAAATAATCACTGCGACCGTCAGCTCTCCCGACCGAGACTTCAGGGAACTTTCCCCCAGAAAACAGCCTCCGTCCCGCGAGTGACAGAGTCAGACAGCGTCCTGTTTTCTGATGTGATTATGTATAATTATGTCATTTAGCGCGAAAAACTTCACTCCGTCACTTTCCAGGATGTTTGGTGGGTCAGAATCTAGATCACTACACATTATAACAGCATCCATATGATTATAAACTGTCTGCGGGTTTAGATCAATACAGGGAACACCTGGGGAAACACCGACGTCATCATCATGACGTGTACCGTCACGCCTCTTTAGGAGCCGCAGCACCGGCTTTCTGCGTGAATTACACACGTGAAGGCGGAGATGCTTCGCTCTTGGTGATCACCATCGGCGGAGAATTGCCGAACCACCGCTCCGGAGATAATGCGGAGAGGCTGTGTAAAAAGGGCTAAACTTTCCCATAAGGAATGAATGGGACGGGGTCAAAAAAGTCGCAGACACACAAACACACACGCAGATACACACACAGATTATGAATTAGTTTTCTAGAACATTCATGTTTTCGCGACGTAAGTCGTAGGGTAGAACCCTTCTAAGATTGTGCCGGTTTATTATTAGGGCTCTAACCCCGAAGGGGTAGAACCCTTCTAAGATTGTGCCGGTTTATTAGGGTTCTAACCCCGAAGGAGCTCAAATTCCCGTGAGCTGGAATGCGCCAGAAACTTGAAACTTGGCCCAATGATTGGAAATGATGTGCATCAACTTTTATTAAAATATGAGCCCCGTCAGCCAGATGGTGGCGCTATAATTAAGGATTTAAAATGCGTTTTTGGGAAGGCCACATCCCTCACACAGTAAGTCGGATTGACTTGAAGATGACACACAAGTCCAGCTCCATGTGCTCTACAAAAAAGCCTCTTGCACCATGAAAGCCGCTATTACAGATTTTTTGCTAATTTGCTTAACGTTAGAAACAGTAAAATGAATAGAACTTTTGAAATATTTATGCTATCAACACCCAATTTGGTATATGGCATCGGGGGACTGAGCCAGTAATTGCCCTTATTAATGAGCACGATCGGTCAAAAAACATGGCCATCGTGAAGCAAAATATCCTCGCAAAGGGCGGGGCTTAGCAAATATTGGCCCCAAATATATATACTTGGTTGTGAATGCAGAAGGCATTCACAACATATGTTCTTCGTTTTCACGGAATTCTTTAATTTTCTTATTAGTGTGAATGCTGAGTCAGCATTCACACTATTGTTCTTCTGGAATTTCTTTTTATTATTCCTGCTTCCGTACGTTTTTCGGCACGCTTCTTCTCCTTCAAATCTTGAGCTATTGAAACCATTTAAATATCAAAATGTGCAGCTTTTTAAGGACATTACTTCTATTACTTTTGGCTTTTCTAACTTTTAAACTTTTGGAAATATGAAGCTTTTTCCGCAATTTTTTCCCCATTCATCCTTATGGGGAATTTTTCAAATTTCCTTCTGCTATAACTTCAGCATACGTTCAGCTATTGTAACCATTCAAATATTGAAATGTTCAGCTTTTTCAGCTCTTTCAACATTTCAACTTTTTCAGAAATTGTGTGCATTGCGTCGGCTAGAGTGAGTGACATCACCAACTGCCGCACCCCAGAGGGCAGAGCTGCGTCGAAAAAATGATCAAACTTGTTTTCAGCTTGATTTTGATCCCTCACCTTTTACTTGACATAGACAATATATACGTAGAAATGTAGGAAATCTTGTGGGCTTTCAGCTGATGGTCTCATTTCAGATGTGGGACTTACGGTTTTGGATCTAGAAGCCGAAGAGCGACAGCAACTCTCGCTGCTGTCCCATAAGCCGCAATGTTAATTTTGAGCCGAATTTTCCGGAAAATAGCAGACGGTACCTGATTTGTCTATCGCTCTCTCGCCTTCATTTTACACTCTTCGGAAATAAAAACGACATGACCGCGTTCAGCAACTCCTCCGGTCACTCACTATAAAATTATTTTGACGATAACCCTCACAGTTTTTTTCAGAAATCGCAGGAGTTTGGGAGGTGTTTTCCTATTCATTTCTTATGGGGGACATTTTCGTCTCTGTCCCTGGTCCTGATACAGCATGTCTGCAGCCATTTCAAGCTGTTCCTGCCTTTAACTTTTCACCTTTCAGCCTTTTTTCACCTTTTTAATCTCTTTCTGCCCCCATCCTCTGCAACTTTTCGGCCTTTTTCAGTCGTTTTTCACCTTTTTAAGCTCTTTCTGCCTTTAACTTTCCTCATCACCCGGAAATCGCAATTTCTCTCGTTAAATCATGCATATTGGTGTTGAAACTT
>CAEMYA010001071.1:32733-49967 GCA_903131615.1 Diplodus sargus
TAGTAATTCAACCACATTATTTCAAAAGGGAAACTTACAATTATCTCTTTACTTGCATTGTAGTAGAATAAAAGTACAGGTCACTGATAATTTGTAGAGATTAGAACCTATCAACACAACGAGCAATACACCCTTACTGTAAACCTACCCTTAACCATTCAATACCTCTCGATACCTGCGCCAAAACCATTTATTACTGGAGCTGCGCTCCCTGTCCGTTGACTTATACCTAATCCTAACCTCAAGATGATCCGGTATGATGGTCTCCAAGTTCTCCTTTGCACAAACATGACACCAGCGGCACTTAACTTTCATGGCTGCACACATACACACACACACACACACACACACACACACAATAATTACTGGTAATGTTTAACATGCAGTAAATGTTGATTCACTAATATTGTTTATTACTTACCTTTAAATGACTAGTATGCTGGCTTGCAAGCTTCAGGGTTTCAGAAAGAGATTGTTTATGGGACGAATCAGCACATTAGCATGACACAGTGGCCCTTAACCACCACATTTCTGTGTGGCTATAAGTTACTGTACAGTCGATTTACATTCATAGTGTTTGCCTCACCTAGATACACCATCTCTCTACACACACTCTCACACAGGTTATGAAAATGTGAACTTGGAATGTAAATTTGACGGCACACACTTATCACACTGTTTACTTACATCGTTTGCTTCCGTTGGCGGTAAAGACGATCAAAACAGACTAGCTGGCAGCCTGCTATGAACGTGAGATGACGTTTCACGGCCAAATCAAATAACCAATCGGAGGAGAGCCCTTCTAGCCAATCAGAGGCGAAAAAGGCGGTACCTTCCCCTACCATCCTGGGAAAAAAAATATCGCGTCCCGCTCCGCGACATGGGAAGCCACACAGGGGCAGGCTACGAACCGGGTGTGAAGCGGGTTTCAACTTTAAACCATTGCTCGCCCCGCTGTTAGTCCTGCTGACTGCGAGTCTCCCCCACCCCGCCGACTGGATTAAACAACACACGTTAGTGAGAGGAGACTCCATTCCCGTAAAATTCAGGTTAGCGCCGCTGAACACTGTTTACTTCCCGGGGCCAGAGCCTCCGACAGCAGCTACTCTGAGGCTGCTGGCATCAAGCAGGGAGAAACAGGGAACCCAGACAGGATCACACGACTTTCCAAAGAGCGAGAAAGTGGTACACAATAATATTGCATCAATCAATCAGACAAGATTTATTTATTTATTTTTATAGCGCTGTTTACAAAATTGCTTTGTCACAGATTATAAAGGAACCTACATTTTGCCCCCCCATCAAATTTCCCAACCTCCCTTCACATCTACCACCACCAGTGATGGACTAGTGATCTTGATCATATGCAGATCACAGAGTAACCACAACTCCTTTCAATCCAGGTGACTAATAAATCTGTTCCCTTACAGGCGTTGTCCTGAGGCTAAATGACTATAAAGTCTCTCCAATTCCTTCACATCTGCCTACAGAAATCTGATCAGTATTTATATACCACATATGAGTCTCTATGTCACAGTCATGGTTACCCTCTACATCCAGTCTACAGTCAAGAACTTTTACATCAGTCTGCATTGTTTTGTAGCGACATTTCTAATTCAAATGTTCAACACGTGAATGGTTTGAATAATACAAATCTACCTGCATTTTTTTTATTTGATTATTTGTTTGCAAAAGTTAAAAATGAAGTAATGCCTTCTGGGAATTTGGAAATTGGTAGCTGACTAAGATTAGGCTAGCAAAAAAAACTAGACAATTCCCCGCCGGGGAATTGCGAGAGTGGGCTGTGCGCTTTGCCCCGTGACAAACAAAAACTACGAAAGCTAAAGCAAAAGTTGAATCCCACGTTGATAATTTGGACTTTTATCTACATGTTGAAGTTTTAATGGTGTGTCTCGGTCAAAGTATGCCAGAGATGTCGATGTTTGAATTCTTCCTTTCAATCTTTTCACCTGGTCTCATTCACTTTGAGTGTGTGTGTGTGTGTGTGTGTGTGTGTGTGTGTGTCTCTGTCTCTCTGTGTCTGTGTGTCTGCAATTTTTTGATCTAGTCCCATTCATTCCTTATAGGAAAGTTTACGCAGGTTTTCGCGACAGGGGGAGCGGAGACAGAGAGAGAAATCTAAGAGAGCACTGTTGGCTGACGGTGAAAAATGCTGCAAACCGCCTGATTTGTTTTTAAAATCATGAGCACTTCAGCTAGAAGAGGTAAAAATGGATAACGAATGATGGCAAGATGTTTTTATTATGGAATGGCTGGCACTGATGATTTAGTTTTTATGCATTGGGGTTGTGCATTGATATGTCCATGTTTTGGTGCAGTTGTTTATAGCATCACTGGGGCTCAAAAGTGTGTGTTCTCTGCGTGCGTCAAAAGTTCTATCTGCGCTATATTTAGGGTTAGATTCCATTTATATTAGATAACTAACTATATTTGGGTATTGATAAAGTTGTCCTCTTACAACGGGGGGGCGGAGGTGGGTTTAAAATTCAAAATGCCTGAAAAAAATACTGAGTTTTAACATTTTTTAACAGTATTAACATCTGTCAAGCTGGAAAGTCTTTTAGTACAACCAATGAAATGGAGACTTATTGTGACGTTGCTGTGATGCTGTGAGGGAACTTGGGAGTTGTCATAGCTAAAATATGTGGCGATTCTGCTTTTATTCTGAAATATTCATACCGGAAGTCTCGCAACATCAGTCAGCGAAACCGAAAGTGTTTGTGATAAACCGCTCAGGGTGTTGTCGTTTCCTGTGAGTTCCGTTATTCAGAGCCTCCATCAGTGAAGTGAATCCTCAGAGGACATCAACAACTATGGAGCTTCTTCTTCTCGTGTGTCTCTGTCTGCTGAGCTGCTCTGGAGACGGTAAGAAAACTGATCATCATCACTGACAGTTTGTCATTTCACTTTATTTCACCTCAACAGGAACAATGTGGAAACATGCTGGATGTTAATCAGGCTGCTTCCTGCTTTAGTGCGCACGAGACGCCTGCTCAGCGCCCGGTGACGTCACATGTACCCTGATAATCAGCGCACATCGATAGTATTGATCGGATCGATTTTGGAAGAATTACAGAAGAATGATAATGAGTTTTATCTCGAGACAGTCTTTAATAATATGGCGTCATTACTGATGTAATAATGATGTGTTACTGGTGTGTGTGTGTGTGTGTGTGTGTGTGTGTGTGTGTGTGTGTGTGTGTTTGGGCGTGGTTTCGTTCCTGCTGCGACTCTAAAAATTTGTAATAAACTCTTGAGATGAGCTGAAAGCTTCCGGGTGTTGTGACGTTGTTGAACTTTAGATTATATTAAACGTGTGTGTTTGTCTGAAACCTCCTGAAGCAACTAAAGTTGTTCCCGGGTTGTTGTTCCGTTTTGAGTGTGACGCACATGTACCCGAGTACAAGTACATAAAGTAACGAGTAACGGGTGTGACGCTGTCACCGCTCTTGGTTCAGTAACGGACACTGAACTGTCTTCTGTTCTCTGTGTTATTCATGTTCCGGGGTGGAGAGCTGTGAACAGACGGAAGTGAAAGCTTCTCTACCGAAAAAACTAAATGTCCATCATTGTTCCCCGAAGTCTAAGATGACGTCATCAAATGTCTTGCTCTCTCCACAACACAAAGATTTTCAGTTTTACTGTCACAGAGGAAAGAAACAGAAAACATTCACATTTAAGAAGCTGGAATCAGAAATTTCTCTCTGAACTCGAGTGGATTATAAAGACAACTGATGATTAATATGATAGTTATAGAAGTTGTGTATTAATCGCAGCAGCTCAGGTGTCTTCAGGTGGTTTGTGGTGGATGTTGGTGGAGCAGGACTTTATGAGATATCACCTACAGAGCTGCAGGTCACTGAGCTCGGGTCCTTTTCTGGGGCTTTGAAATCTAAATACATTTATACATTTGGTCAGACTTTATAAAATCTATTGTATCATTAAAATAAACAATTTTATATAATGATAAACGGCACAAACTCATAGTTAATGAGTCAATGAAATTCTTTATAAACGACTTTATTGTATTGTTTACTGTAGTTAATGTTAAATGCTGTGTGGTTCTTTTATAAACATCATTTGTGTGAATTGCAGCTGATGTTTTAAACCTTTACTTTTACTGAATAAATGTTATTTGAGCCATGTTATTGTTTCTTAACAGTGAATTTACTGAACTATAAATTTACCATTTATTACTGATTTATTACATTATTAATTGTTCCCCATGTGAATTAAACATTCTAACACATAAATATATACATATAAAAGTTTCAAAAAGTTTGATCAATTTAAGCAAAACTTAGCTTAAGAGCAGCTTCAGCCACAGACTCATTCAACCTGCCGCCTTAAAGAACGGCACAGGAAATCATTCCTACCTGGTGCCGTTAGACTAACGCTTCACAGCAACGCCCAGGCAACACACACACATAGTTTAAGTGAATTATTATTTAAATCTTACCGCTGCAATTAAAAAATGCACCTTTCCCTCCTTATCTTGCACCTTACAAATCCACCAAGTTCCATTTTGCTCAGTATTTAATATTATTTAATATTTTCCTGGAACTGCAAAAGCATCTTATTGTAAATAGTTTATAGTGTTTTCAATTGTGTACAGTACTGTTGTTAATATGAATATGCCCTGACCTCTTGATTGTATTTCTGATTGTATTGTACCGCTGCTATGATGACCTAATTCCCCTCAGGGATAAATAAAGTTAACTATCTATCTAAATGTAGAATTTGGAAGTTAGCTGGTTTGATTTCCTGGATTCTGCGTCTGCTGAGCCTCTCAGAGCCGTTAGCTCGGCTGTAGACCTTCAGATCTAAATGATAAACCTCGGGCTGGGCGATATGGCCTGAAAATTGAATCTCCGATTTGTTCACACCAAACTCAATTTACGATTTTAATCGACTTTTTTTTCTTCTCAAGCTACAAGCAACAGACTTCAAATGACAAAGAAATTATTAAAAGCATTGCTTTTATTTTAATGCTGTGATTTACAACACATTTGCTCTGCCACTGTAAACAGTACAGCTTCAAACTCACACTTGAAAAAATATATAAAAGTGCATCCTTTTGAAAAGACTGTGTCCCTTTTTGATAAAATGCTTTTGTTAACATAAATTTAACATGTCAGATTGCTTGCTTTTATAAAAACAGATCAGTTTTCATATTGATAAAATGTGAACATAACTTTAATTAAATACTTTATTTTGCAGAAGGTGCCTTTTGTTTACAGACAGTATTTTATATCCCTAAAGATATGTGAACTAAATTAAAAATCTGCATGCACTGCATAGTAAGCATGACATGTTAGTGGATGTACAGGACATGAGATGTGTGCTTGCTTTCTATTTTACACCACTGGAGCCAGGCCTGGGGTTGGGGCTCGCAGGCGAGCGCCTGGTGGCCGGGTCTTTGCCCACGGGACCCGGCCGGGCCCAGCCCGAAGGATTGATGTGGGCCCGCCCTCCGGTGAGCTCACCACTCGCAGGAGGGTTCTGAAGGGGCCGGTGCAGAGGGATTTGGGTGGCAGTCGTGGGCGGGGGCCCCGGCGACCCAATCCCCAGACGGTGACTCTGGCCATGGGGACATGGAATGTCACCTCGCTGGGGGGGAAAGAGCCTGAGCTGGTGCGGGAGGTTGAGCGGTACCAACTAGAGTTAGTCGGGCTCACCTCCACGCACAGTCTGGGCTCTGGAACCCAACTCCTTGAGAGAGGCTGGACTCTCTTCTACTCTGGAGTTGCCCGCGGTGAGAGGCGGTGAGCTGGTGTGGGCTTGCTTATAGCTCCCCAGCTCAGCCGCCATGTGTTGGAGTTTACCCCGGTGAACGAGAGGGTCGCTTCCCTGCACCTTTGGGTCGGGGATAGGTCTCTCATTGTTGTCTCGGCCTATGGGCCGAACAGTGGTGCAGAGTAACCGGCCTTCTTGGAGTCCCTGGGAGGGGTACTGGAGAGTGCTCCAACCGGGGACTCCGTCGTTCTCCTGGGGGACTTCAACGCTCACGTGGGCAGCGACAGTGTTACCTGGAGGGGCGTGATTGGGAGGAACGGCCTCCCCGATCTGAACCCGAGTGGTGTTTTGTTACTGGACTTCTGTGCTAGTCACAGTTTGTCCATAACAAACACCATGTTCAAGCATAAGGGTGTCCATATGTGCACGTGGCACCAGGACTGTGAGGGTCTGCTGGGAAAGTCTGGTGGAACCCTCTGTCAGGGAGGTCTTTAACTCCCACCTCCGGGAGAGCTTTGACCAGATCCCGAGGGAGGCTGGGGACATTGAGTCGGAATGGACCATGTTCTCCACTTCCATTGCTGACACGGCTGTCCGGAGCTGTGGCCGTAAGGTCTCCGGTGCCTGCCGTGGCGGCGATCCCCGAACCTGGTGGTGGACACTGGAAGTAAGGGATGCTGTCAAGCTGAAGAAGGAGTCCTATCGAGCCTGATTGGCTCGGGGGACTCCTGAGGCAGCTGACAGGTACCGGCAGGCCAAGCGAGCGGCAGCACGGGCAATCGCAGAAGCAAAGTCTCGGGTCTGGGAAAAGTTCGGGGAGGCCATGGAGGAGGACTATTGGTCGGCCTCGAAGAAATTCTGGCAAACCATCCGGCGCCTCAGGAGGGTGAAGCAGTCCTCCGCGAACACTGTTTACAGTGGAGGTGGTCTTCGTCCGGGCCGCGGAACACTGGACCAGCTCTATACCCTCCGCAGGGTGCTCGAGGGTTCATGGGAGTTTGCCCAACCAGTCCACATGTGTTTTGTGGATCTGGAGAAAGCATTCGAAGAAAGTCGGGCAGAGCTCAGAGCATGAGGGTTTCTCTCAGTCGCAGGTGTAGTTGAGAGATGTGCAGGTGGCTCGGAGGCAAGCAGGTTGAGTTGGGGGCCGATCTGGGAGATGTTGGAGTTAAGAGTTTGGAGTGATTCCATGATCCCCTGGAGCACATGCTCAAGTTTTCCCACGAAGACCACTTGTACGTTTAGAGCCTGGTGGATGGATGTCGGATCCACGAGGTTCAGAGTTTGCCATATGATTCTATACACTTCGTTGTAGATAGTTGAACCCTATAGATAGAGACTGGCGCTGGTGGTAAGTGTGGTGTAGAGACTCAGGTGAGCGCAGGGCGAGGCTGTTGGCTGCAGAGGTGCTGGGCTGCTGGAAGTGGAGCCACTGGTAGCTGGATATGCTGTAAACACTGAAGGTAGAACACAGAAATATTAGATCTCCCGAAGAAAGCATGAAAACACAAGTAGTTTCAGAAGGCAATAAAGCCGGAACCATGTACCACTGACCAAATCATCTGGCAGCAGGTAGCATGAGATTATCTGATGATGAGTGGAAAACTCCACCCAGCCTCTCAGCGCACCGAAAACACAAAAATCCACCATAGAACAACGTCAGACTGACTGTTGAGTCCTCTCCAGTTAGTTAGAACTGAAGAAGCCTCTAAACGTCTTCAGGAAACTGAAACATGTCCAGTTTTCTACAATTCAGCACTTAGAGTTACTGTGACCTGGATGACTGAGAACCTTCAGCAAAAGTTGGATTTGCTTGTATCTTTTCCTAAATCTAATCAAATACTGCACACAGACGAGATATTTCAGGTTCAAACTAATAAACTATGTTGATTTCTGAGCTTCTTGTGAATCTGATGGCAGCGACACACTTCACACTAGTTTGGGATCGTGGCAACAAAAGACTCCACAGGTGAGCAGGTTCACTGGTAACAGGTGATGGTGTGATAAAGGCTCAGTCAGTCACAGGTCATGTTGGAGCAGGTTCACCTGTGAAACACATGACTGTATAAACGACTCAGGAGCACTGTGTGTGTGTGTGTGTGTGTGTGTGTGTGTGTGTGTGTGTGTGTGTGTGTGTGTACTGTGGGTATCTTATCCTGTTTTGAGAACGCTGCTATTACCTCGTGCCCTGCAAACGTTCGATCATGGTTTCCCTCATAGGTGGCGCTAGGGCAGGACATATGGGGAAGCAGTCAGGCAGATACATAGGCCTATATTATTGCTGATGTTCATCAAACTGACATGTCGCAGCAATTCCATTAATTCTTTATTCATTTTGCTGTTGTAGCCCAGAAGTAATTATTATTAATTAGTAGCCTTATCAATTAATTTCTTACCTTAATGAAGCAACAGTCGCCCGCCGTATCTGTCGACAATTTCTTCAGGTTTAATCCTCTTGGTAATGTCACTCTCGATGTAGAGAAGGGAAAGAGAGGACAGTCTCTGCTGGGCCATAGTTGTCCTCATCCAGTTGCGGACCCGGCGCATCGCTGAGAATGAATGCTCATATGTCGCTGTCCCAACAGGAAGAGACAGTGCCAATTTAAGCACTTTTGTGAAGTTTGGGTAAAATCCAGTCGAGGCAGCAGGTCTGAGATTTTCCAGAGTGACATCACACAAACTCAGTTTCACCATGACCATTTCGGCATGGGCAAGATTAGCATTGATGGAGAGGGTTCAAGAATATTGCTTTATCAGTCTGGCAGCTCCATCAGCATCACACTTCAACACAGCGTCGACACTTTTTGCAATTTGCATTGCTTCCTCTGAGAAGCGTTTGTTACAGGCTCCAACAAGTGTGTCAATGACAGGATATAAGAGATGTTTTGCCCATCTGTCCTTGGGGCTCTTTGATACGGAGGTATCCAGCTCCCTTTGCCCCAGCGTGCTCCCCACAAGTGCAGATGTTAACAGACTCACAAAAAGAAAGTATCTCCCTCCACATCTCCAACCAGTTTCTTCTCATTTCCTGAAGCCCTTGGATGCTGGCCTTCAGAACACTGGAAGCTTGAGCAAGTGTTGTGTCTGTTTTCTGAAGGGCCTGAGATGCGACATAGATGATGCGCAGTGCATGGGAGAACACAATCAAACACACACAGAATTCCAGTTTTCCCACGCTGTGAAGCAAACCTGAAGCCTCTGTAAATCTGCGGTATGGGGGCACAGAAAACTCGGCAAGGGTGGCCATTATAGACTTAAAAGAGTTTTTCACAGCTGACACGTTGTGCCATCTGCAGGCCCATCGCGTGTCACTCAGGGCAGACAGCTCCGCTTTCACTCCCAGCTGTTTCTGCATCTGTAAAAAGGCATGGTGAGTTCCAGGCTGGCCGAAAAAGGTATATAGGCTTTCCATGACACAGAAAAAACCAGAGGCCACCCGGTTGACTTTGCAAGCTTCAACTAACGGCAGATTTAACTTGTGCACCATACAGTGGATGTAAATAGCGTTGGGGTGATCCTGGCGCATCCTCTGCTGCACCCCGTTAACTTTCCCAGCCATAAAGGCAGCACCATCATAACATTGTCCAATCATGGGAAGTTTGGAAATTCCATGTTCACACAGGAACTTTTTTAATGTGATCATGTAGGGATTCTGCATCAGCCCCCTCAGAGCAGTCCACAAATCCAAGGAAATGCTCTTGTATTTCCATATTGTGTGTGTACCGGACGCAAACTGTAATTTGTTTGGATTTGAAGCTTCGAGCCTCATCAACAATGAGAGTGAAAAAAACATTCGTCTCTATCTCTTTGATGATTTCTGTCATCACCATTCCAGAAGCTTTGTATGAACTCGTTTTGGGTGTCATGACTTGTGAGAGAAGAGGATTTCTGCTGCATCATAGAAAATGACACATCTCGCTTGGCAAGGAAGCTGCACATTTCCAAAAAGTTCCCACGGTTGCTTGAGCCCTCCTTCTCATCATGTCCTCTGAAAGCAAGCCCTTGCTTTCCCAGAAACAAGACGATTTCAGCAATGGAGGTGGCATATTCCCGGTTTTCTTTTACGGTATTCTTGTGAGCTGTGCTTATTTGTGCAGCAACAGAGCCGCTTCGTCTGGACTGTTGATAGCTCTGCCACTTTTCCATACTTTGCTCGTGTTGAGCAGATTCCGAGTGTTTCACCATGTTTTTCTTAATATTTCTCCAGTCCCAGATCCCATTTACAGTAAAAGCCTGGTCTCTAACACTGCACAAAAACTGGCGGCATGGGAAACAGAATATGGCATCAACCTGCTTTCTATACTCAAGCCATGAATAACTCTTGAAATATTCAGAGCTAAAAGCTCTGGTCTGTTTACTGAAATCACTTTTGGGATATTCTGGTAAAATCGGCTGTGCAGGACCGCTATCTTTACTCCCCAAATCTGACGGGCAATGGGTGGCTGGAGGGTGACCGGAGTCTACAGAGAGGCGGCCGGTGTCTGGACCGAGGCCGGTGTCTGGATGGAGGCAGCTGGTGTCTGACCCGTGTCTGGGTCTGTAAAATGTCTGTGAGAAATAGAAAACGATCTATTATATTGTAATTATTTTCCTGAATGCTGCTCAGTGATTCCAACATGTTTGTGCTCACCGACTGTGTGAAGCTGTGTGTTAACTGAGGGCAGTGTGGGCAGAGGGAAGCCAACGCTAACGCCATGCAGGGCACATAGCAGGTTTTCTGACTGTTGGGTTTATCAACATTTTGTGTCTGTTACTCTGACACTCAGTGGATGATTTGTTGATTTTTAACAAGGGGGATGGTCCAGTGGGAGCACCACCCTGCCCCGACACACCTGTACACCTCCCAAAGGACGTTGCTGCAGGACACCTTAACCCTAACGTGACATTTCTAATTCTACAATTCCATTTTATCCAGTTACGTTCCTTCTCTCCCCACTACACTTGTCTTTTTTATAACTGTATTAAAATAATGAGTAAATACATCTTTAAATTGTATGCAGTGGACTGAGTTTATTCAGGTTTTCTCATGTTTCTCACAATACACTTCAAGCAGGGTTATTTTAAGTTACATGACCCCTTGGGATTTTTTACCGTCTAAATTCCTTGAAGGACACACAATAAACATTGTGCAAAATAGCAGAGCCCAACCGACTTATCTGTATTTGCATTTATCGATTTACCGGCTAATTTATAAGGTTTTAAAACCTTATATTCAAAAAATATAATGAAGAAAAACATGTTTGGGGTAATTAAAAATTGGTGTAATGACACAGTTTGTCCAGCAGAGTGCATTTCACTGAGGGATAAAACAGCTGGTGTCAGGAAATGTAACAGCTGCCTCACTGATGGTTAAACTATAAACAGCACAAAAATGACAATAGGCAACATAACATAAGCCACCATGTTCTGAACAGACACACTTTAAATGCTAACAAAAAGTAACATTTTGGTTTTAGAACATAAATAGCAAACTTTTGTTTATCCGGTCATTTTTTTAGTTTTTATACAGTCAGGAGTCTGTACAGGGCGCAGGCTGCTTTTTTTTCTCTCTTTTTTGAAATCTTTATTGACAAGTAAGGAACATTACAATAAGAGATTTCATGAAACAAAGAACTAATCAGGAGAAATAATAATAATACAAATAATAACAGTAAAGAATAATAAAAGATTAAAAAAAGAATAGAAGAAAAAAGGTACATACATTAGTCACACAGACAATACGAAGTACATAAAGTCTGTACATTCACTGATATTAATAAAAAAAATCATATAGTTATTGGTCAGATATTAAGATTATACATTCATCAGGCTGTCATAATATTGAAGAAATTGTTAATTTTTTTCCCCCTTTACAATTCTGAGAGACTTAAGAAGTAAAAACACCTTAAACTTTAATCAGGCTGCTTTGAAACACCTGCTCAGCGCCCGGTGACGTCACATGTACCCTGATAATCAGCACACATCGATAGTATTGATCGGATCGATTATAGAAGAATTACAGCAGAATGATAATGAGTTTTATCTCGAGATGCTTTATAATGATGCGTCGTCATCACTGCTGTGTGTGCGCGTGCTCGTGGGGCGTCGTCTCCATCCTGCTGCAGACTCTCGCAGGTGTCACAGAAACTTTTCTGAGCAAATGAAACCTTCCGGATGTTGAAAAAACGTGCGCCAAAGTGCCCCCTTCAGCGGCGAGAGCGCGCTGTATTTTCGCCCCTGACCTTCAGAAAGTCTGTGCACGCCACTGGACTCTTTTATCGGAGGTGAAATAAAACGCGTGTGTGTCTGAAGCTCCTGAACAAACTAAAGTAGTTCATCAATAAAACAGAGACGTGACTCGGATCATCATCCGCCCTGCGCTGCGGACACGTTCAGTCCTGAAGGGGAGACCCGGTCCAGCTGGACCAGGTCCTGTAATGTCCCCAACAACTCAGACACTTTTCACACTGGAGGAGCCTGTCCAGACCCGGCTGCAGAAAAAAATGTAATTTAATTATGTGAAACGGCTGGAGTGGACAAGGCGGATTTTCCTCTTTGTGCGCTTTCGGTCTGAACGCACAGACACTGTGTAATATTTTTACACCAGACCACCATTACATTTTTCATCTCGCGCACCCCCTGGTGGCAGCTCCACACTTTGGGAAACCCTGCAGTAATAAATGAAACAGACGTGACTCAGTTCATCATCATCCGCTCTGAGCTGCATGAATATGAACTGACAGGATTTTCACATCATCCTCATTTTCTTTCTCTCTGTCCGTCTTTCTGTCTTCTTCCTGGAGGTTGATGCTTGTTAGCAACATGTTAGAAGTCGTTCTGTCCACAACACAAAGACATTCAGTTTACTGTCACTGAGGAAAGAAACAGAAAACATTCACATTTAATTGAACATTATTGATCATGTTGAAGTGAAGATTAAATACATAAATCTTCATGTGAGTCGAGACTCAGAGATCCTGAAAGAGTTTGGACTTGTTCTCTTGGTCACAAACCAACGATCACAGCAGCTGGAGGTCTGATAACTGACTCAGGGTCAGCTGGGAATCTGTCTCAGTGCAGCTTCTAGTTTATTGATTATCAGCATCAGATTCATGTGTGACTGCGTGTTTATTTGGAGATGATTATTTTATTTATTAACACATGTATATAAAACCAGAGCAGTGTGTCTTGTCTCTCTCTACTAATCACACTTTTTATCAACAATGTAGTAACACCTGTTTGTGTGGTTTAACTTAATCTGGGTGAGGAGACGTTGTCTGATAAATGATAAGAGCCGTCAAACCAACAGGTTGTTAAAATGTTTCCTGGTTCTTGTTTCCTTCATGATGACTGGAGAGCAGCGACCTCAGAGATCCAGCTGAGTTCACACAGAGAGAGAAGAAACTTTCAGCTTCGTCCAGTAATACATCAGAGAAACATCAGTGAACATAATTCTGTTTAAAAACATAATTCTCTGTCATTTGAAGCTTTAATCTGATGTCCTGAGAAAGTTCAGTGAACATATTTGAATGACAAAGTGAAACAACATGTGTGTTCAGCTGTGGAACAGGATAGTTTGGTGGTTAGTTGTGTCTTTGAATCCAGTCCAATAAATCAAGTTTGGACATGAATAAAACTACAACTTCTGCTGGTGTTATAAAGATGAACAGTTTCCACAGCTGAACACATTTTGTAACATTCAAACACAAACGCTCAATAACAGAAACATAATTAACTTTACTGTAAGATTAAATATACTTAAAATATGTCAGTACAAGCTCGACACAACCAAAACTATCATGTTAGAGGAAACAGGTGTTTGAGTTTTTGTTGTGTAAAGTTGTTATCTGACTTTGTTTCCTGATGACTCTGCATGTTAACATACTGAGTAACATGTTTTTATCTTCCAGCTGTCAGAGTGCTCGTGAAAGAAGGCAGTGATGCTGTTTTACCCTGTTTGATCAGAACCAAGGAGAACCTCGAAGGAAAACTGTTTGACTGGAGGAAAGTTGAAAGTCAGACGAAGAAGAAGGAGGTGTTCATGTATAATGCAGGCATTCATTACAATAACGGCCTTCCAGGACAAGATGAGCAGTTCAAAGGTCGAGTCTCACATTTTCCAGATCAACTGCAGAACGGTGACGCCTCCATAAAGATCACAAGAACAGAGATTAAAGATAGCGGGACCTACAGCTGCATTTTTCCACGTCATCAGAGTCAAACATTCATCATTGAGCTTGTTGTTGGTGAGTGCTTTCATTAAACAGGTAAAGATGTCGCTCATTTACTGCTGCGACTGGTTCCAGAGTCCCAGATGGACTTCAGTTCAGTGGTCAGAATCCACATCTGGCAGGGCCTCGAGCCCACAGAGCTGCAGCCACATCTGGAGAGACGACCTCTGTATCAAACATGCTGATATCACAGACACACTGCAGATTATGTCTCTCTGTACGATGAAGCTTCAGCCGTCTGTAGGAGATGAAATATGACTTTTACACAGTATTACCTGTCTGTTTCAAAACTATCTAGCATGTGTTTGTTTTGCCTTTCAGATCCAGTCTTAAAAGACAGAACAGGTGAAAACATCCCAGGTGAGTCCTGATTGTGATGACGTCACTCTCCACCTCTACATGTCTCTGTAAATGTCTTCTCAGGCCTGTCAGTCTGAACACTGACATCTGTGGGCCTGAACCTCTCTGTGTTCACCTGACTGGGATCAGTCGTCACTTACAGGTCGACACGTTTATTATATTATAGTTATAAAACAACATCTTTTAAGTCCAAGAAGCCTGAGTGTTATTAAATCTAATCCTTTTATTCAGATTGTCTAATTACATGAAGATGTTATTGTGCAATATGTTGCAATAAAATAATTATTTGCTGCCTTTCCCAAAAATCTTCCATATAAAGTCTTTTTACTGACATGAAAGAATAATGTCATCTACTTTATTAATGTAGTTTAGTCTCAGGTTCATTCTGGGTTCATGATTTTAACTTTATGTTTAATATTTATGTAACAATCATTCTGAGTTCCAACATCACAATATTCCTTTAATTATTGTTTATCTCAGTAATGATGAAATAGTTTATCTGTAAGCTGAAAGAAGCTCTTTCTGCAGCAGCAGTGACATTTGAAGTCTCTGACATCATCAATAAACTCTGACATCATCAAACTTCACCTGATATTCTTCACCTGACATGAGCTCTGACACAGCAGCAGCGATCAGATCAGATGGACTTTTTGAGGTTCTGTAACTCAGAAACAAAAACTCCTGTTGACCTCAATTAATAATTAATGTTCATCAGCTTCCATCAGGAAAAAGCTTCAATGTTTCCTTTGTTTCCTCCTTTAGTTTAATAATACGATGAACTAGGTTTGTCAGTATTATCCAGAAAATAATTGAAATTCATGATATTACTCTTATAATCATTAAAATATGCTGAAAACTCTTAAATTGGCTCTAAAACAGACTAATGTTTCTTTGTATGTTTTGTTAAGAAACATTTTAGTATCACAGGAAAGATGCTAGTTCATCTTGTGACAATCAAAATAAATCAGGAAATCATTATGACTGTTAGTTATTGAGCTCGACATATTTTCATGTCTCTGGTGTTTATACTCAAAATTATTACAATAATGGAAATTCACCATTATCAACTTATCAACTAGTGTTTTTATAGCAAACCACAATCAAAATCTTCTTTCCTCCCATCCGTTGACTGGACCAACCTTTAGTGACAGATGAGAAATTATTTAATAAAAAAAAAATTTGAATTGATGCACCAATCGTACGTACGTAGAGTCAAATGTTAGTGCAGTTGTTTCTGTTGGAAAAATTCACGTCAGAGAGTCAAACAAGCTTTGGAGCTTCAGTATCATCTGATCATCTCTTGGTGCTTCTGAACTGTTTGTTTGTGTCGATACTGAGAAGAGTTTCTAATTTTCAGTCTTCCCTCGTCGACATGAAACATTTCATGTTTAAAAAAAATTATAAAACCACCTCAGATAAATCTACCACAACCTTCTCTTGGCAGAACATCAGCTAACTTTATGATTATTTTTTCTTTCACGCAGCATAATTAAATATGTGACACATCAGGTGTGTTCACCTTTGTTTACGTTATATAACAATCTTTATAGTTCAGTTTAACAAATTCACTGTATATGAGCGTCGGCCTCAGTCACATAAAATGCTGCTGGACGCTTTTATTGTGTTTTTCTCTTCACAGTAAACTGAATACAAGCAGAGTGTAGATGAACAAAATCACAATATGACATTAATGATGCTGAAACTGTCTCTTTATAATCTATTGTTTATAATGTGTTCACAGGTGCAGCTCCAAAGCCATATATCACGACACTTAAAATGACAAAGTACTGGGCGCTGCTGCAGTGTGAAGCTCGTGGTGATCCACCTCTTACAGTAGGGTGGAAGGACAGTGATGGTAACATCCTCAAAAATGAGTCGACTCCAAAATCAGAAACAGGAAGTCCGTCATCCATCACTCTCAACATAACTGTGACCAAGACCGACGACTATCGCTGTGTAGCTACACAGGAGACACTCAGCCATCAGATATTTGCTGTGACGTCTGTGCATATCCAAGGTGAGATTCTTCCTAGTTCTGATTTAATATGTAAATAATTTAAAAAGTGACAAATTATTGTGTAGAAATGATGACGTTGATTCATAAATCACCAGAGATGTTTTTTTATACTCTTTATTTGTTTTAAATGAATCCCTTACAATAGTTGCTTGAAACCCAGTTTTAAATACTACTGTATACAACCCCAAACCCACGCCATAGTGCCAGTATCCCAGTAATCAAAAGGAAGAAAGAAAAAATAAATCAATAAATCAATAAATACATAAATTGAAAAAAAAAATCACCAGCGATTTAAGTGAGAATTAGAGGAGTCTGCTGATAAATAACAGAACAACAACAGAACAAATTGGGTGGTTAAATTTAAAATCAATCATAAGTTAATGTTTCTGTTGAACAAACAAGTTTTCAGGATTAATTAGAGACAGTCGGAATTCACCTGTTAGGAGCATGAACATCATTAATTATTGTCTTTGCGACGATGTACAACATTTATTAATCATTAACACTCTATGTGCTGTATGTGATATGCAGTCAGATTCACAGTATTACACTCACTCTGTTTACAGTAAATATATTTCAGAGGAAACATCTGAGGACAGTTATGATGCTCATTGAGAAGTTTGTGCATCAAACTGCAGAAATCTTTATTTTGATTTATATTTCATCATAAAAGTGAAGTTTGAGTCAGAACAGTTGTGTTGGATTGCATCAGATCATTAATGTGCCTATTAAAGTGGCCACAGTGTGTTTGTTATTCTGTGTGTGACTACAATCTGAACACAGACACTTGATTCATGTGTTCATTTAGTCGATGAATCAGAGAAACTTTGAGTCCTGAAACACATCTGAGCTCCGTCTCCTGGAGTCACACTGGAGCTGCTTCTGGTTCT
>CAEMYA010001072.1:0-10367 GCA_903131615.1 Diplodus sargus
ATCTTGGTCAGTGATCAAAAGTTAAGATCAGTGATAATTTTTGACTTGCTATCACAGATTAGGAAAAAATAAACAAGAGTATAATTTCTATATTGTTGAACGTAAGCGCGTCTCTCCAAAAGTCCCTCAGACTGAGTTCCTCCATAAAGTGATGGATGGTTTGTTTACTTCTAGAAAGAGAATGATCGATCTCTGGACGAGTCCCCGTCTACAATGTAGCTACCAGACAGAGATGAGATTATCTATGGAGCACAGATACTTATCAGGTTCAGTGTTTTAGTATTAAGTTTGTCCTGTATAAACACTGTATCTACTGTACATGTGCCTGGTCTTTAATTAGTTTTGTCACATAAAATTGTGTAGATTCATGGATTAAACTAAGTACTTTTCCCATGCTGGTCTATTCTGCTAATTTTAGTGCTCAGATGTCTTCTGCTTCACCTCGTTTGTTGAAGATGAGATGCTGGTCATTGTGCCATTGGGGGTGCCGTGTCATTGTTCTGATGGCCCGTCATTGTGCTATTGGGTTTTTTTTCAATAATGGGCTGTGAGAACAACGGGCAGGAATGATGTCAAACTGGATTCCCATTGATTGGAGTCAGTGATTAGAGTTATTGTCTTGATGCATCAAACTCCAAAAAGTTTTTTGAGTACACTGCTTGCCAGGTCCTCATAAAATCTCACTGGACTGTTCTTGTAAAGTAACAGTCCTTCTGTCCTGACAGCTCTTATCACAGACATTTTATTTCTGTAGTGATTTAAAGATAAAGATCTGACGCTGTCCTCTCCTGCAGACACCCAGATCTCTGTGTGGTCTACAGTAGAAACACTCATTAAAATCTTTTCTCCCGTTTTCTACTGCAGACAAAATGTCTCCCAGTTTAGAAGAAAAATCAGATTTAAAGTTATCGATTGGTGCTAGTATCACTTCTGAGCTTTTTAACATCTCTCACTGTCTCTTGTTGTTTCTCTGCCAGGACATCATGTATGCTAGCATTTGCCTAAATACTGTCACGGTTAGCATCAGAACTCAGTTTAGAAGTGAGGACATATTTGACTGAAACAGCTTGTTGTACATTCGTCCAGGTTTATTTTGTTCGAGAAGAATCACAGCTGCCTTTTACACCCATAAAAGTCATTTAGATAATGAGTATTGGTCAAAACTTTGCAGAGGTACCAGAGGCCATAACAGACTGTTTAGTACAAAGCAAACACAGATTGTTTAAGTCCCTTTCTCAGTTAACCTTTTATTGTACAAACCGAGATCACAGGATAAACCCTGTAATTCAAATGTGTAAATGTTCTGATGTCTCTTAAGGTGAAGAAGAAACAGAAACCTTATGTGAATATCAAGACAGCCTCTAACTGCAAACTCATCAAAGATCAGATTTACACTGTTGACTGTCCTGAGGCCAGTTACATTCAGCCTACAGTGAGTATTTTAAATAACAGTCTTTTGTAGTCTGCTGATGTGATTCATCAAACTGCTCTTGGTTACCTGCAGTTTACTTTGGTTTTTCAGGAAGAAGAGTTTGAACTGGACTTCGGACCAAATTACCACACAACATTTGAGATCGACCTGCCTACAAACACAGAAGAAGTGATTCTAATGGTCAAAGACCAACGACAGGCGGAGGTCTGGAAGCGTAAACTTGATCTGACTGGTAAAGTCTTTATTCACCTACAGCATCACTCAGCCTGATATTACGTTGTTAACGAGTTTAATAGAATAAGGCAACAGTCAGTTTGTTCTTACTCCAAATTCATCCTCAAGTCTCGTTTTCATCAGTTTTGAGGGATCTAATTGCTCTTGGAGCTCCAGAACCAGAGTGTACAAAACAATGAATAACTGACATTAGTATGTTAGTGTTGGAAGCTACTTATCTGCTGAATGTTCATCTCCTTTGGCTCAATGGAGCGTCATAGTGAGTTTCAGCTCACTGCTCATCTGTCCAGACAACGTTACTGTTCTGGTTCACTCTCATTGTTAATGCAGGCGCAGGTGTGGAGTCATAGGAACACAGGTGGGAAACAGCAAAAGTGCAACCACCACAAAAACCCCGAAAACACATAAAATACAAACGATCCCAACTCAGAAATAGATGAAATATTGCCAGATCGAGGAACAGGAGAGGCATCAGCAGACCCAGATACAGGAGAGCTGACCTCTAATGCAAGAGCACACAGGACACAAGCCAAGACCCCTGGTGGAGGAACTGTGAGGATGTTATGTTCGGCGCCCTATTAAGGTCCAGACAGGCAGATAGGCAAATACTGTGTAAAGTAAGTGTGGCAGCGCGAGGAGGTGATTTTGGGTTACAGTAAGGTTTTAGAATGGTATCAAATAAGTGTTGCCAGACAACGCCACCCTGGGAGTTTCACCCAGGGACTTTAAGTGAACCAACTCAAAAGGAGAAGGCATTCAGGTCCGTAACAAAGTGAGGCAGAGACAGTAGTTCAAGGGTACAAAAAATATTTTATTGTCAATCTATTGTTCTTAAAAAAAGTTAAATGTAATCATTCACTTGGGGGAAATTAAATGAAACCAATCAGGGCTGAGGCCTACTAGTGACTATTAAGGTCCAGACAGCCAATGCTCAGGGTCGCTAACGGGCTAATGAGGCAGATGGAGGGCAAAAGTAGGAGAGAAAAGCAGGCTGGGTAAAAACACAGAAATACAGGAGGTCCAAACTGCAAAGATCCTGCAAAACCCATGAAAACACATAAAACACAAATAAGAAATTGTGATCCACACATCATCAACACATTTGCTGAAGTACGATGTCACTGATGATGTAGAATCCTCAAGATTGTCGTGGCTCTCTGAGGTGGCAACATCTCTGAGCATGAGCCAGTCTGTAAACTCTCTGAGCAGATCATCATGTCATTAAGCTGCTGTGGCTCAGGAGGCAGAACAGTCATCCATTAATCCCAAAGTCTGCATGTCGGCAGTCCACATGTCGAAGTGCCATTGGTCAAGATACTGAAACCCAAATTGCTGTGATCAGTGTGTGTGTGTGACACCACATTGAACACTGTCTTGTGTCATAAAGCTTTGACTGGTTGAAAAGTGCCACATGTAACATTCATTCTTGCTTCAATGGAGGTGAAAATATAACAAATAAAAAACGTTTGAGAGAGCTGCTGACCGCCGTCATCATGGAGAGTCCAACACTGACGTACTGCTTAATGGAAGATGTGACTGACGGTCAGGAAAATAAGTTCTCCATCTATGTAAACAGAGAACTAACATTATGTTGATGGATAAATACAAAGAGAAGAAGCTCCATCATGAAACCTTCATGTGAAAAATTCCTCGCTGATTTTTTCATTTCTGAAACATTTCTGCTCCGATAATCAAAGTATGACTTTCATTTCACGTCACTGTTTTTGCAGATTACAGGGTCCCAGCAGTGGACGGGGTCCCAGCAGGGGACAGGGCCCCAGCAGTGGACAGGGCCCCAGCAGGGGACAGGGTCCCAGCAGAGGACAGGGTCCCAGCAGAGGACGGAGTCCCAGCAGTGGACGGGGTCCCAGCAGGGGACAGGGTCCCAGCAGAGGACAGGGTCCCAGCAGTGGACAGGGTCCCAGCAGTGGACGGAGTCCCAGCAGGGGACGGGGTCCCAGCAGGGGACGGGGTCCCAGCAGTGGACAGGGTCCCAGCAGAGGACGAAGTCCCAGCAGGGGACGGGGTCCCAGCAGAGGAGAGGCTGTTCTCTGTTAGGAAAGAGTTTGTAAAACGAGTGTCTGAAGCTGTTCTGAACCAGCTCTTAGATGAACTTCTCAGTCATCGAATTATAAGTGATGAAGAAATGCAGAATTTCAGTAGACCAGACAGAGTCCCAGCAGATAGAGCACGAGACCTGATCGACACAGTGCGACGAAGAGGAAGTGCAGCCAGCTCAGTCCTGATCGCTGCTCTCCGTGAGGTGGATCCTTTCCTCTACAGCGAGCTGAACTTGAGCTGAAGCTAAATCAAGAAAGTGTGATGATGAATCTGTCAGCTGGCTGTTTGACTGTCTCACATAGCGTATCATATCTTTAAATAATGTTGTAGGATGTATACAACATCTATATGTTGAGCCAAAATTCTCAGGAGAACGACACAGTGGCATAAAAGTGGGTTCTGTTTATTCCTGGACCGACATTATATCTCAGACTCTGTTCATCTGTTTACACTGTCGCGTCTGATAGCCTGGACCATCACCAAAATGTCACGGTGCTCCTTGTTTTTGCTCTGTACATGTTCCTATGTTTTCCCTTGATAATTGTTTAACTTAGAGCTACTACTTGTGCATGTGTGCGTGTCCTTTTTGGCGTTAACCATGAGTGCGGTTTGGTTTGTAGGTTTCCTGTGTTCAACCTTTTGAATAGACTTGGCACCTCTATGCTGTGTGTGTGTGCTATTTTGTATGATGTCATCAGTATTTCCCAATCTTCTGTTTATCAGAGACCTCAAAACAGAATAACACATTCATATACAAAATAAAACCTAAATTCTTATAAGGATTTAAAAAATTCCCCTAGGGCCCTCAGATTTGCTTTTACTTTAAATGTTCTGGACGACCACCTAAGGCTCACATTGTTTACATGAGTTGATCATACGTACGTTGGTTATACATATTGCAGATACACATTTTTCTTTGCTATAAATGTTATGTAAACATGGCCAAACATTCCGTCAAACATTAAGACTATAAAAAGGGTAATATTACAACTTAAGTGACATATATGGTATAACAACAACATTTGTTTGAAAGTAACATTTCCATCTTTCATTATTCTTCATATGAATCCAGTTAAATACGAAACATCCAAAATTCAGAGCTTTTAACCCTCCCATTTCTTCCATACACATATACACATACAAGTACTGATTAATTCAACACTTCTGGATTATCAGATTATCGCCCACCGATATATCGGGGCCCGATAGAACGGCCCAATTTCTATCGGGGGTTCTATCGTATCGGCGAAATGTTGCGCCGATAGAAACAAAAGTGTGAGAATGACAAAAGCAGGCGCTGGTGTGCTGATTTATCTTGTCCAGTGTGAGCTCAGCCAGAGACTTTGGCTCAGCTCACATTTCAGTGAAGTCCCTCCCCCAATCTACACCAAGTTCAAATGTTAAATGTCATTTAAAATATTCTGTCAAATGTTACAAGTCTTGAATAAAGACATTGGTTCAAGGAAGCATCTGTCTGTACTACTGTCACTGTGACTGTACTATTGCATCATCATATCGCTGCACAATCCAAGGCCTGTTTTCATTCCAGCTCAAAAACTCACTATATCGGTTGCATATCGGCTATCAGTGATTGCACCTCCTCTAATATCGGCTATCATTATCGGGCCAAAAAATCCCTATCGGTCGGACACTAGATATAGACTTCATACGTTTGACACTTATGAAGTCAACATGTCCCAGTTGACTCCAGCTCTCTGAGGCCTGCAGGCAGGTTTGTGGCCGACTGCTTCTATCCCGGTCACAGACTTTCTGACACTCTGCCCTCTGGCAGGAGGCTGCAGTCCATCATGACCAAAACCTCCAGCCACATGAACAGTTTCTTCCCCTCTACAGTTCAGATCCTTAACAAGTCCCAGGACCCCGACTGACACTGGCACCCGTCCGCACCACCGCCCTTGAATCTATGCATTACAATTATGCAGAATTTGTAATTTTTAACAATATTTTGCACTCTGTCATTTCTGTACAGCTCTTCCATCTTTATTCATCATCTTCCACACTTATGTCTGTTTGTTTAAATTGTATATTATATGTAATAGTCGCTGTCTGTTTATTGTTATTGCACACACCTCAGTCACCAAGACAAATTCCTCGTTGGTGTAAAACCCTTCATGGTAATACACCTGTTTCTGATTTTGATTCTGATATGACTCGTACACATCAAAACTTTGTTTATGGCAGGTTGTAAAACAGAATATGGTCCATTATACTGTTACAAAAAATAGAAATAATAACTACAATTTGTTGATTAAACATCAGAATATGCATAATACATTTTTGATATTACTGATTTCGTCCTTTTATACTTTCTGATCAGTCCATTTGATGGCTAATATCCAGTCTAAAGCTTGTTGGTTCTCCCAAGCAACCCTACTTGGCAAGTGTATTCAAAACATCATGGCTTCCCACACTTGAAAAGGGAAGGACTTGACCAGACTCAGGATTTCACTTAGTCTTCAATTTATTTGACCAGTTCAAGGAAGGTGAAAAACCTTTAAACATACAAAAAATAATAGTTCAGTACTTTTCATTAAATACAACAAAGTACATTTGAATTGGGCAAAAGGTAGGTATATTAAAACATATTATTTCATTATTTAATCATAAAAGGCAGATAGGTAAATACTGTGTAAATTAAGTGTGGCAGCGCAAGGAGGTGATTTTGGATTACAGTAAGGTTTTAGAATTGTATCAAATAAGTGTTGCCAGACAACGCCACCCTGGGAGTTTCACCCAGGGACTTTAAGTGAACCAACTCAAAAGGAGAAGGCATTCAGGTCCGTAACAAAGTGAGGCAGAGACAGTAGTTCAAGGGTACAAAAAAATTTTTTTTTATTGTCAATCTATTGTTCTTAAAAAAAGTTAAATGAAATCATTCACTTGGGGGAAATAAAATGAAACCAATCAGGGCTGAGGCCTACTAGTGACAGATGGGTCAACAAAACGGGGATACCAGGAACACCACACGTGCAGCAAAAATAAAGATAAAGTGAAAACTCCAACCAGTGTAGACACAACACAAAAAGGGAAGGGCACCACCACCGACACCAATCCACCACCATAGGCTCAGCACCTGAAAGGGGGGAGACCAGAGAGAAACAGTTTAGGGACAAAGAAAACAAAGTAACGTGCAATGCCACAGGGGAAGACACACGTGAGGCAGAAAACTCACCTACCGGCAGTGAGCAGCGAGCGACGCACGGAGCGGTACGAATTTAGCACTAAATGGGACAACTTGGAGAGAAGTGCAGCTGCGGCCGACAGCCCACCTGCTAGTGTTGTGTCGGTCGCGAACGTGTCGTTCAAAAGAACGAATCGTTTGAGTGAACGAAGTGAACAGAATCACTTGAGGAACTGATTCGTTCCTTTCTCAGTTCAGTTGAGCTCAGCAGCGAGCATGCCGGCCGGGAGTGGAACTGCCGAACGTGATTCTCAGTAGGACGTGAATCACGTTCGCGAACGTGATTCACGTCCTACTGAGCAGGTCGTTCGCGAACGTGATTCACGTCCTCAGCAGGTCGTTGTGAACCTCAGGGCTGAATCACAAACTGAATGGCGGATCGTTAGGCTGTTTATCAGTTCAGGGAGTTGGAGAGCACTGAACGATTCGGTGAACGAATCTTTTGAACGAATCATTTTAATGAACTGATTCTAGAGATTCAGTACAGTAAAAAGAACTGCCGTTCCATCACTACCACCTGCTAACAGAGGGGTGGATGTGACGGACACCAGGAAATTACGAAGCCTGGCCTCCGGCAAGCAAGAGGAAGAAAGGTACTCTACACCCCCTTTTATGCAGCATTCACCCACCACAATTGGCTGGAGCCGCCTCCTGAGTGATGTCACGGGCCCAATGACTGCGTCCTGCTACATAACCATTGAATAAACAGAAAACCAGTTCTACTTTTGGAACCATTTACTTTTAAATTAACTTGGTTTTACCGTGTGTTTTCACCCAAATCATTATATACACATTGTACACATGACATGTATTTTTACTCTTAATTTTAATCTAAATAAAATCAAGCATTTCAAATGATTTTACTGTAGATGAATTAATATAATGCTTTCTGAACAGAAATATTCTTAATCTTCTTACACAAACTAAACATTACTCCTTGTATTTCAACAAGCAAAATTCGGCACTCTAATCAATACTTATAGGCTCAATCAATGTATGGAACTTGTATGTATGAATGAATGAATGAATGAATGCGTGTAACTTCAACCAAAAATACCCAAATAGTCTAAACAGCTCGATAACCAAACAAACATTTAAGCCAACTACCCTGGCAGCCGCTAAGTTTTGTCAAGCAATGTTTTAACTTTATCAGTCTATCAGCAGGCAGCACATTTATATTAACAGACATTTCGTTTGTTCAGACACAGACTACTACGCAGCCAGCGATCACATTTTGGTCTTTTTCTTTTCCCACGCGTTTTAATTCCGTTAAACTTTAGCGATTCCTCTTTTCCTCTGCTGCCGTCAGCTGCGTTGCAAACCCACTGAACAAACTCACGTTGCTTCCATTGTTCTGGGATTTCTGGCGTGTGTTGTTAATTAGTCCAACTGCGTTCACCTGTTGAGTTGCGCTGCGGAGCTGTGCACTCGCTGTTACGCGCATGCAGTGGCAAGACCGTCGTCACATGCAACCGCTCGCAGGCAAACCCCCCGGCAGATCGCCGCACACCTACTGGTTTCATGGAACTGCTCTCCAAGAGCTTTGAGAGCCTCATTCATGTAGTTTATGAACCGCTGTTGGTTGTAATAGACAAAGTTAATCCAATCAGCATTTTTGTTTGGTGTGATCCAAAGGAATATAGATTCTAACTCTGTTTGAATTTTATTTCTTTCCTTAAATTAGTGATTCAGATGATACCAAGTCCTCCACTTGCACTGCTGTTGATGTTGCCCATAACACAGTGTTGGACCCTCTCGCCTTGGTTGATGCTACTTTCTTGGAAAGACCTTGATGTTGACCTTGTCCCCAGGTACCACTGGGCCAACCCGTGAGCATTTCATGCGGTGTCAGATGCATGATTTGTGTTGCATGTGATAGCTCATTAGTGCAAGTGGTAGAGCATCTATTCAGTTTAGTTTTGTTGTTCTCACATGTTTAAATCCATTTGAATATTTGTTTTAAACCGTGGTTAATACTTTGAAAACATTATTCCAAACTGTTTAAATCTTAGTGTTCATGTCATCAGTTCTGAAGGGGATTTGACCTCATAGATTCTGTCCTGATTCCCACTGAGCATCTTGTTGTGCTTCATATTTAAAACATATCTAATATAACATCAACTTCAACACTATTCCAATCCGATCTGCCGGATCGGGGCCGATAGGGGCGTTTTTTCCACTGATCAGGATCTGCAATTTTAAACGTGGACCCAAGCCCGGCTTCTTTTTTTTTTTTTATGTCAGAGCACAATTTGCTACAGAACGCAGGCGTGTGCATAACTTAACCCTGGCAAACCTGTGGATGAAATGTCTGCAGAGTGGAAATATTTCAGAAAGCGAAAGCAGTCCAGCGGTGATATCCACAATCTGCATGAGTGGGTAACACAAGAGCTGCATTTAATACTACAAATTTGATACGGCACACAAAAAACTAACACTCAAAGAGTACAACGAGTTCACTCAAGCAACACAGGCAAAGACACCAAAGCAACAAACACTCGCGGATACTCTCAAAAGGAAGAGAAATATCCTCGAGACAGTGACATGGTCAAATATATTACAGAGAAAGTAATTGAAAGAATCACTCTGGATACCCAGCTCATCTCCGTGGTAGAGGATCAGGGTTTTTGAATCCCCGGTATGCCCCGGTGTGCATTACATAACATTAACTCTACTTTAGAGTTACAGCGTGCTGTATGCGCACTACTTTCCTGGGTCTTATACAGCACCGCATGTAAATCAGTTCAACTTTGCTCTCCAGCAGCTGTCATGAGACGACTGTAGATCCAAGTTGTTCTGGATCAGTTCTCAAAGGGACCTGGTTTGATGAAGAGCAGTTTGACTGAACCTAAATCCTGAACCTCCAACGAGGGAGACTCAACGTTCTGAACAAAACAGGAATGAAGACAATATTGAGCCAAACTTAGAACAGTTTTAATTTAATTCACTAAACAGGACTATGAACTCTGAAACCAGTAAAAGACGAAGCCAACAAAGTCAGTGACTGACATCATAAACATCATCTGACCTGACAAACATGTTTTCAGGAAGATGAACATTTTCCGCTCAGCTCCATCACAGTCCTGTGAACTACAGCTGAAAACGTTACAGTGCAGCTCAGGCAGCAGCTCGACTGTTTTGTCTGGGTAACATGGAGTGCAAACCTCCGCCAAGGCCCTGCAGTCCCCTTTAATTCAATCAATCCCAATCAAATATCAACCTTGATAGCTCTGTGTCAAATTTAACTTACTTATAGATACCAGCCCTATAGACACTTTATTTTTATCATAAAGATCAATGCATTATTCTCTAAGAAATCCACAAAGATGTAGAAATATGTCCTGTTTCACAATGTTGAAGAAAGTGAGCTAAAACTCTGGATCCGTCTCTTTATCTGGATCTGTACCAAAGCTTAATGGGGTCTGTTCTGGGCTGAGA
>CAEMYA010001072.1:13681-24773 GCA_903131615.1 Diplodus sargus
CACACTAAGTTTAAAAAAGGAAAAATGATTAATTGAATAAATAAAAACTTTAAAAATATAAAGTCTTTGTAATACATTTTAAAAACACTCTGACCTTAGTTTCAGTTACACAAAGGGACGAGTGAGTGTGATTTCAGTTTGACTTAAGTATTTAAAACTTGCATGTTTTAGCACTTTGACATTTATCACATTTGACTTTAATCAGTGGGTTTAATTGTTATAATTAACTGGTTCTGTATAAATCTGTGTTGACACTTTGAGACGCTTATTCGTGAAATCCTGACAGGTAGAAGATTCAGGTGGAAGCCAACAGGAGATCAGAGCATGCTGCCCCCTGCTGGAGCTCTCTGATGATGATTCATCACTGACCACAGGTTGTGTTGAAGCCAACATGTGCTGCAGCATCACAAGTTCAGAGTGCAGCGACTCTAAACTTCACTTTGATTGTTTCTAAACTCCGCCCGCCTGCAGTCAGGTGTCAGGTGGAGAGTTTGACTCTGGAGGAAAGTGATGAACCCGGACTGACTGACATTTTATGGATGAGTCACATTATATTCAAAGGTGAAGAATAAAAGGACAGAAAAACGCAACACGACACAGTTTAAGTGAGTTTATGAGTTTATGTAAAATGAGCAGTATAGGTGAATTCTCCAGCAGATGATTTTCTGTCAATGTTTCATTGGAGATGAATTTTCTGTGTCTTTCATAGTTTTTTTTGTTTCCATTTCAACAGAACTCTTAATACAGAGCAGATTGTGTTCAGTTTGATTCAAACTGTTTATGAGTGAGATTTGGTGAAATCGTGTGTCAAAACATTTGACTATTTTGGAGTTTATTTAAAAGCAGGAGTGGTCTTGTGAGTCTTGTGTGTTAATGTGAAGCTTCAGTGAAAGTTTTCTGCTTTAAGTTCTACATCTGTAGTTAGTGCTTGTTATAATCAAAGTTAATTATTAATCAGAGTTGCAAACTCACAGTTTAGTACCTTTTCATTAGACTGATTTGGTGAATTGTTTTTTTTCCTTTCTTCAAGGCTGGTGCCCCCAAAGAGATCTAATATAAATTGGATGTTATCACTTATCACAATTAATAATTTTCCCTGAACAAACATAATTTAACCAATTGTTGGAGCGTTAAAAGATTTATTTTTTGCTCTCCAGCAGCTCATCAGACTACATATAGATTCATACACTGACATGTTAGAAAAGTCATGACATCATATACAAACTGCTGCTTAATGTTGCAGATTACACAGGTTGTCACACGTTATTTTCCATCATGACATACAACCTGTTTATATCTTGTTCAAATATCACTCTGTCTTTACTCTTGGTAAGTTGATGTAGTCTTCTCCACATTGTATGATCTCTGTCATGGCGCTCAGGATCAGTGTGTCAATGTCACTGTTGAGGTCGGTTTCTTCATGGTAGTTCTTCACAGGGAAGATACAGTTCATGGGAATTCCCACTTCTGCACTGAACTTCTCCATCTACAGAAAAAATCACAACTGTTCAGATTACAGCTCAGAACAATAAAAGATTATTTTCTTACAGCACCGATCTGATCACTTGGACTGATACTGACTGACAGCTGGATAAACTGCTTTAACCTAGAAGAGTGAGACCAGCAAACAATACAAACTTTGTTTTACATAGCTTGCTCATAATATCTCCCTTTACTGAATGCTGAATGCTGAGGCAGAAACAATCAGAGCTTCTATCTATTTGAAGTGTTTCGTAGATTTAAACATGCTTTGTCAGTTCTCACACTGTCCTGAATGATCGTAGACGCACAGGCCGAGCTTTCTACAGCAGTCTGATGCCGTGATGCCACTCGGCATGTCTCTGTTACCTGGTGTGTGTGTGTGTGTGAGAGTGTTTGAGAAGCAGAGCGTCATGGCTGCCTGATGTTGTTAACTTGCTCAGATTGTTTATTTCATCATTATACTTTGATTTCTGTGCTTTACTGTGATTGAGTAGACCAGGTAGTTAAATCGTTTTGTCATTTGTCTTTTTGCCTTTGTTGTGCTGTTGAGTCTTTTTAAAACTGACCGGATGCACTATGAATGTCTGACTTCCTGTTTGTCTTGATCAGGCACAACACGACATTTGCAGTACATTTACAAACTTTACATAAAGACATGTCCAGTCAAAGGCTGGATTACAAAACTTCGAAAAGGGAATCGGTCACATCAGAGAGCTGGGTTGAAATGGCACAACAGTAAAGCCAACTGTTACCTTCTGGGGAAAAAAACAGTAAAATTCTCCCATGCAGTGTTACAGAAGTATTTAATGTTAGTCCAGTATGTCATAGTTTTCTCACCAGTCCTGTTCAATGCTTCATGGTGAGATGCTGATCAGACAACTGTGTGAGGCATTTCATTTGTCCAAACATAGTTTTTCTGTCCTGGACATGCATTATGTCAAGCCCATATTTGTTGATTTATAGTCAAACTGATAAAGACTATATTTAGTCTCTCTATGTATGAGGTTAATGTGGCTGCTGCTTTAACTGAATTAAGACAGTAGCCTCATTGTCAGGTCACCGCCTACCAAGGCAAATATTTCACTGCACATCACTGGTGTGTGGCTGTTTGGAACAACAACACACACCTCTGTGCTCCAATGTGGTTGAACATCATAATAAAAAAGGTGAATGTGACGGTGTGTCTGTCTTTATCAGGTTGATGTACAATTTATTTCTGATCATAATTAAGTTTAAATCAGGGAAAAACAGATCACTGGTATCAGATCAAATATTAATTCTTAATATTACTAATTAAACAAACCTTTTCCTTCAGAGACTTGACCTCGTAGACCGTCTTTAAATCTTTTTTGATTTCAGGACAGGCCTCATCAATTTTGGTGAAAATGACCACTTGAGGAATTCCTGCAGGAGAACAGAATAAACAAACTGTTAGTGACATAAACACAGCTGCTGTTTCTCTGTCATCATGAAGCTACAAACAGCCGCAGGAAGTGACTGTTGGATACTAACGAGCAACACATCTGGATCATTCTATCAGAAAACACAGAAAAAACAAACAGATTCCTGTTCTCACCCAGATCACTGGCTTCCCTCCTGATTATCCGAATCTTCTTCACAATTTCACTGTTCATCACAGACACAGTGTTGGCATCAATGACCAGAACCAGAACATGAACTTTGTCATTGGTACTTGGGTTTTTATTGTAGGGTTGATCGTCCTCTGACAGCTTAGAGTCAGGATTGAACTGTAAAACAATTTTAGAGCTGATCAGAACAAATTTGAATTCAGTCAACTGATAGTGTAAAAAAAAGAAAAAGATTTACATTGATTTTGTAGCAGAAACATCTGCAGCAGCTGTACCTTGTAACCCTCTGTGATGTGTCCCCTCAGAGCCAGTTTGATGTCGTCCACAAGGGCTCCTTCACTGTTTTCCAGGCCCCTGATGTCGTTGAAGACAAAACAATAAAAGGATTGTGGGTCTTCTTTTGAGATCTTGTAGGTTCTGAACTGTAACGATCAAACATAGCAAAGTTCAGTTGGTATGATCAATATAGAGCAACAACAGACACATCAGTACCCAGCTAGTAACTGTATAGGTTTTATTAAGCAGCTTTGGATTCCTCAGTTTGGTTTAGTTAGTTTTTATTCTGTGGATTATAACTTTTCAAGCCACCACAGAATGAGGAAGCATAAACTGCTCAGAGCTACATGAAGCTTCAGAGAACAAGAAACAAAAGGACAATAATTGAAACATGGACTCTTGCATAGTCAGATACATAACATGCACAGTTCAGCAGATGGACCTAATAGTGGGTGTGATTAAACAATGGATAGGATATTTTGGCTCAGCTGAGCATTTCCCACACACGGACCATAGAGTGACACGTCCACCACCTGATTTGGTCTGAATCCAGCCTAACAGACGGAACCCTCAGACAACCACACAAACACTCACCCTTTTCACACAGAGACTCTGTATTAGCACCTTATCCTCTATGTTCCACTAACCTTTACACCACGATACCTCAGCATTTTATTTTAAAACTACTCAAGCATTTTATTGTATATAGTACTTTATTGTTTCTATATTTACCCTTGTATTTTTATTATATTTGTGCCCGAATATACCTGCTGTTATGATGACCTAATTTCCCCTTGGGAATCTATCAGAGATGTTCACAAGTCTTTTTTTGCAAGTCCAAGTCAAGTCTCAAGTCTCTAAAAAATAAAAATCTTATGTCTCTTCTGGTTGTAATGACCCTTGTGTCATCTGTTGCTATCTGGTCTACTAAGAATACTGCGCAGCTATATCTAAGAAATATACAGCCTGGGATGGCCCTGGCTGTGTATCTGCACACCTGGTTTTGTTAAGAAAGAGTCAAGGCTGCTCTGGCCCTCTGCACTGCCACTGGCCACTTTTTTCGCTCTGTTGAATTCGGAAAACCTGTAGATGAACAACATGGAAAAACTACACTGTGAAGTATAGCAACAAGATCTGGATGATATAGCTAATATTTTTATGTGTAGTAAAACACATCAGGAACCACATGTTTCTGAGAGAAGTACTGGATCTAAACTAATGTTGCAGGCTATCAATCTTTTATTTCTGATTATAGAGAGGGTTGCTATAAAGAGACATAGACTAACTCAGAGTAACAGGAAAATATTGCTATTTCCTCAGGCCATTAGACTCCTGAACCAGAACTCAACTTGACCACTCCCCACCAGGACTCAGCCTGACACAGACACATACACACGGCCTTGCACATATTTTAATTTTTGATTAAATTATTTAGATTATATTTAATTACATTATTTACATCATATTTGTTTGATTTCATTCATATTTATTTTATTCTTTTTATAAGGCCAGTTTAGGAGTAACCAGGAGACATTTCACTGCATGTTATTCTCTGACTTCTGTATTTGACAAATAAAGTAATCTTGTAATCTTGTAAATCTAACATTATTAGTCATGCAATAATAACTAATCATCCAATCTCAGTTATAGATAGGTACATCTGCTGGACACAAAACACCATTCAGATACTGGTAAATCATGCAAGTGGCTGGTCCTGTATGCTGCACTCACCAGCCAAAATAACTAGGTAATCTATTGAGTGGCTGGTAAAATTTCAACATTCACTAGTTTGCACTTTGCAACTGTATTGTTTAATTACTCTGGGTCTCTAATGACACATTCCTCCATCCTCTCACTCAAACGCAGTGTAATGGTAACCTGGTAAACCTGTAACATTAACGTTACGTGGTCAACAATTAACCTGTAACCTGCCTGTAGGCCGACAGTATAACTATGTATTGTTCCATGGTTAACGTTAGCCAGTAGATGGTGGCAGCGGAACTTAGATGATTAACGACCTTTTTTTTTTTTTTAAAACGTCATGTCAACACCACTTAATGCAAACAAGTGCGGTGAGTGCAAAATTCACTCATCTATTCAAATATTCAATCGCAAAGCTAGTAGCAATCGTTACAAGCTGATGCTGAGCTAGCCGTCCATATGCGCTAATGTGACTGACCTATCCGGGAGTTTTCAGGTGCCTGATAATATCTGATGTGGTGGATCCAGAATCCTTGATTCGGGTACTGCCGACTTTGCAGTCAACGCTCCTTTTGTTGGTGCCGTCCTGTTTGAAGTTATTATAACCAAATGTAATCACAAATGGAACAGCAGCAGCTGCAGGCGTGCAGCCGGTCGCCATAGTCGTCATTGGAGGTACTAGTGCGTGAAGCCGCGAGGCCCGACGCGTGATATGGTTACCATGAAAAAAAGGAAGGAATCACATCACATTAAGCTCGTCGGATGTTTCAGAGTTTCTTCAATATTAATACACCAAAATATATATATATATAATGATTGTTCATGAGTCCCAAAACACGAGTCAGAGTCGAGTCTGAAGTCTTTTGAGCACGAGTCCAAGTCAAGTCTCTGTGTGTGCGACTTAAGTGCGACTCGAGTCCCCATCTCTGGAATCTATCTATCTGTCTATGTATCTATGTCTATCTCTCTCTTATGGCTCGCCTTTATACCACCTTCATTTGCTCACACTGAACCAGGCAGTGCAGCCTTAAAGCTGCTACAGTGTGTCATTTTATACAGCATACCAGTGCTGCGGTCCAAAAGAAGAAATGTTTTGCTCAAAATCACGTGACATAATCACTCCCATTCCACTTCGGGAGCAGCACGGCTCTGCTGCCGAGGACAGACGCTCTTTATCGGGCATAAATGTGAAGGAAGAGTCGGCAGGACAGACACTTCTCCACATATAACTGCTGTATATTTTTCCTCATCAGTTGCCAAAGACACGACCAGTTATTACTAGAGCTAATAGCCCAATGAAATGTCTTTCTGAAGACATTTTCCATGTGTAATAAAACATGCAGCTGTAGAATCTGTCGACATTTTAACTCCACAGAATTTAGTTTTTGTAGTTGTTCAGGAATTTCCTACATAGACAATAAATGAGAGGTGTGATAATAATGGATCCTGTGGAGAAGTACTTTAAGAGAAGAAGATGAGGTGGATGGATGAACAATGGCCCTCATTTATCAAACGAACGTACGGCAGAAAACCGTGTGTGCGACCATTTCCACGCAAACTTCGGCATTTATCAATTTGGACGTGAGCGGAAACTACGATCAGATCTCACGTCAGGTCTGAGCTCGTGGATTTGTCTGTGGATTTGCGAGTCTGTGGATTTGTCTGTGGATTTGCGAGTCTGTGGATTTGTCTGTGGATTTGCGAGTCTGTGGATTTGCAGCACAGCAAAATCTGGCTGAGTCTGAAAATATTTATTAAACAAACCTCAGCTGTCATTAAGCATAAGCAGTCACATATTTAGAACTGATCATAACCGATTATTTTTTACGTTTTTACTGAAACCACTTTTTTGTAAAATAAAATATGTAAATAGTCTAACATGACAACTAGTTAACGGAATACCTAATAACCCCGCTGGCAAACCTGCTACAGAGCAGGAACGCAGATTCAACAGTGCGCACACACGCACACGGTCACAGTGGAGCTGCTTCGGGGTGCTGAAGGGCAGGTGGCTCCGTCTCGGACCAGCAGGGGGAACTCTGCTGTATACCCCAGAGAAAGTGTGCCATATTATTTTGGCCTGTTCAGTTCTGCACAACATTTCATTAGTGAATGGAGCCTTTGATGTGCCGGCGCTGCCGGGATGCCGATCTCCATCTGGGAAAAATTTCTCTTCTTGCCAGAGTTTCTTCTCTCCATGTTTGACCTCAGTGGGCGAGGCCTCCAAACCAGGAATATTTAAGGGCGTAACATGTTAATGACGATCGAATTCAGCCGCCGCATTTATCAAGACCCGATCATTCGTACGCTGGAATTGGTCAGATACGAATGTTTCATAAATCACACGTGTGTCCTGTCGTAAGACCAATTCTGCGCACAGATCTGCACCCGTTTTTACGTAAGATTGATAAATGAGGGCCAGTGTGTGTAACTTTGAAACCAGACGCTGTGAAGCAGTTTTAGTTTCCTTGACCTAACCGACCAGACCTTATGGTTTTACAGAAATTTGCAATGTTTTTATATGACACTGATATTTTTTCCTAATTAAGACAATCAAAAGTTCTACATACCTCTCTGGTGAAAGATGTAGCAGAGGTGTTATCCACCAAAGCCTGTCTGTACATTTTGCCTCGTAAGACACTCTGGACAGAGCTGATGAAACTGGATTTTCCAGCTCCAACTGGTCCATGAAGAAGAATCCTGATCTGCTGCCCTTCCGTCAGAGGTTTGTAGTCCTTCAAATGCTGCAGAGCGCTCTGATTGTCTCTCTTCCTGAAGGGAAACATGTGGCACATCAATATACATGTATATTATTGACCATGCAGCCAAGTTATCACAAATTATTCTCTCAAAAATACTTTTTGGTTGATTATTTGTGCTCTGATATTTGTGTTTTCACACATTTTCTATTTTCTGTTTGGTTCCCAGATGTCATAAAACAACTGTGAAGTTTATCATCTCATTAAGACATTGTAGTGTCTGTGTGTTTCTTAAACAGCCCTGAGCTTAACTGACAGGACAGGGAGGGACAGGACCAGATGCTTCCCTTTAAGTAAGTGTGGAAATGCGACAACGCAAAGGTCCCATGTCCAGGAGACATTAAATAGCCATAAACAGCCCTGTAGTGTGTGTCAGAACTGAAGAGCCTCAGTGTAAAGGTTCAGAGTGGCCACACCCTGGTCGGACGCTGGCTTGAGATCTGATCCAATAAAGATTGCTGTATCATTCCACCCAGCCTTGCCTCCGCAGAATTCTTTGATCAACATACTACACGCTGACACCTTGGAAAAAGACAGCCCATAAACTACAACATGATCAGTAGTCAATCACTACAAGTTAACTTGTGCTGTGGAATTGTTGGACTCTGTCACACTGAAGCTACTGACACACTCACCCCCAGTGAATCGTCCTCCACGGTTCACTGTAAACTGAAAAATGACCAAAACATGTTCAGAAAACACAAAAGATCATAAGAACATACAGTCATCATGAAACAATATGAGATTTTTCTATCATTAAGAACTATTTTTTTTTATGAGCTCACGTGATGACGGAGGTGGATCAGATCTGGAGAACAATCCTCCCATCCCTGGAGAATAACACATCAACATTTACAATGAAACTCTGAGCTCATGTTTGAATGAAAGTGAAATAACTGGGTAGAATTTAATTACAAGCTTTGTGATGACTTAATCAAAATTAATTGCACACCAATATCTGTATTTTGGTAGACAAGTGGTTCAATGAATAAATGTTAGAAACTTTAAAAGGAGATTTAAAATATATTTCCATGACTCATATCTGCTCCTGTCACCATCTGAAGCTTCACAGTGAGATTTGGTATTTTTCGGAACTTTCCACACAATATTTTATGTTTTTTAACAAACTAATTAATCATTTGCTTAAACTTAAAAAAAAAATCTAAATCAAACTGTCACTAGAATGGAACGGACAAAGCTCAACTTCTGGTGTTATGGAGGCAGTAAATCAACAGTTCAGGTTCCAGTCTGACCCTGAATAAAGTCTGCAGCTCCTCAGAACACAACAATACTTCTGTTTGACTGACAGCTATCGTTACCACGGCTAACATCCATGCTACTGCTGTCCCTGCTAATGAATTCATTAAAGTTCAGTCTGTTCCCCATTCAGCACAAGTGTTTTTTTTGTTTTCTGTGTTTTTTTGTGAACCATGTTCAAGTCTGACAAAGAAACTACAGACTCGGGGGGTGTTTACAGACACATACACACACACATATATTAAATCATTAATATATATACACAGACACACACACACATGTGTGTGTGTGTGTGTGTGTGTGTATATATATTAATGATTTAATATATATGTGTGTGTGTGTGTATACACAATACACTGAAAAAAGTATAACCTTGCTCAAATAAAAAAAAAATTATGTCTAGATATCACATCTAAAATATTTGACGTCACAGAATCTAAATTGAGTTACTTCCTCTGACCTGATTATTTTATGTTGATGTAAACAATAATACTGCACTTGACCCAACCTTAATTCTTTGCCTTGATCCAAATGATTTTCTTAACATTTTAGTTATTGAAACAAACTAAAAAAATTAAATTGAACCAACCTAATGTATTCACTTTTAACTAAATCAATCAATCAATTAATGTTTGCATTGACACCAGTTAATTAATTTAGATACAACCAAACTATATTTTTCACATTGCATTTCACTTTTCTGTAATAATTTGTATTTCACATCTTATTAACTCCATAATTGAAAGATTTAAGCAGATTAGCAACAACAAGAAGCCAGGGTTTGTCAAGTACTTTGTCACACATAAACTGTTTAGCAGACGGGAAGTCTCTCCCAGCAAACATCCCTTCACTCACGGTACCAACATTTTATCATCTTTGTTAACTTGACACAATTTAACCGCAGAACAAGGATGTGAATCAACCCGCAACCGTCTCACACATCATCTTATTCACAAACACATTCACAAACCATAATTACACCAACAGCAACAGAATACCCAAGAGCCTTTGCGCCACAGTCCACAAGGAGCATTACTAGACACTTGGCCAACAGATTACTTTAAATGTAAGATATTGTCTGGTCAGTATGTAAGTAACCCTGGACTAGAATACTAAAACTTTAATTATCAGCAACTGCTTTGCTACTTAAGTAAACGATATCCGCAATGTCAAATGGTGCGTTTTGGCCAGCATGCCAAAAGAGAGCTACGGGACTTGACATGTGCTCAGACTGTGCAGTGTGCAATGCGCATGCGCACTTTACATTTGACTCAAACTAAAAATATTACCTGCAGGTCAGGAAGGAAAAAAAAAACTAATTCAGAGAAATCAAAAACTTTGTTTTGGGTCCTCTCGAAGTATATTTAGTTCAGTATAAATCAAACTTGATATCTCTAAATGCAAAAAGAATGAGTTTCACAATCAAATCAATAATTTTATCCTGTTTTTATGTATGAGTCTGAAGAGGTGGAGTTCCACAGACTGAAGTGAAATGAGCCTTTAACATGGTGAGGTTGATGTTTTAAATGACCCGAGAGAACAGAACCTGCCACAGAGACAGACTCTCAGCTTTATAGATGTTTTTAAAGTCATAATTTGTCACAACATTTAAAAATATGTTTATTCTACTTGAAACAAACTCAGTCAAAAAGCATCAAACGGTCTCAAATCATACAATTATTTATGGTCAAAACAAAAAAGTGAGAGGACGACATTTCAGCTTCATCCATCACACACTTGTTGACAAATTACTGTTTGTACATTTCTTTAAAATGTGAAAACAGGTTTTGGTGGATTAAATCTGTCACGACATGGTTCAGTTCACCTGTCTCACCAAACTCACTTTTCTCATGTTACGTTCCATTGCGCTTTACACACCAATGTGGTGTGACTGGTGTGATCCCGTCAGAAGATCTCTCTAGTTTAAAGTTATTATGATTTGAATAGCTGATAACAATCGACAAAGAATAAAGGAGAGTTCATGGTTGGCTACTATTCTTCATACCTCTTTAGTCAATCTGTCATGAA
>CAEMYA010001073.1:0-22720 GCA_903131615.1 Diplodus sargus
ATGAAAATAATATGAAACATGTTCATAATTCCTAAAAGAATCTTGATATTTATTTTTATTTTAGTCTTGGGTTAGACAATCTTTGTTTTACCGCCTTGTTCTGACGTTTTCTCCTCTTTTCTTTATTTATCTGAGTGTTGGACTGTTTTGTGCTGCGTAGTTCTGCTGACATTTTAACATTGAGATGATCAGACGAATTAAAATAATGTCCAAACATAGAAAAGAAAATAGACGAATACACTTTCTAACATCTATTATCAGAGACAGACTGTGGACTTCTCGTCTAACAGAAACAATCAGTGAATGAGATGAACAGACAGAATTTACTAACGTCAACTTTAACATTATCAGTTTAAAACATTTCTATAATCTGCAATGAAGTCCTGGAGCTAAACATCAAAGACTTTAAAAATAAACTTCAATTAATATTTTCAGAACATAAAGACACGAATCATTTTTTCTTTTACAACCAGCTGATTTGAAATGATGCGAACTCACCTGCCGCCGCGTCATGTAGACCTGATCCCAGGAGAGCCATAAGAACCAAGATCTTCATTGTGAACTGTCGTTTCTGAAGCTTTGATTAAAAAAATATTTGTCTTTATCCATACCGGACGGGCCGATGCCTTCTTCGAGCTCCAGCGGTGAGGTGAGGTGAACACAGAGAGGCGCTCATATCAACCTCCATATGAGCCAATGAGAATTCAGCCTGAGCATGACGTCACTTATAACTGGGTAAAACTGACCCGCTGAGGTCGTAAAGCGAAAGTAGAATGATCTTCTTGTATCCTGTGTGAGAGGATGAGGAGACATGCGGGGTTTTATTTTAGTGTCTCAGCTTTGTTCGCATATGAAGGAGGATTAAACCTCCTGCTGCTCACATCTCGCCTCATGTTCTGTAGCTTGATGTGATGTAATGTGCAGAAATGTGTGAATGTTCTGGGAGGTCAGAGGTCACTGTCAGCTACAGCTCACACACTCTGGAGTCTGTGTGGATGCAGGAGTGTCTGATTGTTCTTCTGCTCTGTGTGGCTGAACCTGGGACTGAAAACAGTCCTGATCAATATATCAGCAACACACAACACATAAAACTGAGGTTTTCTTGATGCTACAGTGAGTAAATGTGGGGAGGAGCGCCCCCCAGTTGGTCAAACCTGCAGCTGATGTGCAGCAGTACACACTGCTATTATCTGCTGTGTTAAACACATCTGTGTGCAGATAAAAGAGACGGAGGGGAACATCTTCTATCCTTTAACAAGTCCAGATTCAGTATTTTATTCCTGTGTCAGTGTGTCTCAGTTCAGGCAGACTCACTGAATCACAATCAGGACAGACGATATAATAATAAAACACATGAGAGATGTGATGAAACAATATCTGGGAAACCACTGTTGGTTTCCCAGATATGTCACCTGACTTTCTGCTGCTGTCAGTCTGTCAGAACATCTGGATTATTAATGACTCTGATCAAAAGTATTCATCAAATTAAAGATAATAAAATAAAACCAATTAGAATGTGTTTAGTGTCAACAAACAGCCTCACTGCTTCCTGACATCTTTATCTGATGAAACAATTAGAACCTCCAATAAACAACAAGTAAACAGATAATTTTTAACTGTTTCAGAAGAACTTTATTCATTAATAAAACCCTCATCTGTTCAAGTTTTGGTTAAAATTGGGAGTGTTACACTCTATACAGTCAACTGTAATAACTGAATGTCTCAAAGAAAACTGACAAATAAATACAAGCCAATAAAAGAAGCTTTGAGAGAAATTTAAGACAATAAACATTCGGAAGAAACTTAAATAAACAGCTTACAGCCACAGATGATACAATTATCTTCAGCTTTGTATTTCATCCACACATGATAACTGACTGGAGTCATTTTTAAGTGAGGAACAAACAAAAACAGCTTCTTGTCAGTAGAAACGTCTCCTGAACAGTCAAACAGCTGCACAGGTTGGAGATGATGTCTGCAGCGTTACAGAGTTCAGAGCTGCTGAACACGACATGACAGCTCACAGAGACGCAGCAGCATCAGGAGAACTGAGTCACAGAGGAACTCCACCAGGACCTCCATGTTGTGTCAGAGGGTTCGTGGATTATAAATGTTCAAGTGAAACATTAAAATACAACTGATGACACAATGAATGTTCAACCTCTAGAGAGCCTCACCTTCATATATCTTTAACATGCAAACTGATTCATTTAATTTAAGTCTTGTGTCTGATGTTTGTGATAACCAGAGTTTCATGTTCATGAAAAGGTTTAAAACTAGCAGACACTGAACTGATGTTTTGGCTCCTGAACTTTGGACTCAAGATCTGTGGAGACTGTGGACACTTTTAAAAAGCTGCTCAAGACTTTGCGGCACTTTGAGTTTGCTTTTGTCTTAATTCAATTCTGTTTTAGGATGTTTTATTCTGAATAATTCTGTATTTATGTTGATTGTCTAATATCTTTTGTGAAGTACTTTACTCTGCTGTTGAAAAACGTTTTATCAATACAGTTAGTTAATTACATTATTTTCATAATCTTCTTTCCTCAAATAATTCAGAACTTTATTTTCTTGGTGAGTAAATGCATGTTGTCATTTTCATTATTTGTTATATTTCCACCATATTTAAAGTGTCTCTGTGTTACAATTTGTGTCTGAATGTGTGTCAGCAGATTGAAACGAGATGTGAAAAGTGAGACTTTCTCGTCTCTCTCAGCTGCCTGTACGAGCCTGTGGACGATTTGTTTAAGTGGTTTAAACTGCTGGACTGTGTGTTTCTTTGTGAAGGACTCGGGTCAGATTTTCTCGTGACAATCCAACAGGATGTGACTTTATTAAGAGAGAACGACAGCAGCTAATGTTGATTAGAAATGGAGTCCGCTGACATAAACTAACGACCGGCTTCCAACACAACGCAGAAGTTCCACAGAGCCCCTTTAAAGATGTTTTATTCATCCTGAGTCTGTATTTATGTCAGCTGCATAATTTCTTTTTGTGAAGGAACAAATTTAAGTTATTTACTTGTTAAATGATTTCCTCTAAATTTTCTAACAATACCAGCAGAAAGTGTCGCTACAATAAAAATAGTTCTCCGACTTGTTATGATTTTCTTTACTCAAATTATTCTGTACATTATTTTCTGCTTATGTAAAAAAAAAAAAAGCTTAATTCTCTCATTATATAAAATCCATTATCTCGCATTTTGATAAATTCCTTCTTCTTCTGGTGCGTTTCCTCCCTGAGTCGTTATTCTAGGAGCATTTTGCAAAAGAAGGATTTCCTCAGAATTCAAAGCTAATTAAAATACTGTCCGTCTCCGAGTGAAACACAAACTCATCTATTGTGATCATGTAATTAAAAACCTCTGCAGTGTTCAGATCAACAATGTTCTGTTATTGTGGTCTGACTGGATCCAGCCGAGGCCTCAGCAGACTGAAGTGAAGCTGCTTTATATCAGAATATCATGAAACTGTGAGCTGTCAGTGTTTTAATATAGTCTAATCAACATTATATTTTAGTTCGATGATTATTTTAATCGTCTACAAGAGTAATAAATATATTAATTATGAAATTACAAGACCAGAAGGTTGTTTATGTTCAGCAGGCGTTAGACTGACTGCTGTTGGTTCACTGTAAAGCTTTCTGACCAAACACATGTAAATGATATTCAGCCTGTTTTGTTGGTGTTGTGACTCTTCTGTGTGTGTTTGGATCACAGTTTGTGTCTTTACTGCAGTAAAACATGTTTCATTCTCTCACAAAGCAGAAACTTTCTCTTGGAGAACAAAGTTCAGTGTCACAGAGGTCTTACAGAGTGGAGTTCACCCTCCTCTTCAAACTGTCACTCACTTCTGTCTGGACGAATACATAAATATTCATAAATGAAACGTGTAAAAAAGTCACACATACAGTCCATCATACAGGTGGTGATTCAGACAGACAGAGACATTAGTTACCTTTGATCAATGGTGTGTTGTTGAGACTTCCTGTAGAAGAACCATCAGAACTACTTGACGAAGTGTTCAAATCTGAGGAGAAAGAACTGAACAACAGTCAAATAAAGCACATAAACAGCCGTGACAGACAGATTTATGCAGGCCTGCACACAGAACCAGCTGCTGGACCTCTGAACAGGTCCAGTGAACGGGCCCTCCACAAATCTACTGTACTCATATCAGGACAAGCTGCTGCTCTCTCTGCTACATGAACTCATGAACGTCGTCTCTTCATCACCATCATCCTCTTCCTCACAGCTTCTTCACTGACACTATCTGCCTCTTGGTGAGTCTGTTAGCTGTAACGTAGCCTCCTGATTTGTGTCTTCAGCCGGCTCAGAGCAGCTTTCTGAGCTGACTGACAAAAGCTGATCAACACACTTTTTGCTCTTGCCACCTCTCTCTTTTTCTTCTCTTTTCTTTTCTGGCATCCAGATTCATGTGCAGGTTCTGGCTCAACAATTAAATTCACTGCTCCATTAGCTTGTGGTTAGTTTAGATGAGAACATTTCTCAGGTCAGGACTCATGAAAAGACTCAAACCATTTTCAGGAGAATGAACCAGGCTACACTGTTTATTTAAGCACCAATAAATAAAAATGTTCACTTATATTCAGGATGAACTTGATGATTGTTGGCCTCCATGGGGCCTCCCAGCAGTTTTCGCCTCCTTATGAGCAGCTCTGGATTTATGTTCAGGCAGCCACACAAACAGACAGACAGTCATAAATAAAGACCAGCTGATCTGTTCTGGACTGACTGTCAGAACCTGAAACCTTTGGGCTGTGACTTCCTCTACACAAATGTTACCAGTCTATAAAGTTAATACTCATGTAATTCAACACAAAACTCTTGTGCACTAAATATTTGTGAGGAAAATAAAAACATTTTCATGATATTGTTCAATGTCATGAGCACTAATACAGATGCTGTGGTTATTAAAGCTCTGACTTCACACAGTAAACTCTTCATCCACTCCACATCAGTCTATAACCAACATGACAAAACCTGAGACAGTTTCGATTTTCTTGAGATGAATATTTTGTTCCAGGTCACCCTTAGGCTGCGACACATTCACCAGTTGTGTCAATACATTCTTGATTTTACCCGAAACAACTCATGCAGCATTTACTCTTATGGAATGGAGTAATGTCAGTTTATAACAAGAAAATCAACATTCGACTTTTTTATATTTATCTTGAGGTGACTCATGAACATCAACAAAGACTTTTTAAACTTCCTGATGAGCTGCTGTTTGATTAAAAATATTATTATTATCTTCTCAGTGTGCTTGTAAGTACTAGTTGTTGTATAAAATATCTAAAAGTCATATTTTAGTAAAATAAACAAATTGTTAAAATATTATTTTGGTAAAAGTGAAAGTCACTTCGACAAACAGTACTTGAATAAAGTCTTTAAGTATCTAATAATAAATGAACTTTAGTATCAACAGTAAAAATAAGAGTAAATTCTACATGTTTCACTTGTATGCAACAAATAACTAAAGCTATCAAATTAACGTAGATGCAAAAATATTGTTTGTTAGTCGATCAAGTAATCAGCCAACAGGGATGTGAAGGCACACAAACACCAGCAAACACAAAGAAACATGTAAAAATGCTGAAACATTGACACTGGATCTGAAGACGAACTGGCAGAGTGAGGAACACACACATCAACACACCAGGGAGGATAACGAGGAGCAGGTGAAACTAATCCGGTCGTCTGCACTGTGGAGAGACGAACCAACACAGAACCAGAAACACTGAACGGGTGAAACAATGACAACATGACCTGAGAGGCAGAGCGGGATGGAACAGTGTCCTGCTGATTTAAAAAGGTCTATTAATGTCACACAAATTAGATTCTGTCTTCTGAATGTTAATAAGCATTTAAAACAAAAGACAAAGTTAAAAATCTGTCTGAATAATCATGTTGTACTTTCAGCTAAATCAGTTTCTTCAAGCAGGAAAGAAACATTTAAATCAGTGACATTTTTTATCATGATGATGAAAATGTGATTAAACAGATCAAGACAATTTAAATGTCTTTAAACAGCGACTGCAGATGATTTGAGTCGTCCACATGTTTCCTTCATATCAATGAACTACAGTCACAAAGTCTCTCCTACAGACGACAGTCTGAACAACATGTAGCTACAATATTCATATTATTGTAGCTGCAGTCAAAGATATATAATATATGTGTGGAATCACAACAAGACAGAAATGTGGACCATTGGGAATTTATTTAAAAGCAAAAGTACAAAAGGAATGAAATCATCTTCATCTGATATTCATCTACTTCACCCAACATAAGAGGTGATTTTTAGATCCGCTGCTCAATTTCTTTGTGTTTACAAACGAAGAGAGAAAAAAAATCCCTTGTCCCAAAATACAAGCAGGAAATATTTACAAGATTTGCAAGAAAACAGTCCACAACCCTTTTAGAAAATCATCAATAATTAAAATCTAATAATGTGTCAAAAGAGATCAAAAGAGAAATTTCGTTAAACACAAAACAACAACATACTCCAGATTAATTGAGAAAAACCTAAATAATTTGCTTCCTCCTGGTTGAAATCAAAACAAAATCTTCTCTCAGTTTTAAAGAAATATACAAACAAACTATTTACACAACTGGACAATAAATTTGGTTCTGATGTTTACTGTATATGTTGTGTATGTGTGTGATCACAGGGTGACATTTAGAGATGTAGCATCAACCAGACTGAAATATGTGTCCAATGAATTACGTTCAGATCAAGAAAGCTCCCCACAGTGATGCTAAACTCCATCCATACAGTTCTTATCCTGCTCCTCCTGCAGAGAGAGGAGGAGGACTGGAGTCAATCCCAGTGAGCAGAGAGAGAGAGGAGGAGGACTGGAGTCAATCCCAGTGAGCAGTGGGAGAGAGGAGGAGGGAGGTTCATCACCAGGAGGAACACAGAGAGACGACCACAGCATCGACTGTTCCAGTGCAGAATCCATCCAGAAACCTGAAGAGATGGAAAGAAAATAGAAAAAAAAAAATATAATAAACAAGTATTTACCTCTTGTGTTTCTGACCTGTTGATGTGAAGGTTTCTGAAAGTGTCTGTCAACATTTTCTTTACAAAGTGTTAAAAAAGTTTCACAGTTAATATAGAAACGATGACAGAAGTTTCCGTTACACATAGTTTAGTAAAGCTTTACATGGTATAAGGTGTAAATATTCGTGTCCCATACGAAGTTACTCACTGTGTTCAGGCTGGTGGGTTTTTCATTAAGGGCTGTTCAGTCTGTTTGTCAGATGGCTTAGATTTCTCATTTGATGTGGTGCATTTGGCTGAAATACAGAACAAAGACAACTTATTTAAGTTGTCAGTTTCCAAAATGCCAGAAAATCTTTGAACACCTCCTTCCCAGTGGAGATTTTTCCCCCTTCTAGTCACTAAATAACAAATATCTTCTATTCTTCTGTTGTTATCTTACTTTAGTTCTTTTTCTATCACTTCTCTCCTACATCATCTTGCTATAATCATTGTAGGATCCAAAACCAGCCGCACAATGTAAACCTTCCCAAAAATAAACTTCACAAAAAAAAGATTATTACAAGTCATCTCTCTATATTAGAGCCAATAACTTCCTTCAAGTGTTAAGTTAGCTGCCACAAAATTGTCAGTCATGGTTCAAAAAATAAAACATCAACTTATAAAGAATTATAAAACATTAAATAAACTGGTGATGAGCCTCAACATCAAACAGCAATGAGCACTAATTGTTGTTTGAAACAGATTTTGATGCCATGGGAAAAATACAGAAAGTCAAAGAAAATCTGTCTGCTGTCTCACATTTCTTCTTTCTGCAAACCAGGAAGCCGATCACAGCAGCAACGGCAAGCAAAAGAAGAGCCACGGCAGCAATGATGATGATAGTCATGTCGAACTTCCCTGTTGAGCAAAAAACAACAAAAACAGTCACAACCTGTTCAGATGAAGCAGGTTAGAGGAGAAGAACATGAAGCCAACCAGACATCAAACCTGTATACAGACACTGTGTGTTTGTCCTGTTGGTATCTTTAATTGTTATCTCTCTACATTCTGCACATAATTAACGCATCTATGTTAGTTCATCCTCATCTAGCTTTGTTTTGTTTGTTTAGTTGCATGTCTGTGTTCGGTTGAGTTTTATATGAGAGTTTTTGGCACAATGACAGCTTCTAACTGTTAAAAAATAATCTTTACTCTAACTGATTTTGACACTGTATTAATCCAAGCAAAAAAACATAATTAATGTGGACAATTAGATTTGCAGAAATCCTTTTAAGAGTCCAGAGGTGAACATGTGCTTTGGTTTAATGTTAGTCTGAGTCTTCTAGATGAAATAAACTGACGATAAAACAACACAAGGAAACAAAACTTCCAACACTCATATAAACACATGAACTGCAGGACTGTTACAGTAAATTAATGTGTTTCTCACCATCATCACTGATTCCAGTCTTACCTTCGTTGGGTCTGATCACTGCTTTGTCCAGTTTGGTGATGATGTCCTCCTTCACACCAGAGAGCTGAAACACACAGTCGTACCTCGTCCAGTCTTCAGGTGGGACTGATGAAAGCTTCAGGTCAACACTCATCTGGAAGGTTCCATCGTGGTTGGGGAGGATCTCTCCGTGGTCCACCTCCTCATGAAGCTCCTCTCCATCTTTCCTCCAGACGAGTGAGGCTCTGTGAGGGTAGAAACCTGTAGCAAGGCAGCTGACTGGAGAGGAGGGAGTCTTCTGGAGGAGAGACACTGAGGGAAGCTCTAGAGAGGAAAGAGAGAGAGATATAGGTTCTTTATTAGTATTTACTGTATATTAAGATTATCATTCATGTTTGATGGAGTGTATTTTAAATGTTTGAGAAACACAGATAAAATATGTGAATACTACACAAGGAGAGGAAGACAGATGAGACTGTGTGGAGGACAGTGATTGTGAGAAAGAGACAGCAGAGAGAAATTAAAATAAAGAAAAGGTGTGTAAACTGAGACAAAGTTGTCTCTGTATGTTGGTTTATATTAATTGTGATGTGACTGTTGGTTAGAAACAGAAGAGAAATATGAAGCTTGTTGTGTCCATTAAACAACATCAGGTCAGGTGATTCTACCTGTTCTCAGCAGAACGCTCCTCCCATAGTCCACATACTTCTTCAGCCACTCAGGACAAATCTGGGTGAGGTAGTTCTTTGTCTGTGCTATATCAGCTCTGTCATTATCCCACTTGTGTTTGGTGATGACAGCCTGTTGTGTTGGAGCGATCCATGTCAGTGTCTTCAGGTCAAATGCTACAAAGTCTTCTCCATCATAACCATACTGCCAAAACCCATTAACCTCATCGGTCTCATCATCCCACTCACAGCCGTACATCCACTGGTAAACATGGACACCTGAGACAGAAACAGAGAGGACATTAAACCAGAGTGAGATCACAGCTCAGTCATCGATCATCAGCTGATATCACATCTTCACCACAGAGACACACTGATCCACAGACACCAGAACACCAGGATCTACACCTCCTGCTGTGATTGGCTGGATGGAAGCCGCTCACAGCCAATCATCATCTGGACAGTGTGGACGTCTTCAGAGAGAGACACAGAGGCTGCTGGGAAACGGAGTGAGATCCTGACACAGTTCATATCCTCTGTTTCACCACAGAGACACACTGACTCCACTGAGACCAGCAGTTTATCTCCACTGTTGAAGGTGGAGTGGCTTCATGTCAACACACACACACACACACACACACACACACACACACACACACACACACACACAGTGAGGTGGAGTCCTGACCAGCAGATTAAACCTGATCCTGGACTGAACATTAGACCCACTGAGACCCTGCAGCCAGTGGATCAGTCCAACGACATCCTCCTCCTGTGAGAAACTACAGACTCGACTGTCCTGAAGCTGCTCTAGAAGCTTCACTGAAGGAGAGTTTCAGTCCAGGATGAGTCTCTAGACTCCAGCTGCTCAGCCAGGACAGTGTGTCCTGTTCAGCTCTGTGTTACTACAACTGGTCAGGATGAGGCCGACACCATCAGGACCATGATGGAGACTGGGAGGCAGTCTGTGTGTCCTGATTGGTCCATCCATCAGTCAATCACTCAGTACAACCAACAGCTGTTTCCACCTGCAGATGTTGGTTTGATGCTGCTGATGTGACGGACCAACACACTGTGGTCAGTACAGTAGAGTTCATCTGATCTAATCTGGAGTTATACTTTATATTCAACACTGAAATTAATTCTTCTCCTCATTATTTATTCTTTTTTGATTAATTGATTAACATTTACTTATTTTAAAAAGTGAGGAAATTATGAAAAATGTCCATCACAAGTTCTCAGAACCAAAAGGTGAAATCTTTAAATGTCTTCTTCTATATTATGGGATGGACAGACTGTGTGTCAGTACAGTGGAGTTAATATAATATAATCTGTAGTTCTACTTTATATTTAGGAGGAAATTAATGATTCTTTTCATTGTTAATTATCTTTTGATGAATTGATTAACCATTTATTTATTTTAAAAAGTGGGAAAATTGTGGAAAATGTTCTTCACAAGTTCTCAGAGCCATCACATGTCTTTTATATATTATGGGATGGACCGACTGTGTATCAGTGCAGTAGAGTTAATGTAATATAATCTGTATTTTACTACATATTTATGACTCAAACTGATTTTTCTTGTCATTATTGATTATGAAGTGATTATTTTTTGGCTAATCAATAAATCATTTACGCTGTTAAAAGTCAGAAAATGATGAAAAAAGTCCATCACAAGTTCTCAGAGCCAAATGTGAAATCTTCTAAATACTTCGTCTGTATTATGGGATGGACAGACTGTGTGTCAGTACAGTAGATTTAAAGTTACCTAATCTGTTTTTACTACATATTTTGGTTCAAACTAATTCATTTTCTCATTATTGATTATGTAATGACTATTTTTTTGGTTAATCAATAAATCGTTTATGCTGTAAAATATCAAGCAACAGTGAAAATGTCCATCACAAGTTTCCAGAGTCGGAGGTGAAATCTTTAAATATCTTCTTTTGTCCGACCAACACTGAACAGAATTTAATTTATAACGATATAAAACAGAGAAAAGCAGCAAATTCTCATATTTAAGAAACTTGAACTAGAAAATGTTTGTGAGTTTTGTTCAGTAAAAGACTTAAATCAATATTTGATCGTCAAAATGTTCGTCAATGAATTTCCTGTTGATCAACTAATTGATTAATTGACTAATCACTTCAGCACAACATGTGTTTATTATGACAGAGACACACTGTGGTCAAGTAGAGTTAATCTAATCTAATCTGTAGATCTACTATATATCCTGTATATTATGGGATGGACACAGTGTGGTCAGTACAGTAGAGTTAATCTAATCTAATCTGTAGATCTACTATATATCCTGTATATTATGGGATGGACACAGTGTGGTCAGCACAGTGGAGTCGTCCTGTTTCTCTTTAAACCTCTGATCTGAATGAGACAGTCACCTGGTCGTCCTGTCAGCCAGGTGTATTAAAACATGCTGCTCCTCCTCTCATATGAGGACCCAGCAGAAGCAGCCTGTGTCCCATTTACAGTCCTGCTCCGTAGGTTCAGAAACCAGGCAGTGATGTTCCTCTATCAGCTGTGTGCTGTTAAACTGTGGTGATAAACAGGTTCCTACAGTAGAGTTATTATGGACCAACTCGCTGTGGGCACTTCAGTAGAGTCTCTCTGATCTAATCTAGTGGAGATAAAGGGTTAATGATCTCTGCTGGTTATTATGGGATGGACAGAAACACTGTATCAGTGTAGTACAGCAGCATCCAGTAGTCTCAGTCTCAGAGATGTTTCTGTTCAGACTGACTGAGAGTTTAGATAAGAAAAGCCTCCAACAGACAGTTTAATGTGTGTGTGTGTGTGTGTGTGTGTGTGTGTGTGTGTGCGCGTGTGTGTGTGTGTTTTAATGTATTTTTTACTAAAATACATAATGAAATTATAACCAACATTTTATCAATACAAAATAAAAAATAAACAAACCTCCAGTTTGGTTGAAGCGTGGCTTCAAAATGTCAATGCTGGCTTTGAAGGTCTGCTCAGAGCCCAAACAGTTCGCAGTGTTCCTCTCCCAGTACTGAGGATCATCTTCTGTGACTCTGCTCATCCAGTCCTGTTTGGGTTCTGCTTTCTTGGTGTTACTGTCATAGTGATACATCTCAACGTCATCAACCAACCCAACAGCCACAAACTCTGGGAAGTTTGGGACTCTGGAGGATCCAGTGTAGAAATACTTCAGAGAGTGAGTCACTGTAAGACAAAGTTAATGTAATTATTTCAGTTTTTATGACTCGCTGAACAATACCAAGTACACTACCACATTTAAGATCGATCTGTTGTCAATAAAGGCAATTAAACAATACATTTATAAGTAAACTTTTGCCCCAGACACTTTTTACTTTAATATTTCTGTTTCTTTCGTCTTTAAAAAGTATTTTTTATGAATAAAATATCAAACAAGTCAAATATTTAGCTCATGCATTTGTGTTCCTGACCTTCATTTGATATGAAGCAGTTTGTAAAGAAGCAATTTATTTTTCTTCATTCACACTTAACCCTCAACATTGTCTTAATAGTTTCTACTTTTATGATTTCGAAGTAGGTTGTTTTACTCTTTTCTATTTTTGCTGAAATGTTTATTGTCAAGTAATCATTAATTTTAACTTTCTTTGTGTTGGTGTTAGAGGGTTTGTGGATTTCAAATGTTTGAGTATAAATATCTATTTCTTAATACATCCATCAAGAAAATAAACATCTGACCACTTGTTCACTTGTGTTCCTAATTAATGTAAATTAAATAATTATATTTAAATGTAACTCTGAATATCTTTATTCAGACAGACACAGCTCTAATTGTAAGAAATGTCCCTTTCTGATTAAAAGATTAAATATCTCAACAGTATTGCACTAATTAGTGCTGGATTTATAAGACTAATGCTGATATTGAAACTTTACAACTTGAAGAAAATTATAGTAATTAAAAATATAACGTTTGATCGTTGGACATATTTTTTTATACAGAAACAAAAACAAAAAGAGTTTGTTTTAGTGTCAAAGACGCACTCTGATCAGGACATTTTCTCATTTCTAAATAAACTCTTTCATCGCTCTCTGGTGGACAAACTTTGTAGTGAAAGCTCAAATGTTCAGTTTCTACCAGTGTGATGTGACTGGACCCAACCAACAAACTCAGTATGGACCAACTACATTAAAGCAGATGTTGTTTCAGTGTGTGGAGTTAAACTGGGGAATTATCTGTGAGACAGCTTTTTTTTAAATCGAATTCAAATAATATATTAATAGTAAAAATACTTTTTCATAGCAGGCTGTGATTGATCACAAAATTCAAAATGCAGTGACGTGTTTCAATAAAATACGTTAATTATAACTCGTGAATTAAATTAATATAAAACATGTTCATAATTTCTAGAATAATCATGATTTCTAAATTAAACGTTCAGGAACAACTCAGATTTAAACTGATTAATTCACTAAATACAGTTTTAGACGATCTTTGTTTTGACACCTTGTTCTGATGTTTTCTCCTCTTTTCTTTATTCATCTGAGTGTTGGACTGTTTTGTGCTGCGTAGTTCTGCTGACATTTTAACATTGAGATCGATCAGATGAATTAAAATAATGTCAGAAATACAGAGGAGAAATTGACACACTTTTTAACATCCATGTTCAGAGACAGACTGTGGATTTCTCTTCTAACAGAAACTATCAGTGATTTATGAGATGAACAGACAGAATTTACTAAAGTCAACTTTAACATTATCAGTTTGAAACATTTCTATAATCTGCAATGAAGTCCTGGAGCTAAACATCAAAGACTATCAAACAAACCTTTAATTCATACTTACAGAACATAACCAGCTGATATGAAATGATGTGAACTCACCTGCCGCCGTGTCATGTAGACCTGTTCCCAGGAGAGCCAGAAAAACCAAGATCTTCATTGTGAACTGTCGTTCCTGAGGATTTGATCAGAGTAATATTATTCTTTAACCACAGACTAAAACAGATCCGTCCTGTTGGCGCAGCAGGGGTGGAATGAGGGGAAAACACAGAGAGGCGTTCACATCAACCTCCATCTGAGCCAATGAGAATTTAGCCTGAGCATGACGTCACTTATAACTGGGTGAAACTGACCCACTGAGGTTGTAAAGCGAAAGTAAAATGATCTTCTTGTAACCTGTGTGAGAGGATGAGGAGACATGCGGGGTTTTATTTGAGTGTCTCAGCTTTGTTCGCATATGAAGGAGGATTAAACCTCCTGCTGCTCACATCTCGGCTCATGTTCTGTAGCTTGATGTGATGTAATGTGCAGAAATGTGTGAATGTTCTGGGAGGTCAGAGGTCACTGTCAGCTACAGCTCACACACTCTGGAGTCTGTGTGGATGCAGGAGTGTCTGATTGTTCTTCTGCTCTGTGTGGCTGAACCTGAGACTGAAAACCGTCCTGATCAATATATCAGCAACACACAACACATTAAACTGAGGTTTTCTTGATGTTACAGTGAGTAAATGTGGGGAGGAGCGCCCCCCAGTGGGTCAAACCTGCAGCTGCTGTGCAGCAGTACACACTGTTATTATCTGCTGTGTTAAACACATCTGTGTGCAGATCAATGAGACGGAGGGGAACATCTTCTATCCTTTAACAAGTCCAGATTCAGTATTTTATTCATGTGTCAGTGTGTCTCAGTTCAGGCAGACTCACTGAATCACAATCAGGACAGACGATATAATAATAAAACACATGAGAGATGTGATGAAACAACATCTGACCTCAGTGTTTTTACTCTGAGGTGAAAACAAGAAGCAGAGAAATCAAACTGAAAGCAGAAAGAGAGTCAGAGAGCTTCTTCAGCACAGACCTCAGATCAGCTCAGCTCTGTCCTTCAGCCTCGACGCCTCTGAGCTGATTTGGAGCTGTGGACGCTGAAAACTGCTCCGACCACAGAAATGTAACACCACTGTTGATGTTTGAACACCTGATGCTTGTTTTTTTCATTCTGCTCTCGCTTTGGCACGTTTACACTCTGTTTCACTGCTCGTTTAATGTTCTTGAAGCACTTTATAAAAGATTATTGAAGTTTATAAATGAAACTCAGATGTTTTGTTGTCACTTCTTCAGCTGAGACAATATTATTCATGATTATCACACAGAGAAAACAACACGTGTCGCAGCTTTTATCTGGACAGTTTCTATTGTTGGTGACATTGAGGCTTGAGCTCTGGTTGACAGAGGCTCTTCCTGATCGCTGCTGATCAATACCTGAGTTTATCACTGAGCTCACCTGTACAGAGGTGTCAGCAGTGTGACAGCGCCCCCTGTGGAGGAACCATGTATCTGCTCCTGAACTGCTGATGGGAAACCACCTGAGGATGTCACCTGACTTTCTGCTGGTGTCAGTCTGTCAGAACATCTGGATTATTAATGACTCTGATCAAAAGTATTCATCAAATTAAAGACAATAAGATAAAATTAATTAAACTGTATTTAGTGTCAACAAACAGCCTCACTGCTTCATGAAATCTTTATCTTATGAAACAACTGTGAACCTCCAATAAACAACAAGTAAACAGAAAACTTTTAACTGTTTCAGAAGAACTTTATTCATTAATGAAACACTCATCTGTGCAAGTTCTAGTAAAAATGGAGTGTTACACTCTATACAGTCAACTGTAATGATTGAACATCTCAAAGAAAACTGACAAATAAATATGAGCCAATAAAAGAAGCTTTGAGAGAAATTAAAGACAAAAAACATTTGGAAGAAACTTAAATAAACAGCTTACAGCCACAGATGATACGATTACCTTCTGCTTTATATTTTATCCACACATGATAATTGACTGGAGTCATTTTTAAGTGAGGAACAAAATCCAGTTCACCTCATAAAAACAGCTTCTTGTCAGTAGAAACGTCTCCTGACCAGTCAAACAGCTGCACAGGTTGGAGATGATGTCTGCAGCGTTACAGAGTTCAGAGCTGCTGAACACGACATGACAGCTCACAGAGACGCAGCAGCATCAGGAGAACTGAGTCACAGAGGAACTCCACCAGGATCTCCATGTTGTGTCAGAGGGTTCGTGGATCATAAAAGTTGTTCAAAGTTGATGGACTGTGTGTTTCTTTGTGAAGGACTCGGGTCAGATTTTCTGTGACAATCCAACAGGATGTGACTTTATTAAGAGAGAACAACAGCAGCTAATGTTGATTAGAAATGGAGCCCGCTGACATAAACTAACGACCGGCTTCCAACACAACACAGAAGTTTCACAGAGCCCCTTAAAAGATGTTTTATTCATCCTGAGTCTGTATTTATGTCAGCTGCCTAATTTATTTTTGTGAATGACCAAATTAAAATTAATGACATATTAAACAATTTCCAACACCAGTAGAAAGTGTTGCTTCATTAAAAATAGTTCTCTGACATGTTTTAACTTTCTTTACTCAAATTATTCTGTACATTGTTTTCTGATTATGTAAAAACATGCTTTATTATCTCATTATCTATAAAAATGTTTCCATTATCTCACGATTTGATAAATTCCTCCTTCTTCTGTTTCCTCTCTGAGTCTTTGTTCAAGGAACATTTTGCAAAAGAAGGATTTCCTCAGAATTCAAAGCTAATTAAAATACTGTCCGTCTCAGAGTGGAAGACAAACTCATCTATTGTGATCATGTAATTAAAAACCTCTGCAGTGTTCAGATCAACAATGTTCTGTTATTGTGGTCTGACTGGATCCAGCCGAGGCCTCAGCAGAATCAATTTGTGGTGTTTAAAAGAAACAAAGTAAGATAAGCAAGATTTGTATCAGTGAGAAGGTACTTTTGAACTGCGTTGCCACTGATGTTCACAGGGTGCTGTGTTTAACCTGTTCATGCCTATAGGGGGCGCTTAGAGACCATACAGGGCTCCTGAGGGGAGTTGGATACAAGAAGCTGAGTGAGTTGATGGCGGCGTTTCCCTGCAGCCGGTGAATAAAGAAGCTAACGTTCGCTAGTTTGGACTCTCTGTCCGAAGTAACTTCTCCACACAGTCTGTGGACACAACAGAAGTGAAGCTGCTTTATATCAGAATAACATGAAACTGTGAGCTGCCAGTGTGTTTTAATATAGTTTAGTCAACATTACATTTTAGTTTGATGATTATTTTAATCATCCACAAGAGTGAAGGATATTAATCATGAAATTAAAAGACCAGAAGGTTCGCGGATGTGGAGGGAGTTCTCTTGGAAAAAATTGGTCAGATTCTTCATCACGCCCAAGGTCAAGAGTAAATATTTGAGTGAGAATCTACCATGCTGGAGAGAATGTGGAGCATTGAGCTCCGACCATTCACATGTATTTTGGAAATGTGATAAGGTACAACTGTTTTGGAAGATGGTTCATAAAACCTTGCAAGAGGTGTTGAGATATAAGATTCCTTTGTGTTGTAAGGTACTCTATTTGTGTAATTTCACCGAGGAAAATGTCCATGCGGGGGATAGATACCTGGTAAAAATACTGTTAATAGCTGGTATAAAAGCTATCACAAGAAAATGGGGTAGAGCGGAGCTTCCCACCCAGGAAAATTGGATGGAGATAATAGAAGAAATCTATGTGATGGAAAAATTAACACATCGCCTAAGATTACAAGAAACACAACTGGAGGGCAAATGGCTGAAATGGACATTCTTCAGGGCCAGGATCAGCGACAAAGACTATTGAAAGAACATTAGATACAGAGGAGGAAATTGTGAGAACCAATGAACAAACAGGAAGGAATGCAACTCCCAACAGGACTGTTTTGTGTCTTTTCTTTTTTTGTTTTTTAGTGTGGCTTTGCTTGTTTTCTGTATTGTCGGATGAGAGGTGTATGTATACAAAATTTGAAAAATCAATAAAAATTAAAGTGAAANNACCAGAAGGTTGTTTATGTTCAGCAGGTGTTAGACTGACTGCTGTTGGTTCACTGTAAAGCTTTCTGACCAAACACATGTAAATGATATTCAACCTGTTTTGTTGGTGTTGTGACTCTTTTGTGTGTGTTTGGATCACAGTTTGTGTCTTTATTGCAGTAAAACATGTTTCATTCTCTCACAAAGCAGAAACTTTCTCTTGGAGAACAAAGTTCAGTGTCACAGAGGTCTTACAGAGTGGAGTTCACCCTCCTCTTCAAACTGTCACTCACTTCTGTCCGGACGAATACACAAATATTCATAAATGAAACGTGTAAAACAGTAACACATACAGTCCATCATACAGGTGGTGATTCAGACACACAGAGACATTAGTTACCTTTGATCAATGGTGTGTTGTCCAGACTCCCTGTAGAAGAACCATCAGAACTGCTTGATGAAGTGTTCAAATCTGAGGAGAAAGAACTGAACAACAGTCAAATAAAGGACATAAATAGCCGTGACAGACAGATTTATGCAGGCCTGCACCCAGAACCAGCTGCTGGACCTCTGAACAGGTCCAGTGAACGGGCCCTCCTCTAATCTACTGTACTCATATCAGGACAAGCTGCTGCTCTCTCTGCTACATGAACTCATGAACGTCGTCTCTTCATCAACATCATCCTCTTCCTCACAGCTTCTTCACTGACACTATCTGCCTCTTGGTGAGTCTGTTAGCTGTAACGTAGCCTCCTGATTTGTGTCTTCAGCCGGCTGAGAGCAGCTTTCTGATCTGACTGACAAAAGCTGATCAACACATTTTATACTCTTGCCACGTCTCTCTTGTTTTTCTTTGTTCTTTTTTTAACTGCAACATCAGCTCGTGGTTAGTTTAGATGAGAACATTTCTCAGGTCAGGACACATGAAAAGACTCAAACCATTTTCAGGAGAATGAACCAGGCTACACTGTTTATTTAAGCACCAATAAATAAAATGTTCACTTATATTCAGGATGAACTTGATGATTGTTGGCCTCCATGGTTCCTCCCAGCAGTTTAGACCTCAGACAGATTTTCAACCTTTTCACCTCCTTATGAGCAGCTCTGGATTTATGTTCAGGCAGCTACACAGACAGACAGACAGTCATAAATAAAGACCAGCTGATCTGAACTGGACTGACTGTCAGAACCTGAAACCTTTGAGCCGTTACTTCCTCTACACAAATGTTACCAGTCTATAAAGTTAATACTCATGTAATTCTACACAAAACTTCTTCTGCACTTAATATTCGTGAGGAAATTGAAAACATTTTCATGATTTTGGTCGATGTCATGAGCACTAATACAGCTGCTGTGGTTATTAAAGCTCTGACTTCACACAGTAAACTCTTCATTCACTTCATCAGTCTATAACCAACATGACAAAACCTGAGACAGTTTCGATTGTCTTGCGATAAATATTTTGTTCCAGGTCACCCTCAGGCTGCGACACGTTCTCCAGTTGTATTAATACATTCTTGTATTGACCCCGAAACAACTTGTGCAGCAGTTAATCACTTATGAAATGGAGTAATGTCAATTTATGATAAGAAAATCACAATTTTACTTTTTGACATTTGTCTTAAGGCGACTCGTGAACATCAACACAGACTTTGTAAACTTCCTGATGAGCTGCTGTCTGATTATAAAGATTATTACCATCATCCGAGTGAGCTTATAAGGACCAGTTGTTGTATAAAACACTCAAAAGTCATACTTGAGTAAAAATAAATACACTGTGTGAAAATATTATTTTGGTAAAAGTGAAAGTCACTTGTACAAACAGTAGTTGAATAAAAGTCTTTAAGTAGCTGATATTAAATGAACCTTAGTATCAAAAGTAAAAATACTAGTAAATTCTACATATTTTTACTTGTATGCATTTACTGTAAACTACAGGTTGATTGATGATCAGCCTGGTCCATTATCAGATCTGATGTTCAGCATTTTTCTGATTATTTGACTCAGCGTTTTAATTTTTTACTATCTAAACATGCACTAATTCGGCTCGGTTGCAGCATGTAATCTGGAAAGCAACAAGTAACAACAGCTAATAAATTAATGTAGATGCCAAAATATTGTTTGTTAGTCGATCAGGGGATCAGCTGACAGAGATTCAGCAGAAGTGAGGTCACACAAACACCAGGAAACACAAAGAAACATGTAAAAATGCTGAAACATTGACGCTGGATCTGAAGACGAACTGGCAGAGTGAGAGGAACACACATCAACACAGCAGGGAGGATAGCGAGGAGCAGAGGAAACTAATCAGGTCGTCTGCACTGTGGAGAGACGAACCAACACAGAACCAGAAACACTGAACGGATGAAACAATGACAACATGACCTGAGAGGCAGAGCGGGATGGAACAGTGTCCTGGTGTTTTAAAAAGGTCTATTAATGTCACACAAATTAGATTCTGTCTTCTGAACGTTAATAAGCATTTAAAACACAAAGTTAAAGATCTGTCTGAATAATCATGTTGTGCCTTCTGTCAGTTTCATCAAGCAGGAAAGAAACATGTAAATCAGTGACATTTTATCATTAAGACGAAAATGTAGTTAAACAGGTCTTTAAACAGCGACTGCAGATGATGTGAGTCGTCCACATGTGTCCTTCATATCAATGAACTACAGTCACAAAGTCTCTCCTACAGACGACAGTCTGAACAACATGTAGCTACAATATTCACATTCTTGTAGCTGCAGTCAAATATATATCAGATATGTGTGGAATCACAACAAGACACCAACATGTGGACCATTGGGGACTTATTGAAAAGCAAAAGTACAAAAGGAATGAAATCAACTTCATCTGACATTCATCTGCTTCACCCAACATAAGAAGTGACTTTTGGACTTGCTGCTAAATTTTTTTGTGTGTACAAACTAAGAGAGAAAAACGTCCCTCGTCATGAAATACTAGCAGGAAGACAAGAAAACAGTCCACAACCCTTTTAGAAAATCAGCGATAATTAAAATCTAATAATGTGTCAAAAAAGATCAAAAGAGATTTTATTAAACACAAAACAACAACATACTCCAGATTAATTTAGAAAAACCTAAATAATTTGCTTCAGCCTGGTTGAAATAAAAAAAAAAATCTTCTCTCAGTTTTAAAAAAATATACAAACTATTTACACAACTACAAAATACATTTGGTTCTGATGCTTACTGTATATGTTGTGTATGTGTGTGATCACAGGGTGACATTTAGAGATGTAGCATCAACCAGACTGAAATATGTGTCCAATGAATAACATTCAAATCATGAAATCTCCCCACAGTGATACTAAACTCCCTCCATACAGTTCTTATCCTGCTGCTCCTGCAGAGAGAGGAGGAGGACTGGAGTCAATCCCAGTGTGCAGTGGGAGAGAGGAGGAGGACTGGAGTCAATCCCAGTGAGCAGAGAGAGGAGGAGGGAGGTTCATCACCAGGAGGAACACAGAGAGACGACCACAGCATCCATATTTCCAGTGCAGAATCCATCCAGAAACCTGAAGAGACAGAAAGAAAACAATATAATAAACAAGTATTTACCTCTTATGTTTCTGACCTGTTGATATGAAGGTTTCTGAAAGTGTCTGTGACTTTTCCAAACTAATCTCAGTTTACTTAATATCAAAAAGTGTCATGTTTGTAAAGAAAATGTTTGACTTTTAATTGATTTTCCACAACAAAGCGTCACAGAAGTTTCACAGTGAATAAAGAAACAATCACTGAAGTTTCCTTTACACAGACTTCAGTGCAGCTTTACATAACAACATTGGTGAATATTCATGTCCCATATGAAGCAACTCACTGTGTTTATGCTGATGTGTTTGGTAGGAGTGTTTTCTTCTGTTCAGGCTCAGACGGGTCAGACTGCTCAGATTTGTCGGACTTGTTGTCACTGGATGAAGTGCAGTTGGCTGAAATACAAAGCAAAGACAAGTTATTTTAGTACAACAATATCATCTTCCTCAACTTTTTTTCCTTTCACTTCTTTCTTGCATCATTAAGATAAAGTCATTGTAGGATCAAAAACCAGCTCCACAACATAAACCTTCACACGTGTTTCTTATCCTGAGCACACAGCTCACTCCAACTGCTCTAGAAGATTAAATTAAAACAACTTTATCAAAACATGGAAGGATCATCTAAATAATAAAAATAAATATCTAACTAAAACATTAGGTTGGCCTCTCTGCTCATATCATCATGACACTGTGGCTCCGAGCCTTAAAATGTATTGTTGTCTGAAACAAATTCTGATTCACTTGGAAAATACAGACACAAAGACACAATCTTTCTATTTGAGCCTCTCACCTTTCTTCTTTTTGTAAGTCATGAATCCAATGGCAGCGATGAGGACAACAGCAATAACAACCACTGCAGCGATGATGGCGGTCGTGTTAACTTTCTCTTGTTGAGCAGAAAACAACAGAAAATAGTCAAAACCTCCGTTTGCCAACTAGACCAAAATCCTGTAAACAGACTGTTATTTGAACGTATCTGTACATAATAAGAATCTATGTTTCTTTATCCTCATCTAGTTGTGTTGTCTTTGTTAAGTTGTATGTCTGTCATTGTGCCAAAAACCATCGTACAAAACACAAACCAACACAGTTTATGAAAATCATATCAAAACACATTTTTGACTGTCAGCATACTCAGCCAATAAACTTTATTCTAAATGAATTTCTGAGACATACATACATTCATACAGTTT
>CAEMYA010001073.1:35451-49134 GCA_903131615.1 Diplodus sargus
AGTGGTTTAAAGCTGCTGGACTGTGTTTCTTTGTGAAGGACTCGGTCAGATTTTCTGTGACAATCCAACAGGATGTGACTTTATTAAGAGAGAACAACAGCAGCTAATGTTGATTAGAAATGGAGTCTGCTGACATAAACTAACGACCGGCTTCCAACACAACACAGAAGTTCCACAGAGCCTCTTTAAACATGTTTTATTCATCCTGAGTCTGTATTTATGTCAGCTGTCTTGATGATGTGTTAGGGTTAGGAGGAGAAAAGAACTGAAAGATATATAAGATATGTGTGGAATCACAACAATACAATAGGGTGGACCATTGGGAGTTTATTGAAAAGCAAAAGTACAAAAGGAATCACATCAACTTCATCTGATATTCATCTGCTTCACCCAACATAAGCAGTGACTTTTAGACTTGCTGCTCAATTTCTTTGTTGTTACAAACGAAAAGAGAAAAACGTCCCTCGTCATGAAATACAAGCAGGAAATATTTACGAGATTTACAAGAAAACAATCTACAACCCTTTTAGAAAATCAGTGATAATTAAAATATAATAACGTGTCAAAACAGATCAAAAGAGAGATTTTGTTAAAGACAAAACAACAACATACTCCTGATTAATTGAGAAAAACCTAAATAATTCAGCCTGGCTGAAATCAAAACTAAATCTTCTCTCAGTTTTAAAGGAATACATATTACAACTGGACACTAACTTTGGTTCTGATGCTTACTGTATATTTTGTGTATGTGTGTGATCACAGGGTGACATTTAGAGATGTAGCATCAACCAGACTGAAATATGTGTCCAATGAATTACATTCAAATCAAGAAAGCTCCCCACAGTGATACTAAACTCCCTCCAAACAGTTCTTATCCTGCTGCTCCTGCAGAGAGAGGAGGAGGACTGGAGTCAATCCCAGTGAGCAGTGGGAGAGAGGAGGAGGACTGGAGTCAATCCCAGTGAGCAGTGGGAGAGAGGAGGAGGACTGGAGTCAATCCCAGTGAGCAGTGGGAGGAGGAGGGAGGTTCATCACCAGGAGGAACACAGAGAGACGACGACAGCATCGAGATGGAAAGAAAATAGAAAAAGGAAAACAATATAATAAACAAGTATTTACAGAGTTTCTGCAGGTTTAAGTCAGGTCAAATTGAAGACTTTTTGAGACCTTTTTAAGACAATTTTGAACTAAATGTAAGACTTGTAATGTGATTAAGTAGTTTAGTTTATTTTTTTCTGGGAATTTAATTAAATTTAGCTAACTATAATAACCCTGGTGTGTGTGTGTGTGTGTGTGTGTGTGTGTGTGTGTGTGTGTGTGTGTGTGTGTGTGTTTGTGTTTGTTGCTTTGGTACGACTGATGTTTAGCAACAATGTTCAAAATCCAAAGCACCTCCACTTTCAAAGACGGGGTTGAGCAAAAGATGGTTTGAATGTCGCTTGACTACGAGGCGACAGAGGCGGTGCAGACTTTGGGTCGAGCAGAACTGGATGAACTTGGACCAGGAAGTGGTGACAAAGGCATACAAAAATGTGTGATTATGTGACCTCGCTGGAGACTTTTAGAAACTAACTGGTGTTTTTTTTTCAATTTTGTGTGTGACACCAGCGCTTTTACACCAATGTGCACAATTTGAGGCTTCTCTTGCAGGGCATACGCTGCACTTCAAATTCATTATGAGGTGCAGCTTTTAACCAACTGAATTCTGGTTAGACTTTCCCAGGGAGGCTGAGGAGTGGGACCACCACCCAGGTCTGCCAGTCCAGAGACACTGTCCCCAACTGCCACACGATACTGCAGAGACATCTCACCCAAGACAGCCCCACAACATCCAGAGACTTGAGGTACTCAGGGCGGATCTCATCCACCCCTGGTGCCTTGCCACTGAGGAGGAACTACCTTGGTTACTTCGGCTTGAGTGATGAATGAATCCACCTCTGAGTCCCCAGCCTCTGCTTCCTCTATGGAATGCGTGTCAGTGGGATTGAGGAGATCTTCGAAGTATTCCTTCCACCGCCCAAAAATGTCCCCAGTTGAGGTCAACAGCTCCCCACCTCCACTGTAAACAGTGTTGGCGGAGGACTGCTTCCCCTTCCTGAGGCGCCGGATGGTTTGCCAGAATTTCTTCAAGGCCGACCAGGCCTGCCAGGCTCGATAGGACTCCTTCTTCAGCTTGACAGCATCCCTTACTTCTGGTGTCCACCACCGGGTTTGGGGATTGCCGCCCCGACAGGCACCGGAGACCTTATGGCCACAGCTTTGAACAGCTGCGTCAACAATGGAAGTGGAGAACATGATCCATTCAGACTCAATGTCCCCAGCCTCCCTCGGGATCTGGTCATAGCTCTCCCAGAGGTGGGAGTTGAAGACCTCCCTGACAGAGGATTCCAGAGTACTGGAGAGGAGAATTCGGCCGATAGTCAAACCTCGGATTCAGGAGGAACAATGCGGTTTCCGTCCTGGCCGTGGAACACTGGACCAGCTCTATACCCTCCGCAGGGTGCTCGAGGGTTCATGGAAGTTTGCCCAACCAGTCCACATGTGTTTTGTGGACTTGGAGAAGGCATTCGACCGTGTCCGTCGTGGCATTCTGTGGGAGGTGCTCTGGGAGTACGGGGTCAGAGACCCTCCGCTAATGGCTGTACGGTCCCTGTACGACCGGAGCAGGAACATGGTCCACATTGCCGGCAGTAAGTCAAGTAAGTAAGACCTGTTCCCAGTGCATGTTGGACTCCGGCAGGGCTGCCCTTTGTTACCGGTTCTGTTCATTATTTTTAGAATTTTTTAGACAGAATTTCCAGGCGCAGCCAGGGGCAGAAGGGGGTCTGGTTCGGGAGCTGATGGATCTCATCTCTGCTTTTCGCGGATGATGTTGTCTTGTTGACTCCTTCAAGCCAGGACCTTCAGCATGTCCTTTGCAGCTGAGTGCAGCTGGGATGAGAATCAGCACCTCCAAGTCCTAGGCCATGGTTTTCAATGGAGCGTGAGATTGACAGGCGGATCGGTGCAGCGTCCGTGGTAATGCGGTCATTGTATCGGTCTGTCCTGGTGAATAAAGCGCTGAGCCGAAAGGCGAAGCTCTCGATTCACCGGTCAATCTACGTTCCTACCCTCACCTATGGCCATGAACTTTGGGTCCTGACCGAAAGAATAAGATCCCGGATACAAGCGGATAAGCGGAAGGAGATGGATGGATGAATTCCGGTTATTCAAGCCAACACACTAAATTAACACTTTCCCGTAGTTGTAGCAGATTCCGCAGTCGAAGTCTTTCCGGAACTGGTGAAGTGTACGTCGATAAATTCCGGCCGGGCTGTTGGCAAAATGCCACTAACGTTCCTGGATACTTCAGTCATAGAAGGGTTACACCAGGCATGTCCAAACTATTCCACAAAGGGCCGGTGTGGCTGCAGGTTTTTGTTCCAACCAGTCAAGAGCACACAGTTTGACCAATCAACTCTCTGAAGACTGAGATCATTTGATTAAATCAGTCAGGTCAGGTGTGCTGCTGCTTGGTTGAAAAGAAAACCTGCAGCCACACCGGCCCTTTGTGGAATAGATTGGACATGCCTGGGTTACACTGAAGTTTCCTTTAAGCATAGTTTAGTGCAGCTTTGCATAACTACAGGTGTGAATATTCATTTCCCATATGACGTAACTCACTGTGTTCAGGCTGATGCGTTTGGCAGTGGGGTTGTTTTATTCTGTTCAGGCTCAGACAGCTCAGAGATCTGGGACTTGTTGTCATGGGATGAAGTGGAGTTGGCTGAAATACAAAGCAAAGACAAGTAATTTTCACTCTCAGTGTCTCAGAGCATCAACAACAGAACAATACCATCTTTCCTAACTTCTTTTTCCTTTCACTTCTGTCTGACATCATTAAGCTAAAGTCAATGTAGGATCAAAAACCAGCTCCACAACATTAACCTCAACATGTGTTTCTTATCCTGAGCACACAGCTCACTCGAACGGCTCTTTAGATTCTCTTTAGATTAAATTAAAAACAACTTTATCATAACAACTTTATTAATCCAATGTCCCTGAAAAAACAAACATTACTCCAACAGGAATTCGTAATATTTCATTTATCTCATTTTGTTTTTAAAAGCCTAATATACAATCCACAAAACAGTCAGAAAACTTTGTGACTCCTCTCTCTACCTGTGAGCCGTTAATTACCTTAAAGTGTTTGTTAAGTGTCATAAAGTTGTCAGTCATGTGTGAAGGATAGGAGCAAATATGATAAAACATCAACATCTAAATAATAAAAACGATGAGGACGAGAGCAATAACAGCCACTGCAGCGATGACGATGGCCGTTGAATTAAGTTTCTCTGTTGAGCAGGAAACAACAGGAAATGATCAAAACCTGTTCAGATGAAGCATGTTAGAGGAGAAGAACTTCCATTTGCCAGTTAGACCCCAATCCTGTATACAGACACTGTGTCTGTTTGTCCTGCTGTTATTTGATCGTATCTGTACATAAAACAAATCTGTGTTTGTTTATCTTCATCTAGTTTTGTTGTCTTTGTTTAGTCGTATGTCTGTATTGGTTTGTATTGTGTATGATGGTTTTTGGTACAATGACAGCCTCTGAATATCATAATCAAACTTCTTTTTGACTGTCAAAGAATAAACTTTATTTTAACTGATTTTCAGATACATGTACACATTCATCCAGTTTAAAATAATCTACTCATCTTCTTAGCTGACCAGTAATGAAGTCAACACAGTGCCTACAATCAAATAAAAATGGCTACACGTATCGGAAATGGTATAAAATGACAGTGCAACAGTCTCACAGTCACAGTTTTTATAAGCTACAATACATTTTCAAGGAGGTAAACAGCTCGTTATTAAAAACACTTGTTTTGTATGTTTCATTATTTACACTTGTCTGTATTAATTTAAGTCAAAGATTAGAAAATTTAAATTAAGATTTGCTGATACACTTTAAAGAGTCCAGAGGTGAACATGTGCTTTGGTTTTATGTTAGTCTGAGTCTTCTAGATTAAATAAACTGACAAGGAAATAATACAAGGAAACAAAACGTTCAACACTCATATAAACACATGAACTACAGGACTGTTACAGTAAAATAAATGTGTTTCTCACCGTCATTACTTCTGATTCCGGTCTTTCCTTCGTTGGTTCTGATCACTGCTTTGTCCAGTTTGGTGATGATGTCCTCGTTCACACCAGAGAGCTGAAACACACAGTCGTACCTCGTCCAGTCTTCAGGTGTGACTGATAAAAGGTTCAGGTCAACACTCATCTGGAAGGTTCCATCGTGGTTGGGGAGGATCTCTCCGTAGTCCACCTCCTCATGAAGCTCCTCTCCATCTTTCCTCCAGACGAGTGAGGCTCTGTGAGGGTAGAAACCTGTAGCGAGGCAGCTGACTGGAGAGGAGGGAGTCTTCTGGAGGAGAGACACTGAGGGAAGCTCTGGAGAGGAAAGAGAGACGGTTTACAGGTTCTTTATTAGTATTTACTGTATATTAATATTACTTTTCCTTTTTTGAAATATGTGAACATGTTACAAGAAGGGAGAGACAGAGAGGTGAGAAAATGGGGAGAGACAGATGAGAAAGGGAGGAGAAGAACAGTGAGAGACTGAGATGGACAGAAACACAGAAGAGAGAAAATTAAACAAATAGAAATGTGTGTAAACTGAGACAAAGTGTGTCTCGGTATTGGTTTATATTTATTGTGATGTGACTGTTGGTAAGAAACAGAAGAGAAATATGAAGATTGTTGTGTCCATTAAACTACATCAGGTCAGGTGATTCTACCTGTTCTCAGCAGAACGCTCCTCCCATAGTCCACATACTTCTTCAGCCACTCAGGACAAATCTGGGTGAAGTAGTGTTTTGTCAGTGCTATCCCAGCTCTGTCATTATCCCACTTGTGTTTGGTGATGACAGCCTGCTGTTTAGGAGCGATCCATGTCTCTGTCTTCAGGTCAAATGCTATGAAGTCTTCTCCATCATAACCCCACAGATAAAATCCATCAACCTCTTGAGTCTCATCATCCCACTCACAGCCGTACATGTTCTGGACAATGTGGACACCTGAGACAGAAACAGAGAGGACATTAAACCAGAGTGAGATCACAGCTCAGTCATCGATCATCAGCTGATATCACATCTTCACCACAGAGACACACTGATCCACAGACACCAGAACACCAGGATCTACACCTCCTGCTGTTATTGGCTGGATGGAAGCCGCTCACAGCCAATCATCATCTGGACAGTGTGGACGTCTTCAGAGAGAGACAGAGAGGCTGCTGGGCTGCTGGGTGGTTTCACCATAGAGACACTGTTAAAGCATATTCTACATTTGTGTTTATGTAATGGTTTGAATTTATTTTGCAGTGATTTATGTCTTCCCCACCAGGGGGTGACGTCAGGATCAGGTCAGACTCCTAAATGCAGGTAGGGAGGCCTGAGGCCGGAAAAATAGGGCTGAGGTGATAAGTAGGCTCAGAAACAGGTGTGTCACTTCTTTGTCACACAGACAGAGTTTGGTGGCATCAGCGCATGGAGACCTCAGAGACGCCAGTGGTGAGAAAACTTTAATTTATTCACATTGACAAATAAAATAACTTTAAGTTAGTAAATGAGAGATTAAAATGTTTGTGTTTATTATTTAAATGCACAAGGCTTAAATGATTGACTGGTGGTTTGAGGTCAACATGCTGCTCCTCCTCTCATATAGATAAGAAAAGCCTCCAGCAGACAGTTTAGTGTGTGTGTGTGTGTGTGTGTGTGTGTGTGCTAACATAAGTTTCCTAAAAGACAGCATGAAAATAAAACATAAATAAACATTTCATTTCAACTAATTATTTATTTAATATTTTATCAGTAGAAAGTGAAACATGAACAAACCTCCAGTTTGGTTGAAGCGCTGCTTTGCAATTTCCATGTTGGCTTTGAAGTTCTGCTCGTGACCCGCCCACACCTGAGTCTGATACTCCCAGTAGTCAGCTTCGCCTGCTGTGACTCTGCTCATCCAGTCCTGTTTGGGTTCTGCTTTCTTGGTGTTACTGTCATACTGAATCATCTGAACTTCATCAACCAACCCAACAATCACAAACTCTGGGAAGTTTGGGACTCCAGAGGATCCAGTGTAGAAATACTTCAGAGAGTGAATCACTGGAAGAAAAAGTTAATGTCGTGATTTCAGTTTCATAAATCACTGAACAATTTTATTTTCCTGCACACAGAATCAAATTGAAATACAGCAGAGTCAAGACATCCTAATAACTACTGTTACACAATCAATAAATACAAAAGTAAACGTTTAGATTTTGCTTCAACAACATTTCAAACAACATGTTTTTATTTTTCATCATGTGTCAAGTGGTCATTTATCCTTTTTTTTCATGCTATTGTCAGAAGGTTTGGGATTTAAAATAGTTGAGAATCACGTTTATTCCTGTGCAGTATATCTATGTAGTATATGTAATATATTCAAGGAAGATCTTTTAAGTAATATCTTTATTTACAGCTTCTATAAGTTGGTTATGTACTAGACTTAAAGATGTTGGATCTGTTTTTTTTTTTCACTGACACCTACTTGTACATTCTTTGATAAATTCCAACATTCCCTCCAATATGAATAAATGTTTAATTCACTTTTAGTCCTGAAAATAAAAGCTTTTAACAATTTATTCAACACAATTTATCCATGATTTCAGAATCCTTCGCTGTCCTCTGCTGTCTGAATACATAAAGATCATATTTATGTTAAACTCTGCACTGATTCCACCTGGACCCACTGGAAATGCCTTTTTTAATTCAATTGAAAAAAATATTATCTAAATTATTATTCATAGCTGTGATGAATTTTGTGTTTTTCTGTGTGCACATTACTGTGTAAACTGTAGAAAATTCCGATTAAATGCAGTGACGTAAAATACGTTAGTTATAACTCGTGAATTTAAATTATATAAAACATGTTAATTATTTCGAATACAGTGGTTATTTTTGTATCAAACTTTCATGAACAATTCAGAGATTAAAACTGATCATTGCAATAAATATAGTTTTAGACAATCTTTGTTTTAACGCCTTGTTCTGATGTTTTCTCTTTTCTTTATTGATCTGAGTGTTGGACAGTTTTGTGCTGCGTAGTTCTGCTGACATTTTAACATTAAGATGATCAGATGGATTAAAATAATGTCCGAAATATAGAAAAGAAAACAGACAAATACACTTTTTAACATCCATTTTCAGAGACAGACTGTGGACTTCTCTTCTAACAGAAACTATCAGTGATTCATTAGATGAACAGACTGAATTTACTAACATCAACTTTAAGATTATCAGTTTTAGACATTTCTAGTCCTGGAGCTAAACATCGAGGACTATAAAAATAAACTTCAATTAATATTTACAGAACATAAAGACACAAAACATTTTTTTCTTTTACAACCAGCTGATTTTAAATAATGTGAACTCACTTGCCGTCGCGTCATGTAGACCTGTTCCCAGGAGAGCCAGAAACACCAAGATCTTCATTGTGAACTGTCGTTTCTGAAGCTTTGATAAAAAAAAATATGACTCTTCAACCACAGACAGGATGAGACTGGTCTGTCCTCTTGGAGCTCCAGGGGTGAAATGAGGGGAAAATACAGAGAGGCGTTAACATCAACCTCCATCTGAGCCAATGAGAATTTGGCCCGAGCAGAGCCGGCCCAAGCCTTTTGGGGGCCCTAAGCAGAATTTGGGCCCCCCAAGTCTCTCCCAAGTCAGTCAATAGGTTAATCTGATTATGGGAGGGGGGGAGTTAGTTCCATAGTCTGGATGCTAAACCTGCAAAAGAGCAGTCACCATACGAGGTATTACCAAGAGATTCTGGTTGGATGATCTGAGACCAACCGGTCAGGGATGTAACAGGTCGGAGCCATGCGCATCACAAATGGCATTTACGCCATAAACCTTTCTGGGGTCTTCTTGAGTGGTTTTAATAGTACCACGTTTCAACCACACTAACTGTTCATATATGCCAGCCTCGTTCTGGGCTGCTATTAAGGATGGTAAAGTGATGAGTGGCTCACATTTTAACGGCTGCTAACAACAGTCCGACACATGTCCTGGTTTCGGCTTGTTTAGCGGCCTCAAGCTTTTGCCTTTGGCTATAAGGGAACTGCTCTTTTGGTGTGCAGCACGTTTGATAATAGCTGATGCAATTGGTAGATGAATGGCTTGAAATAGTGTTAAGATGGCTGCTTCATGCGTTACTGGTGCGCCATCCGCTCTGAGAAAACCTCTCTGTTTCCAGATATTTCTGTGTATATGACACACTGCATATGCATAGTGTGTGTCAGTGTATATATTTAACTGCTTGCCTTCTGCCAATTTGCTTGCTGCAGTTAAAAGCTTTAATTTCTGCAAGCTGTACTGAGCATGGTTGGGCAAGCTTGATTGTTTGGACTCTGGTAAATGTATCATCTGGCAGCAACTGTACATTGGGTAAGCTGCGTTGTTGCCTGTCACGACTCATCTACAAACAGAGAAAGATCTGTTCTTATTTGTTAACTATGCATATCTTCACCTGGTTTCAGAAACACATTTAAGGCTTGAAGGCAGTCATGTGGCGTTCCATGTATCGGTATCATCCATGTTGTGGGATTAACTGTATTGCAACGTTGGATGTTCAGTTGTTGCTGATAGCACAACTTTATAACCGAGCTTGTGTAAGCACAAACCTCGGACTGGTGAGGAGGGCATGTATCTGGTGAGACGTATACAGGATGGTTGGGTGTCCCATGGTCACTGTTGAGGCTTTCTGAAAAGCAAAAACTGCTGCTGCAAGTCCCTGGTAACAGGGAGGCAGACCAGCCTCAATGTTATCTAACTATCTAACTTACCAGTTGGGGTGTCGTGCATCAAAACTCCACAGGCAAACAAAACCAAACCATGCAACATATTCAATTATTTATTCATTTTTGGTTTTCTGAGGTTAAACAAAGCAGCATGCAGAACACCAGCAGTTTTGTTAGCTGACACAGCCCTCTGATAATTTCACTATAGCGCTCTCTGTGGTGAAAGTTCAGAATCAGAATACTTTATTAATCCCCGGGGGGAAATTGTTGCTAAAGTTGTTTTAATTAATGATCTATTAATCACTATTCACCACCATGGGGCTAAGTAAGGGTTTTTTAAATAAACCCCCCCATTTCAATTATTAACATTTTTTTTTTTATCTTTAAGGGATATATATGGTCTGGGAGGCCTAAAAAAATACTAAATACATGGACAACAATAGCCTGCTAAATCCAATAAGGCAATTGTTTGTTTTCATTTGCAGTTTTGGAACAAAGTTGGATTGGAGAAGAAAACTCTATGGTATCCACATCCATGAACCATGAGTCGGGATAAACAGGAATGCTAGAATGTGCATTTGTTAAATTAATAACTGAAAACCCACAGTCTAAAAGATTTTTTTAATTAGTGTTACAACATCTGCTGGACGTTGAACAGCTTAATTTATGCCCTTAAAGTATTTTAATGATCCCCACCCCCCTTTTTGGTTTATTTTCAGGCAAGATGGGGGAGTTACATGGTGAAATGAGGGAGTCAACAATGGCACCCTGATTAATGATAAACTAAATCACAGGAGCAATGGCGGAGTCTGAAAGTTGACTTTGACTGTATAATAACAGAATTTGCATCTTTTATATTTAAAAAAAATCAAACTTGGTTAGAGCCCCAAAACGATCAAATACTGCCAGAAAGCAAATCTTAGTCTCTAACAGTCAATCAGTGTTTCCCTCTTTGTGTGTGTGTGTGTGTGTGTGTATGTGTGCGTGTGTGTGTGTGTGTGTGTGTGTGTCTGCCATCTTCATCCAGGACTCTGTGGGCCACCTGACTCCAGTCTTTGTGTCAGGTGATTCTTCTGTAGCCTCCTTCAATTCCAATTCGGTTGGCTTAACATGGCCTGTGTACACAACACTTCTGGATCTCAATGACAGTCCGCTTCCTTGTTTGCCTCGACACGGTGTCGGGGAACCTCTGTGACCTCGACTCCGCACCCAGTAGTCAATAGAAGCTGCTAGTGGAGAAAAAGGCTTTTTTTGGAGAAGCAAAGTTAATTTGTGACTCCTTTTAGAAGATGGATGGAAGAGGGCTGAAAAGTCATGGTGTATTGGTTCCCCTCCTCCTTCCTTTCTAGAATCATCCTGGGATGCCTGACCTCATGTGTAAAAGGTGTCGTTGATAGAAGGGTTGCAGGTGTTAACACAACATGGAGGAGGTCCATTCCTAATTCTGGCCCTACATTCTTGTTTCTCCTTCTTTTTGTCAGTCTATCTTCTTCTTCCCTACTTTCTTTTTACCTTTTCTTCTAACATACTTTGCACCATCTTAAACATTCTGCGCTTACTGTGCCTTTCGCTGGAAACACCCCATAAATGACTCAGTGCCAAAGTTGAACATTTTTAACCACATTTGTCCCCATTTTTCTGCTCTTAATTCAGCAGAGCCTGTAAAAAAGGTCAGATACAATTTCTAATTTCTCGATTTTGTTCCTCGTGTTTTCAACTGACTCACTGGGACAGATTTGTTTAAACTTCCACTGGGCTCATCATTCACACGAACTTCACAACCACTCTGATCTTACCATACAAGCGTTTGGTTGGATCTCATCTAGCACACACTAACTTTAGATAACTTATTCAGCCAGCTGGTTTGTGTGACACATTCGTTTTGAGCACAGCACCCCTGTAGTAGACAGGCTGTATAGTAGTCACTGAATGTCACCACAAAGTTTATTCTCTATACTTATTCAATATATATTTTCACCCATTTTATTGTAGTGGGGCCTCATATAATACTATACTGTAACATATCATTATTACAGTATTCTCATATTGGATCATATTATTATTATATTCTGTTATATGCAATTATTTCATTATATTACCTGTTATCAGGTTTGCACAAATCATTTCTATTCAATGTCTCACTCATCTATAAGGATTATCTACAACTCCTCTGTGAGGTGGAGAGTTGCTAATTCTCCAAAGACTTTTATACTCCGCGTGATGAATCAGATCTCTTTAATAAATGCTGCATGGAGGGAAGGTCCAGAACGTTTTCTCTAGTCCTCCAAATGTTACTGACTTAAATACAACAGAGTGGAGGTCACATATTTTTACGACACTTCGTGTCTTACTTCTTCCCAAAACAATGACCCCCTGATGTTTTTATTAGGACAGTAAATGTCATCTTATCTTCCTGTAACCCCTCATAGAGATAATTGCCCCTCATATGACTTTCTGACACACCAAAAAGGAGTCTCTCCTCCTCCTCTCACATCCTGATCATTTTTTTTTTTTTACAGCACACTGATTACTGAATGAGAAAGTATGTATTACCAACTTTAGTCAAATGCCACAACTTCTGACTAGTTTCTTGTTCAGTTTTTCCAATTCCCTCATCATCAACATATGTTTTGTTCAAGAGTTTCTATGTCCCGTTCAGTGGTGTAATAGTCATCAGTAATTATTTCATTTTATGCTTGTATCTGTGTTATCACCCACAACTTTATCCTCATCACTTGACTTATCTTGTTACTCTATTCTTTGCCTATAATGATCAGTTATTTTTATTACACTTCTCTTATGTTATTTACTATTATTATTATTCACAGCACTGATTTGATGCTTTCTGCTAAATGCGCAGAGGTTTGGCTGTAGTTTAAAGCCCCTGGGAAGCTGCAGACCTGACTGTGTTGTTTTTTGCTGCGCCAGACGTTGGTTGGTTTTCAAGTTCTCCTCTGATGTTGTGTGTGTGTGTGTGTGTGTGTGTGTGTGTGTGTGTGTGTGTGTGTGTGTGTGTTTTATGTGCTTCTGGTGTCCTGTTTTCTCTCTCAATTCCACTGTAAGTTTTCTCCCTTTCCTCATCCCGTCCACTTCTCTCAGTGGAAACTGTCTTATTTCCTCCTGGTTATTATCATCATCATCATCATCATCATCATCATTCTTTCTCTGTAATTCAGCCTCTATTAGGTCACAAAAATCCCTGTTATCGGTCACTTAGTGGCTCCAGAGGATACTCTGTGCCACTTTTTCATGCACTCCTTGTAACATTTACCGGAGAGTAGAACCCTAAAGCACGACAACTAGACAGTCAAGGTGGCAGGGAAAGTTCAGTTTACTTATCAATTCAGGCAATGGTCAAAACCGGGAGATCAGTCATACAAGCAAACAAATCAGACCAGGGGCAGGCTGGGTGATCAAGGTCCAAGAACAAGCAGAAGCAGAATTTGGTTTGCTGGAGCGCTTGGCAAAAACCCACAAGACAATCTGGCAGGGAACAGGTGGAAGTGGACCAGTAATACACTGGGGCACTAATGAGAGAATGATCTGCAGGTGGGCAGGGAAACCCAGGTGAGGGGAATGAGCTGATTGCATGGCAGGAGGAAGTGACAGGATCTGAAATGACAGGGGAGTTAGTAGGGCATGTAAACAAAACCAGATGAAAACAACTAAGAGTTAGTGGAATTTGTGACACTCCTGGATTTTTCTCTTTTGTGTTGGATGCTTTAACATTACTAGTTCAACTGGTGTCAGTCCTGTCGGCCGCTTACTGTGCGTTGTGCCCATCCTGTTAGATGCTAACTGGTACAGCAGGCCACGCGTTACTTTTATCTTCTGTTTTTTTTTTTTTTTTT
>CAEMYA010001073.1:49168-64446 GCA_903131615.1 Diplodus sargus
TTTAGGATTAAACTCCTCCTCTTCTGGCCCTCCAATTATTATTCTTTTTCTTTTAATCAATTTCACTGTTTACTTATGTATTCTTGTCAAAAAAAAAAGTTTTCTTAATTTCTTTTTTACTTTGTCTTACTGCTTTTATTTGCTTTATTTCTTGAACTTATTCTGCCTCAATTATTCTCTTTATTATTTACACGGTACTCATTCTCATTTTATTTTATCACATATATTCATGCATATTTCAATGTTCACGCTTTTATGTACATATATAAGGCCTTATGTTATTTCTTCTCTTCAGCTGTTTCACTATTTAGGCCACAGCCCTCTTAGGCGCTGTCCCTGGTACCTTTCATTTTATTATGAGTCGCCCCAGAGAGGGCACGGCGACCTGCTTCTCTGCCATACAGAACTTCCCGTGTCTAAATCACCCCTGAATGCGGGCACGGCGATTATACGTAAGACTGCTAGTTCTCTTGTCCCTCCTCCCCGGTCGCTACGAGTGCTTGTTCAAATCTCAAACCACAAGAACAACTTTTTTAACGACTTATTCAGACTTTTTAAACAGTAATAACAACTGATTAGACTTACAGTTCTTTCGACCCTCTTCACGGGTCGCTACAAGCTCATATTCAAATCTCAAACCACAATAACAACTTGTTAAGGACTTCTTCAGACTTTTTAAACAACAACAACTTGTTCAGACATTAACACACATTTTATCCCTAAACTTCCACTTCCTATACTCAAACATACAAATCCACATGCAAATTAACAAGTTAAAAAGCATCCTTTCATATTCATCCATCTCTCTTCATGCATATTTTTGTTTTACCATTAAAAGGTGATTAAGACGCGCTATGCATGATCATTAATTATCAGACATAATTCACATGTACACATGAGCTGACTTGGCCAAATCATACATTTACATAATATGACTAAAACATGCATATATAATCATCAATCACACATGCTAACGATTTTGACCTGAAAGCTGCTGTTATGCCTCTTAAATACCTCAATTTAGGTTATTATTTTTATAATTTAATTTTCTATTTTTTTATTTTTAATTTTTTAGCAGTTTTAGGTTCTTTTGGAGAGGTTTTTAGGAGAATACCTGAGACTTGTGAGCTGGGAAGGAGTGGACAGCATTATATATAAATAATATATATTTGTCCCACCTTAATGGTGCATGTGGGGCGCGCCTGAGCTCCGCCGTCCTGTCCCTCTCAGTCTTCCACCGCAGCCTGTGTGCCGCCGAGCACTTTATAAAAAGGTTATTGAAGTTAATAAATGAAACTCAGGTGTTTTGTTGTCACTTCTTCAGCTGAGACAATATTATTCATGATTATCACACAGAGAAAACAACACGTGTCGCAGCTTTTATCTGGACAGTTTGTATTGTTGGTGACATTGAGGCTTGAGCTCTGGTTGACAGAGGCTCTTCCTGATCGCTGCTGATCAATACCTGAGTTTATCACTGAGCTCACCTGTACAGAGGTGTCAGCAGTGTGACAGCGCCCCCTGTGGAGGAACCATGTATCTGCTCCTGCACTGCTGATGGGAAACCACCTGAGGATGTCACCTGACTTTCTGCTGCTGTCAGTCTGTCAGAACATCTGGATTATTAATGACTCTGGTCAGCAGTATTCATCAAATTAAAGATAATAAAATAAAACCAATTATAATGTATTTAGTGACAAAATAATGTGTTTGCGCCAGCTTTTTAACTTTAATACCTCCAGGCCAGTCATGTGTTGGTGAGTGAACATGCAGGTAATATTGATTTAACTCTTGCTTCTTTCACAAATGTGTAAACATGTTCTTTATATGTAAACACAAAAGGACAAAAACATTTGGAAAATTTGACTTTATTGAAAAGCAAGATTACAGTGCAAAAAGAATGAAACAGCTGAAAAACTTCATTTGACATTCATCTACTTTACCAAAGACAGGAAACAATTTTGAGCATCGCTGTTCAAAGTCTGTGTTAACAAAACCAAAATGAGCAAAAGTGTTTCTCTATCAGTGTGCTGAGAAGCTTTAAAAAGCCTGCAACCCTTTTAGAAAATCAGCAAAAATCAATTACATATTTCAAAACAGATTAAAAGAGATTTTAAGAAACAAAAAACATACTTTTGTTTAATAAAGAAAAAAAAACTCAGACATAAATTATTCACCCTGGCCCCACAAGCCTGGTCTGAATCAAAACAAACTCTTTAAATTCTATCACTCATTAAGAAATATACGTGCAAATATGAAACATATTTACACATCTGGAAAATAAATCTGGGTTGGCAACATTGATACAACCTATCATTGTTTATGTATTTTCATGCTGCTGTATATATCATAATGTGCATTTTCTGGAAATAAAAACAGGAAACCATTTAAACATGTCGTCTTAACCAGATCAAATGAAATTAAAATCGTGATAATTCACTATAGTGATAAAAAACATGTTCACTTTTCCTGTCCAATGCATCCTGCTGAGCCTCACAGCAGACTGGAGTCACCAGGAGTAAAACAAATAAACAACCATTTACACCTGAAGGTCATTTAGGATGTCTATTTTTCATAGCATGTTTTTGGATGTTGCTGATTGATTTGTTCTTCTGCCTCCAGTGATCTGATACAGCCAGAGAACCAAATATTGGCTTTTTTAGTATAAATAGTAAAGACAACTCTCTCATGGTTGACAAATATCTGTCATCTCAAGGTATATATCATTTTGCCAGGCCCAAGAAGTTTAATATATATGAAGATGTGAATGCACGTACTGGGATGTGTGTAAGTATTTACATTTAAATTTGTATCACCAATATTGATTTTCTCAGAAAACCCCAACACCAGAAGTATTAAACTGTGAATATGTTTTTGTTTAAAATCTTCAAACTGATTATGTATGCATGAAGAGAGCAGTGATGATTTATCTTTTATAGACATATATATCGATATTCTCATTTGATTTGCCAACATCTGAGTCTTTTCAAACGAAATTCCACTTTTTATTTGAGACCAAATTATCAGAATGATTGAATGTCACCATTTATATTAATGGTATTTTTAAAACATTTGCCATGATTTTTGGCCTTTCTTTTCTTTGTATTCCAATCAATAAGCATCTACTGATAGATTTCCAACCCTGATTCAGTTTATATCTCTATGAATATCCAATGAATTAACAGTTCATGGAGAGGAAGGTGGTGACGTTGCTTTGTGTTCCAGTACAGAATTTATCCATAAACCTAAAGAGACAAAAGGAAAATTACAAATATTACAAAATATAAATAAATAAAAGAAATTTCACAACAAATCCACATATTTACAGAATCTTTTAGACCTAAAATATCCATGATTCAAGTGTTAACATTTAGTTGTATAGTATTTACCTGCTATGTTTCTGAAGTCATAGTCAAGTCAAGTCGTTGTTTAAATTTGGTTCATCAACAAATTGGTGTCACTGATTTTCTAAAAGTTAATGTTTGAGTTTTTAACATTAAACTTCATCTGACTTTCTGATGTTAAGGTTTCTATGTCTTAACTTTAGATGTAACAGTTTCATTTCGTTGTGGAAAATCAATTGAAAGTCAAAGTTTTTCTTTGTAACAAGAAAATAAATGTTTCAGTAAATAAACATTGTCAGAAAGTTATCTTACACATAGTTTAGTGCAGCTTTGTTTAACAACTGCTGTCGGAATTAATGTCCAATATGAAGAAACTCACTGTGTTCAGGTTGGTGTGTTTGTCGTTTAGGTTTCCTGCCTCAGTTGCTCCACCTCAGTGTCACTCACAGCTGTAAGGTCAGAAACACAATGTTAGCACAAATCCTGCTGTTTTAAGTTAATTTTTAGTTTATTTTTATAATTATATAATAATTTATACATTTTTTAATTTTTAATTTTAAGTTAATCAGCACAAAATCAAAAAACTCTTCTGAATCTATAATGTCAGATCAGAGGAAATAGAATAAAAACAAGTGATACTTACGAGATGGAGGGCGTTTGGCTAAAATAAAAATACATTACAAATTATTCATGCGTTACAGTTTAAAATGCCAGACTTCTTTTTTTAGAGCTTCAATTACTTTCATCATGTCATATAGTCATACTGTAATGAAACTGTGGCTATGAGCCTTTAAGTCTTTATGCTGGTTGTAAAGATTTCGTTGTGGAGGGAAATGTTTAATTTTTGCAATAAAAGCATCTTCTCAAATCAAAATGCTGAAAAAAGACACTGTTTCTGTTTAAGTCTCTCACCACTCATCTTCTTACGAATGAGGAATCCGATCCCAGCAATGACGGCAGCAAAAATGACCAGTGCAGCGACGACAATGATGGCAGTCATGACAATTGAATTCCCTGTTGAGCAGAGAACAACAAAAAACCGTCACAACATGTTCAGATGAAGCAGGTTAGAGGAGAAGAACATGAAGCCGACCAGACATCAAACCTGTATACAGAAATTGTATTTGTTTGTCCTGCTGTTGTTATTTTAAATTTGTATCTCTACGTTTATGCACACAATTAATGTATGTATGTTTGTTCATCCTCATCTAGCTTTGTTGTCTTTGGTTAGTTGTATGTCTGTGTTGGGTTGAGTTTTGTATGAGGGTTTTTCGGCACAATGACTGTCATAATGAAAAAAACAAACTTTATTCTAACTGATTTTCTGATACATGAACACATTCATCCAATAAGTTAACAATACTCATCTTCTAAAACTGACAAGCACTTGAGTCAACACACCTATAATCTCCGAACTGTGGTTCAGGGCATGTGAATGTAGCGGGGAGCGGAGCGAGCGGGGAGCGGAGCGTGTGCCATATAGTCGGAGCGCAGAGCGGGTTTTAATCCAAAGGCCAGAGCGATGGTTCCGTTTCGCTCCAGTTCTGTTCCAATACCGCTCTCCACGAGTCTAGGGCATGCACAAGTCCAGACTCACGTGTGCCTTAAAGGGTTAGCTTACATCAGAGGTCATTCGTTGAGAGATGGAGTTTGTAAAATATTTCGAAAAGCAAGCAGACAGGTCATAGGAGAAGCTTCCTCTTTTAAATTTGGGCGAGCGTGGAGCGATTTCACCGGAGCTGAATTAAATTTCAGGTGACCGGAGAGCGATCTTGGAGTGGAGCTGTGTGGTTTAACTTTGAGCGAAGGAGCGAACACCCACGTAAGGGGAGCGTAAATTCTCGCCGCTCAGCTCCGCTCACATGCTCTGCTGTGGTTACACATTAAAATGTCTACATGTGTGTGAAATGGTACAAAATGATGGTACAATAATCTCAATTACAGTTTTTTTTAACTACAATAGACTTACAAGGTGGTAAACAGCTGATTTCAAAACGTAAAAGGCAACCAGAAATACATGTTTAGTTTGTTTCATTAATTACACTTTTCTGTATTAATCTAAGCAAAATTAAAACGTGGATTACATTTGTTGATATCCTTTAAGAGTCCAGAGGTGAACATGTGCTTTGGTTTAATGTTAGTCTGAGTCTTCAGGATGACATAAACTGACAATAAAACAACACAAGGAAACAAAACTTCCTACACACATATAAACACATGAACTGCAGGACTGTTACAGTCAAAGAAACACGTTAAACAGTCTTACCTTCGTTGGTTCTGATCACTGCTTTGTCCAGTTTGGTGATGATGTCCTCCTTCACACCAGAGAGCTGAAACACACAGTCGTACCTCGTCCAGTCTTCAGGTGTGACTGATGAAAGGTTCAGGTCAACACTCATCTGGAAGGTTCCATCGTGGTTGGGGAGGATCTCTCCGTGGTCCACCTCCTCATGAAGCTCCTCTCCATCTTTCCTCCAGACGAGTGAGGCTCTGTGAGGGTAGAAACCTGTAGCGAGGCAGCTGACTGGAGAGGAGGGAGTCTTCTGGAGGAGAGACACTGAGGGAAGCTCTGGAGAGGAAAGAGAGAGGGAGAGAGACTTCACATTGTTTTATTGACAATTTGTAGTGTTCTCTTTAGGGTTGGGTACCAAACCCTGTACTTTTACCGGTACCGACCGAAACACGTCGGTATTACCGAGTATTGGTTCACGTAAAATTCAACGGTGCCAAATTTCAGTACCTGAACGCACCTTCACGGGCGTCAGTAAGAGCGGAAGTTGCGGCGTAAAGTACGTTGCATTCTCTGTCAGAAAGACAACAAATTTGTCTTCAAAATAAGAGCTTTACATTGCACAACCGATTGGAGTTTAGAATTGGGTTCTTAGCGAAAGGCTTTTAATTTGAAAGTAGCGACCGGTAGTAGCTTGCTCCTACAACAAGAAGCGGACAACGAAGACAGCCGCTGAGATTCAGGAGACGCTGCATCTCCTGAATCTCAGCGGCTGTCCAGTTGCTCATCTTAATGTTCGCGGTTGAAGTGATGGACTGACTGCTGTGATCAGCTGTTTCCTGGTTTTAAAACTCCCCAGCTGTTGCTCGCACTATAGACACATATATACATAAGACGCCTCACTGAACACTGGACCGTACGTCGACGTCGCCGCCATATTAGAGGAGGCAGCTCAGCCCCGTGAACGAGTCAATGGAGTGAACTTTATAAAGCTCACTTCTACAAAGTGCCGTAAGTTAATGCTTGCTTCTCATTTACACATTCACACGTACGGTTATATTCAGGAAACAGATACGAACCAAAAACAACGTAACGTTCTCTGATGACTATAAATATGAAAAAAGAGGCAGTATAAGAGATCTAAGCTGAGCAAATAGAGTCATTAATCACTGAAACGACACTGAAAAAAATGCTGATTAGAGATTACGATAATGCTATTTCAGTTTTTATTCCTTTTAAGGGCAACCTTCATTTTCATACCTCTTAGTATAGGCTACTAAATAACAGGGAGATGGAAATCCTGGTGACATGGTGTCAAAACAACACCTTGACTGTAACTGTACACAATGTATAAAAATGGTTAATGCAAGCTTTACCGTTATGGAAACCATTTTGGTCTTCAACAAAACGATGTTTTTTCAAGAGCAGCATAAGTCTCTAAAGTCTCTAAATTTAGTTGAATATAGTTGTAAACAGTCTTAGTAAGGTTATTTTTCTGTATTTCATAGACATCATTTGGTAATTTTGGACTTGAGTAAATGGACTTAATGGACTTGAGCCGACCAGAAAATGTTTGAACCTTTTCAAAACACAAACAAGAACTATATAGAACATGGCAAGCCTGGGGATCTGAAATTTTCATTGGGCAGATTTTAGATATTTGTAACTTTTCCCACTTCAGTAACTGTACTGCAGCCAATACAAAATTAAGACCTAAGGTCAAGAGCTATGACCTTCACACAATTCGTCTGCCTTCTGGATCAAACTAGTTTCCTAATTTCATTCAAGAAATGCTGTGGAGCAAGATACCTGTCCTCTCTGATAGAATATGTCACATTACCTACATGTTTATCCAACACAAACTGACATTTTTTACATGTATTTTTCTTTCTACCTAGTCTGGGTGTCTTTATGGTCTGGGATAAGAATGTCACGCTCTAGATTGCCTTCAATATTCTAACTCTCAAATGATCAACATGATAACTTTTCTAAATGTCCTCATTATAACACATCACCTTAACTTTGTTCTGTATGTACTTTTCTAAAAATGTATATATTAACAGTAGTAAAAGTACCACTTTTTCTGCTGCTTTACCGACTTGTAAAGAAGAAGTGACATTTATCACAAAAGAAAACCTATTTTTGCTATATGTTTCTAAAGACAAAGTGAGTAACAATTGATATACACAACACATTGTTGTCAATTGCCAATGAATATAGGCATCTAGTATTGTTTTATGTTAGAGAGGTAATACGAGAGAAAAAAGGAAAACTACAAATGTGTCAGAGATGTCAGAGATCAACAGATATGTGTAATTTGAAAATCAGTAGTGTTTTTAGCAACATCCATTATCTATCTCAGGCCATTCTACCTGTTCTCAGCAGAGAGCTCTTCCCATAGTCCAAATACTTCTTCAGCCACTCAATGCAAGTCTGGGTGAGATACTTTTTTGCCCTGGGTATCCAAACACTGTCATGGTCCCACTTCTGTTTGGTGATGACAGCCTGTTGTTTTGGAGCGATCCATGACTGCGTGTGCAGATCCAATCCTAGAAAGTCTTCTCCATCATAACCATACTGATCATAGCCATTGACCCAATTAGTCTCATCATCCCATTCACAGCCGTACAGCCACTGGACAACGCTAATACCTGAGACAGAGATAAGAGACAGAGATGGTATAAACCAATATGATATACATTTCTTTCATAAAGACTTATGTGTATTTGGAGACAGTAACCACAATGCAAGCCATGATGTTGGAGGTGCAAACAAAGAGGTCACTGCTGCTGAGATTGCACTGTCTTTAAGTTTATCACTCTGAAATATCTATTTGTTGTATGTGCTGGTGCATATCCATGGTTAAGTAGTGTCGTGAAGGATCCTACAATGACCATCATCTAATTTAAAGTGAAGATGGATGCTCCAAATGTGCGTATTTAAAATTCCCAAGCCGTAAAAAAAAGAACCTTAGAGAGGAGCAGTGTGGAATAAAAGAACTCTGGAGGGACAATCCTTCAGTCCCCAAAGTTTCTACTTTAGTTTATAGCACAAGAGCACAGAGCTGGAGCACAGACATGTAATCAGATGCCATGTTGATATATACAGTATACTGCAAGAAGAAATAAATATCAACTCCATATCTTCTTTGCATGCTCACAAAGGCAGCACCTGTCCCATTGGTTTTTTACCCCCAACTGTATGGCAAATAGTATTTTGCCACATTGTGGGTGGATTTTCTCAGTCTGTAGAGAATCACAGGAAACTCCGACAGTCCACCACAGTTTGCTGAATGGATCAATATAGAGCTATTCTGATTTAATACAATGGACACTGAAACAAATTGTTAAAATTCTGTTATTATGAGATAGACACAAGTGTAATTAGTACAGTATACCAGCATCCAATTGTCATGTGTGATGTGTGTACAGTTTGACTTGGTTGGAGCACTCAATATTGAATGGTTGAATATGACTGTAATGATGGAAGGAGGTGTGTGTGTGTGTGTGTGTGTGTGTGTGTACACAACATTGTTCATAAGTTTGAAATCACCTCATATAGATGTTTTTCATTTCAACTTCAATAATTGCCTTTTTTTTTTTTTTTTTTNTTTTTTTTACCATAAACAGCATAATTCAGACACCAAATATTCACATTTGTATTTCATACCCAAAGAAAAATGATAAAATGATTTGTGATAATTAATGGACATGATCAAATCACCCTTTAGTCTGTGTCACATCAGTGTAGCATAACAGTGGAGAATACTGTTGAACCCACTTTTCCCCCAAACACCCTATTCTGAATTTGTTTTCCAGACCAGAAAAAGCTTAAGGGAATCTCAATTATTACTGAACTGCAATGAACTATTCATTTAACTACACTGGTCAAAACAATTAAGGGAACACTTTATCATCACAGTATAACATCAAGTCATATTCACGGATATCAATCTGTCCATTTAGGAAGCACAAGTGATCGTAAATCAATTTCACCTGCTTTGGTGCAAATGAAAGTGACAACATGTGCAATGGAGAGGCAAAAGCAAGACAACCTCCACAGAAGGAGTAGTTTTGCATGTGGCGGCCACAGACAGTTGCTCTCTCCTTATCCCTTCTGACTGATTCTTCTCTTGGTTTGTGTTCTGCTAGTGTCCTTGTCTCTAATTGTTGAATGAAATGGTACCTGCAGACCAATCAAGTTGCACAATTAGTCCAGCTCCTCCAGGATAGCAGATCTACACGTGTGGTCGCAAGAAAGTTTGCCGTGTCTCCCAGCACAGTCTCAAGAGCATACCAGGTGACTGGCTGTTACACAGGGAGTGCTGGGCCTGAGAAGAGCATCAATCTAGAAGCAGGGCCGGCAACTGCTCCTTTGTGCGAGGAGGAACCTGCAAAGCAATGCAGAGCCCTACAAATTGACCTCCGGCAGGCTACTGGTGTGCATGTTTCTAAAAAACCTGTCAGAAACAGAATTCACGAGGGGGGCACCAGGGCCCGACATTCTCTAGTGGGACCTGTGCTCATAGCCCAGCAACCTGCAGCTCAACTGGCGTTTGTGAGAGAACCCCAGAATTAGCAGGTCTGTCATTGGCACCCCATTTTCTTCACAGAAGAAAGCAGTTTCATACTGACAGCATCTGACAGGCCTGATGGAGTGGAGATGTGGTAGTAACCATTGTGCCGCTTGTAACATCATTCAGCATGACTGGTTTGGCATGGGTCAGTGATGGTCTGGGGAGGCATTTCCATGGCGGGTCGCACAGACCTCCATGTCATAGCCAGCAGTACCCTGACTGCTGTTAGGTACTGGGATGATATCCTCAGAGCAACTGTAAGACCTTACGCTGGTGCAGTGGGCTCTGGGTTCCTCCTGATGCAGGACAATGTCTGACCTCATGTGGCCAGAATGTGCACACAGTTCCTGGATGACGAAGGCATTGATACTATTGACTTGCCCTCTCATTCCCCTGACCTAATTCAAATTGAGCACCTATAGGACTAAATGTATAGTCACAGGTTTTGGTTTCCCTTGGCCATTGTAAGTTTATCCTCAGCAAATTATACGATGTACATCAGTCAATATTTTCAACTTGAATAATTGTTCATTAAGATCTGATGTGTGTTTAAAGTGCTCTCTTAATTTTTTTGAGCAGTGTATAATATCATGAGTGATTGCACCCCCAGCACAGCTCTATAAACCCGTTTCTGTTTTAGAGTTTCAAGAATAGCTTTGCTAAAGTAAATCACAGGTTGTTCCCATAGGCGGCGGGTGGGCCTGACGTTTGGGAAGGCTGCCTGTTCACACAACGCAAGGATGAAACTGCTGATCATTAAATATATTATATTATAGTAGCGTAACATCATGGTGATGGCCCCCGGTTCAAATATTTTCTTTGTGCCCCTAAACACAAGCGCATGCTCGCGCGCACGCACGCACACACACACACACACACACACACACACACACACACACACTCTCAAGAGAACTGCTATTACAGGGGTGGACTGTTCATCGGGAGTGCCGGGATTTTTCCTGGTGGGGGAAAACTCGGGAGAAGCAGCTGCTAGACGTTTCTCTGTCAACCCCAAGAGAGTGAGAGAAACGGAGCTTCAGCGTCTGTCCGAGGAGGACAGCAGCAGGGCCAGGCTGCCTGCTGGAGGGAGGAAGAAGACCAGCGAAGAGCCTGAGATAAACATGCAGGGATGAGTTATCAGCCAACGGGCACGCCACGAGAGAGTGTCCTGCAAAATGATCAGGGTGATGGAGAATCAAATGTCAGCCACCGTGAGTGACAGCAGAGATGCGGAGTTTGCAGCGAGTGCTGGTTGGATAAATCGTTTCCTCCACCTCAACAACTTCACTTGCAGAAGGATGCCAGAGAATTCACCGAGAAGCTGGCGAATTAATCCTGGATTTTTGAGAGGATGGAATTAAACACCTGTACCAAATTGCTGCCTGGTCTGTTAAGTGATTTAAACAAATAAACGGTAAATGCAGCGGATGGATTCCGGTCAGTGTTGCTGGCCGCTTCTGAAATATTTTCATCTGATTTTTCCTTCTCTTTAAAAAAGGATCGGATATCCATGTGGGATTTCAATGATCACGCGCCAAAGCGACAGCGGGTGTTGACTGGCTCTTTTTGACTGTCACCATGGCAACGCGTTCTCATATTTGTCAACATTGTGACAGCTGCAGCACAACCTCACACACACTGAGGTTGTGCTGCAGCTGCGGCCCGTTCATAATAGGAAATCATGTATAATAATATGCACACAATATTTGCATATTATTATACATGATTTTCACAATTTTCCAGCATAAAATTTGGGAAGGCTCAGCCTTCCCTAGCCTCCATTACCCGCCGCCCATGGTTGCTCCCAAAACTGGAAACTGGTCCTGCTAAGCTTCTTTTACCAATGACTGGTCATTATTGAATTTGCCTATTGTTCAGAGGTATCTGTGTCTCTTTCTGTCCTTTCAGTGATCAGTCTGGGTAAATCATTGCAGAAGCTGAGCGTGGAAACTGTTATCCAAGTTAAAAATATTACTGTTTTTGCAAACAATTAAAGAAAAAAAAGTAGCCATCTCAGCCATTGGGCAGTACCCAGTCAAGCTTTTGCAGCAGGCAATTTCAAACTTTTGAGAGCTGTTTGAAGCATTTTAACAACAAACAATATGAACATATTTCTGAATACACTTTTCCTCGTAAAAGTTGAAACATAAACAAACCAGTTTGGTTGAAGCGCGCCCTTAAACCATCAATGCTGTATTGGTGGTTAAATTGGTGACTCATACAGACTTTAGTCTCATTCTTCCAGTAGTCAGGATCATGTGCTGTGGCTTTGATCATCCAGTCCTGTTTGGGTTCTGCTCTCTTGGAGTTGCTGTCATAGTGAAACATCTGTACTTCATCAACCATCCCAACGACGACAAACTCTGGGAAGTTTGGGACTCCAGAAGATGCAGTGTAGAAATACTTCAGAGAGTGAGTCACTGTAAGAAAAAAATGTCATGATTTCAGTTTTATGAATGGCTAAACAAAATCATTTTCCTGCACAATGAATTAAAATGGAACTACAGCAGAGTCAAGAAACCCTAATAATCACTGTTGTGCAGTCAATAAAGACAAACATAAATGTATATAAAATATTAAACAAGTTACCTGTTTATTTCATGCCGTTGTTTTCTTTTCTGTCACTGATAGAAAGCAGTTTGTAAACTAAATTTTTTTTTTCTTTTGCTGAATATCTCAATGTGAATTTAATCTTCAGGATGCCTCATGTGTAGCTTACAGTCCTCATTATGATATTAATTTACACTTTTTCTTATATGATTTTGAAGTGGGTTGTTTTGTTCTTTTCCATTTCTTTTGTAATGTTCATCATCAAATAATCATTTATCTAACTTTGTTTAGGCTGTTGTCAGAGGGTTTGTGGATTTCAAATGTTTGACTAGAAAATAAATATCTGTCCCTTGTGTGTGACTTTCAAATCTTGATTCATGTACACTGAATACTTATATCTAAATTTAACTCTTAATGTCTTTGATAATCAATATTTAACTTTGAAACCAATTAGTGTGTATTTAAGGATAATCATTAGGGGTGGGAGAAGTAATTGATTCTTAGATGCATTGCCAGGCGGATGTGGACGATCCTGAATTGACTTACAAAAGTCAAAAATCGATTTTATAAATGCTAATTGACAACGTAATGTTGACGGAACGCAAGACGTGGAACTCGTAATTGTGGAAGTTCAGCGCCCGGACAGTCGATGCGCATATAACAAAAAAACACAAGATAGCTCAGTGCAACATTCTCCCGATAGCCTCTGCTTTAACACCAAGCTTCCACAGCTCACCCAGCTCGGAAAGAGCGAATTACAAACTCTATTGCATCTCTGATTGCCAAGGATTGCGTCCATATTAAGTTGCGCTTTGTTGTGCACCGCTTGAATTTCAGCACGTTGTGCAAAAAGTTGTTGCACAGTGTGTTGAAATGCAAGCAGCATAAAGTAGCATAGCATTGGGATATGCTGCCTATCACCCATATCAAGGGGATTTTGTGACAGAAGTCTTATTCTTATCTTTGACTGAGAGCATCTTTTTCTTTAACAACACATAGAGTAGAAAAAATAATCTGTTTATCTTTTTTATTATCAATGACCTAAAGTAGCCATGTGTTTGGTATGAGAGCTGATACATAGGTCCATAATGTGTTGAAATGCAAGCTGCATTGATTATTGCATTGAAAGCTTTTTTATGTTTTATATAGACTACAGTATACTTCTCTCAGGGGCTCATTGCCTGTAACAGGAGGATTCTGTGTTCAAGTCAAATCTATTTGTGACAAAGAAAAGCCTCTTCTTTAATAAAATAATAAATGAAATATCAATTAAATATTGAGTTAATTAATCGGTTGGTGTTCTTTAATGATCACCACAAAAGTAGGAAGTGATTAGCAAACTCAGATGTGATTATTATGATTATGATGATGATGATGATGATGATGATGATTATTATTAAATCATGCATGGAAATGTACACAAAAAAATGGTTGCATTTAGATGCATCGATAATCGGTTTAGAATCAAATCATTGACCTTAGAATCGGAATCGAATCGTGAGGTGAGGTGACAGTGCAATCGTGAAGATTCCCACCCCTAATAATCATAAAAATATTAATTGACACAGCTCTATGTATAACAAATATCTCTATTTAACATTTGTATTGCTCATATAGTCATTCTGTACAGTTTCTATTAGTATCAAGTACAGTCGTCCTCAAAATTATTCATACCCTTGCTATTTGTTGTGATTTTTTATTTTTGTGATGAAAAGACTGCATTTTTCCAAGTTTGTTTATAAATTATATGTGACCAACGAGTGAAAGAATGACAACAACACTCAATTCAAGAAATTCTTCATTTCAGGTGATCTTTAGTCATGGTTCCCAAAAAATGCCATGTTCAAAATTATTCATACCCCTAACAATGTCTCAACAAAAATGGAACCAAATGTGTTAATCTTTGTCCTGTGGTTATTTTAAGATGTTTTACAATGTTAACTAACGTTAACATTGTTGAACAAATGTTAAACACTGAAAAAATAGCATCTTGTCAGAGGAGTATATAAAGAGCAAAAGTGTTATAGTCATCCCCATTTTCTGGTCATCATGGTCAAGAAGAAGGAGCTCAGTGAGGACCTACGTCAACGTCTTGTGCGTGCCCACAGTGAAGGGTTACAAGGCCATTTCAAAGCAGTATGATGTCCCTGTGGCAACCGTCCAGAGCATCATCAACAAGCACAAGAGGTTCAATACTGTTAAAAACCTCAGCGGCCGTGGCAGGAAGCGTAAGGTGTCCCCCAAACTTGCCAGGAAAATCTGCCGAGAGGTCAACAACAACCCCCAGACCACAACCAAGGCCCTGATTGAAACACTTGACCAGGCAGGGATGAAGGTGTCACAGTCCACCATTGAGCGAGTGTTGCACAGAGGAGGTCTCCATGGACGCAGGCCTCGGAAGACGCCACTGCTCACTAAGAAACATGTGGAGGCTCGTCTGGCCTTTGCTAATGGTCATTTGAAGCAAGATTCCAGCTTTTGGTCAACCATTCTGTGGTCTGATGAGACCAAGTTGGAGTTATTTGGCCATATGGATGCTCAATATGTCTGGAGGAAGAAAGGAGAAGCATACAGACCG
>CAEMYA010001075.1:2986-14251 GCA_903131615.1 Diplodus sargus
CATGAGGAATGAATGGGACGAGGTCAAAAAAGTCGCAGACACACAAATACACACACACACACACAAACTCACACACAGATTATTAATCAGTCTTCTAGAACGTTCATGATTTTGCGATGCAAGTCGTGAAAACCTGCATAAACTTTCCCATAAGGAATGAATGGGACTAGGTAAAAAAATGGCAGACACACAGACACAGAGAGACAGAGAGACACACACACACACACACACACACACACACATGCACGCAAACACACACACACAAAGTGAATGAGACCAGGTGAAAAGATCGAAAGGAAGATTTCAGACATCGACATCTCTGGCATACTTTGACCGAGACACACCGTTCAAACTTTAAAATGTAGATAAAAGTCCAAATTATCAACGTGGGATTCAACTTTTGCTTTAGCTTTCGTAGTTTTTGTTCGTCACGGGGCAAAGTGCACAGCCCACTCTCGCGATTCCCCGGCGGGGAATTGTCTAGTTTATTATTACTATGCTCAGTGTTTTAAAGTCCACATGTTGATATCCTCATCTGCATATGAGGTACTGACTCACTCAGCACTTTACTGGTTTGCACTCTGGTTAGATGTTAAACTGTATTTCACGGTTCTTGAACTTGACAGTAAAGTTAAAACTAATCCAAAACTGAATCTAATCTAATGTTGCTATATGGACAGTAATAATACACTTTTCACGTCCACCCAATGTTTTATTTCATAGCACACAATGAGATGCAGAGTGCTACATACTGCTGCTAGCATCAACTTGTATAGTGTTTTTCTGGGACAACAGCAGCCAGTGAAGTCCAACCCAGGCCAGCAGTCTGAACCGGTCTAATGACTCTTATTAGGACAATTTTACATCTGACTGCATGTTAATAACGACCAAACCAAGAAGAACGGAGCGAAACGTCACACACCCTCATTGCTACGTAACGTTAGCTTACTATTAAGATGACATGATGCTAATGCTAGCTAGCATGATTATATCATGAATGCTCTGTGAATTTAAAACAATATAATCTAAATGTCATACCTTTCTCCTGTGCACGTTTCTGCTGCTCTTCTTTTCTGCACTTTTGAAAGTGAGCCCGGATGATTCTGCTGTTTCATTTTCCGGACTGTAACCCATCGACACACGCCGTCTGACCGACTGCACATCAGCGCTCGCACTAGCATGTTGTGACCGTGACATAACAGCTGAAGGGGCTTTACGTCAGAATCGTCATTTCTTTTACTTCCGTTTAATTTATGTTTTATGTCAATTAATTGTTGTAGATAGAGGGATGGCAAAAACTATAGAAAAATAAACAGACATGATAATTTTAATTATTATTTTTTCTCGCCACATATTTGGCACCCGAGGCAAGCGCCTATGTCGCCTGTAGGAAGGACGGCCACTGTGTTAAAACCTTCATCTAACAATATGAATAATTCACTCTGAAAATCCTCAACTATTGATTTTCATCTTAGATTCATAATCATGTTTTTTAAAATGATTTTTTAAAGTGATGAGAAAAATACATTCTGCAATGAAAAGTTAAATAATCTCTATTTTAACTATCAGACAATGACAAACATATTCAGAATTGTCTTAATGAAGCTTTGTGACGTTTATACTGACTGAATATTTAAACTATGAAGTCACACCATTTATTCTTTATTCAGATTGGAGAGATGTAGTTTGTCAAAGATCAGCTGTGCTTCTCTGGCCTCAGCTCTGAAGTGCAACCCCTCCCATCTGAGAGAGCTGGAGCTGGGTTACAACAAGCTGCAGGATTCAGGAGTGAATCTTCTCTGTGCTGAACTGGAGAGTCCAAACTGTCAACTGGAGACTCTGAGGTTAGACACCATTTTTTCCTTCTGTGTTCAGATTAATATGTTGTGAAAGTTGTGTTGACACTAAACTGCAGACATCAGGCTGATATAATAATAATAATAATAATAATAATAATAATAACACATGTTATTTAAGAAGCGCCTTTCAAGACACTCAAGGACACTTTACAGGGGGATATCAAAATAAAACAATGGATAAAAAAACATCAATTTAAAACATTCAATAGAACAACATTCAGAAATCCAAATCCCAAAAAACATACAATAAACAACATTCAAAACATCAATGAACATACAGTGTACAACATTTAATAAAACAGCAATAGAGGTAGGGCAGTGTTACAGTTAAGGGTGGAGTGAATAACCAATTTTAAACAGGAGGGTTTTGAGCCTGGTTTTGAAAACAGGGAGAGAGTTGGTATTACAGATGTCAGGTGGTAAGGAGTTCCAGAGCTGGGGAGCAGAGCGGCTGCTTGGTGCTCCCCATGGTGCGGAGATGTACGGGGGGACAGTGAGGCGGAGGGAAGAGGAGGATCTGAGGGAACGTGCTGGAGTGGAGATGATCAGACAAGTAAGGAGGGGCGAGGTTGTGAATAGCTGTGAAAGTGTATAGAAGGATTTTGAATTGAATTCTTTGTTTGATTGGGAGCCAGTGAAGCTGCTGTAGGATGGGGGTGATGTGGTGGGAAGAAGGGGTTTTGGTGATGATTCGTGCCGCAGAATTTTGAACCAGTTGACGCTTATGGAGAGACTTGTGAGGAAGACCGAGAAGAAGAGAGTTGCAGTAATCTGAACGGGAAATGACAAGACTGTGGACAAGGATGGAGGCAGTGCTGGGGGTGAGGGAGGGACGGAGTCGGTTGATATTTCGTAGGTGGTAGTAGGCAGAACGAGTGGTGTTATTGATGTAAGATTTGAATGATAGAGTGCTGTCGAGGATGACACCCAGACTCTTAACCTGAGGGGAGGGGAGAACTGAGGAGCGGGGAAGCGGTCAACTTTGGATAATGTAGAGGAATTTCAGTTTTATTACTGTTTAATTTCAGGAAGTTTGAAGTGAACCAGGATTTGATTTCTGATAAGCAGGCGGTAAGGGACGAGGGCGGGAGTGTGGAGTTTGGTTTACTAGAGAGGTAGAGCTGGGTGTCATCAGCGTAGCAGTGGTAGTGAATGTTACATTTGTGTTGAATTTATACTGATCCACACTGAGTATCTTCATGCTAAAGTCTGTTTTCTTCTTCTGTGGTTTAGTACATTGACTGTGGCAGAGCAATGTTGAGCTGCACATTTAAAAACTTCATCTAACAATATGAATAATTCACTCTGAACATCCTCAACTATTGATTTTCATCTTAGATTCAAAATCATGATTTTTAAAATGATTTTTTAAAGTGATGATAAAAACACATTCTACAATGAAAAGTTAAATAATCTCTATTTTAACTATCAGACAATAACAGACATATTCAGAATTGTCTTTTTATAACATTTTAATGAAGCTTTGTGACGTTGATTCTGACTGAATATTTAAACTGTGAAGTCACATCATTTATTCTTTATTCAGATTGTGGAGATGCAGTTTGTCAGAGATCAGCTGTGCTTCTCTGGCCTCAGCTCTGAAGTGCAACCCCTCCCATCTGACAGAGCTGGTGCTGGGTTACAACAACCTGCAGGATTCAGGAGTGAATCTTCTCTGTGCTGAACTGGAGAGTCCAAACTGTCGACTGGAGACTCTGAGGTCAGACACCATTTTTTCCTTCTGTGCTCAAATTAATATGATGTGAAAGTTGTGTTGACACTAAACTGCAGACATCAGGCTGATATTATACTGATCCACACTGAGTATCTTCATGCTAAAGTCTGTTTTCTTTTTCTGTGGTTTAGTCCACTGACTGTGGCAGAGTAATGTTGAGCTGCACATTTAAAACCTTCATCTAACAATATGAATAATTCACTCTGAACATCCTTAGCTATTGATTTTCATCTTAGATTCAAAATCATGTTTTTTAAAATGATTTTTTTAAAGTGATGATAAAAATACATTCTACAATGAAAAGTTAAATAATGTCTATTTTAACTATCAGACAATAACAAACATATTCAGAATTGTCTTTTTAAAACAATTTAATGAAGTGACGTTTATACTGACTGAATATTTAAACTGTGAAGTCACATAATTTGTTCTTTTTTCAGATTGAGTGGCTGCAGTTTGTCAGAGATCAGCTGTGCTTCTCTGGCCTCAGCTCTGAAGTCCAACCCCTCCCATCTAAGAGAGCTGGACCTGAGGTTCAACGACCTGCAAGATTCAGGAGTGAAGCTGCTGTCTGAACTTGTGGAGAGTCCAAACTGTCGACTGGAGACTTTGAGGTCAGTAGAGAGTTGGAGTCAGTCCGTGCTGGTTTCAGCAGTATTGTAATAAACACAGTCAGTATCAAAGTAAAGATCCAGCATTTCTTGCTTTCCTCAGTGAAGCTGTGAGAGGAGAACAGTGACAGGCTTCAGGATTGGACAGAAAGAGATAGAGGGGGAACAGTCAGCCAATCAGACGAGCCAGAAGCTTGTTGTGATGGTGTGTTTGAGTTGAATGAAGACGACTGTTGTTGTTGTGTTGATGTCTACAGGAGGTAAAGCTGGATCACAGCTGACAGCATCACAGGATGTGTAGAGACAGCGGTCCTCATCCATCAAACTGTTGGAGCATCAAATCTTTGTTCTCTCATTTCAACACTAAACAGCCGATCAGTCCATCTGTGTCACAGCTCTCAGGTCTACGGTGGCCCTGAAGGTCAAAACACAACAACATTTCACCAAACATCAAACTGTCACCAGAGACTTGGGTTCTGTCCAATAACAAACAAGAACGCCGTCCCACCTTTTCCATAATCTGCAGTGTGGTTGTGTTTGGACCTTCAGAGCCACCGTACAGATCAGTCTGACCAAAGCCTGCAAATCACTGACTCTTATATCAGAGAACCGTGGTTACATTTAGTAACCATGTGGTCTTCTCACACACCACAACCTCTGCTGAAGTCCAGTAACCACAGCTGATTTTGACTGTTCAGTCTTTGTATGAACATGTAGGAGCTTTAACATCAAATATTTATCTGTCCATCTGTCTTTTGTTTTATCCACATATTTTTAGAACAGACTCCATATTTACATATTAGTAATATTTCATAGTAAATGAAATATTCAGGTGTGACTGAGACTCTGGTTTTTAACAGCAGTGAATCATCATTAAAGTGTTTCTGCAGTCATGATGCGTTCAGGGACTCTGAGCAGTTTATTTCACTGTGTACTTGAGTGAAACCTGCAGAGTAAACACACTTGATGTGTCTGCAGGTCTGTGAGCTTCACTCCAACACGTTAACATGAAGCTGAAAGGAAGCTGGCTACGCTACACAGCCGCTCCACTTGTGGTCTGATCAGGACTGAAGTCCTGCTGGCCTTTATATCACTGACTGACAGCTGATGGAGGGAGTCTCTGGAAACACTCATGTATCACTTCTGCTCTCTCTCATTCTCTCATCAGGTGGAAGCCGTCTCTGTCAGAGTGATGAGAAAGGTGGAGGTGTTGAGAGGATCAGCTGTGTCCTGATGATCCAGTACCAAAGAGGTTGAAGCAGCACCATCAGCTGGTGGGTGGAGAGGCTCTGACTGGGCGGAGAGGAGAGCTTCATCCAGCAGCGACTGACAGACCAATCACAACACGTGGAGATGACTGTCAGTGCTGCTGTGTGAACTGCTCTGAGATCAGCTCCACTGTCCAGTCCAGCATCATCCCTGTGTTCCTCTGGATGTGACAGAGTGTCATCAGTGTATCTGGACTGCTCTGCTGCATCTGCCAAGGAGCCGTCACGTTAGGAGCAGACAAAATAATGACTTCATTACTCGTTAAGAGAGACTTGATGTTCTCTGCAGTCAGTTGGGAAAAATATGTGCAGATATCAGCGTCGCCTAAAAGGCAAAAATCCAATATTGTTCATCCGTTGTGTAAATCTACAGTCATTTAAAGTGTCCACAGGTTAAACTAGTGTGAACTAGTGTAAAGTCTGTGCTCGTCTCTGTTTTCTCTGGGACCTTATTTTCCTCTGAGGACCAAAAGTTTCTATTATGACCTCATTAATATTGTAAATATTCAAATTCTTCTATAAAACTCCTCAGTGCTCCTTCAAATAGTGTTGTTGTTCTGTACAGACAAACGGTATTACATCGTATTAATTCTGTGTCATAATGACAGAATAAATGTTATAATGACATTAAAATGTCTTTATTTTTACATTAAACTCAATCATGATGTATAATCACTTTGTCATTTTAAGGTCAACTTAACAAACTTTTTCAGTATCCAGATTCGTTCATTCTTTCAGACAGAACGGGTCAACGGCACTGCTGTGCTCCCAAACACATCATTTCACGTGATGAAAGAAGAACACGTGTTGTCAGGCTGGAAACTACTACATTCTTTTAAAGGAGTTTCTGATCTGAAGAAACAGAAGAAATGTTTCCACGTTTTTAGAAGCCAAAAATCCGTCAAATCACACGTCAACATAAAAATCCTCCAAGTCAGAAATAAGTGGTGTTCACTGGACAGTGACGACGTTAAAATGATCTCATTATAGGCACAATCAGAAGGTGGTGGTTCAATATTTCATTGGTATAAATCCGATTTAATGAGAGAAAGTGTGAGGTGTTAAAAGCAGCTGATTGAGGTTTCAGGAAGGAGGGAAATCAGCAGGATAGATGAGGCAACAGCGCCCTCTTGTGTTCATACAATAAGATGAGAGGTGACTCGTGTCTAACAGCTGCCTCTTTAAATGGAGAGGCACAATAACAACTAACACACATCCACATATTTCTACACAGGAGAACAATCAGACTTCATTTCAGAAAGCAGAGCAGGACGTGTCACGTTTCTTTAATTATTGCTCGGCTCCTGATTTGTTCCTGACAGCAGCTGAGCAGCATTTTGTCCACCTTGTGTTGTTCTTCATTTGTGACAGCAGTACAGTAATATTAGGGCTGTGACGTCATCCAATCAGAACCTTTGGAAACCCTGATGATGTCACTTTGTTGGCTCTGTACCAAAGCAACATGTTTTAGTTTTGTACATGTGGAGAACAGGATGTGTAGGTCAGGACGTCTCTGCAGCTCTACAGCACTTCATTAGAATGATGTCTGTCACACATTTGACCTTTATGGAAACACTGCAGCCTCTGTGATTTGGATACTTGGTCACATTGTGACTTTAATAGTATTGTGATGAAGTGTGCAGCCCTTAGTGACAGTTTGTTCTCCCCCTGAAGGCAAACACAGGACAAGATATCACAGAATACAACTGAACTGGATCTTAAAACAAGTCCAGCTGAAATCTATCAGGAAGAAATGAAACAGGAGAATAAAAGTGTTCATTTCTCTCCAAGTCTCCAAAGTGACTTTAGCAGCAGAACATGAGACAGAAGAACACCTGGTCTACCTGCCCTGCTGATATTAACAACAGCTGAGCCGCTCTGTGCTCTTAAATCACCATTAAAACTGGCTGATTGTAATTTGTGGACGAGCTGCCTTAAACACAGCTCACAGTGGAGCTCAGTGCAGACTGACGTCAGAGCGGAATTGCACAGTACGTCCACTAACGAGCAGCAGAGGCGCCATTACACAACTAATCAATACAGCACTCCCAATGCAACAATGGTGAACCTGCAACCAGCAGAACTAATGAGGGCTTTTGGTCAAATGTGCACATATTCCATTAAAACACATGTCAGAAACAAAAAGTACAAACTGAATGTTGTCTGTCGTTTCTTCTGTCTGTTCCACCTGCGCAAGGTGTCAGCGCTGTAACTCTAGAAAGACTCTGCTGGTTGGAACAAAAGGACTGTTTTGAACAGTGTTGTATGAATGAAAACAAACTCCAGCTTGAATAATGATCAGACTGGACCTGCTGAGGAGACACAGGTGGTCCTCAGGAGTGCAGGGGCCACTCCCGAGGGCCTCGCCTCACTCTGCTGTGGCGTCGGCAGCCATTTTCTACGGAGCGGTCAGCAGCATCAGGACCGCTGACAGGAAGAGACCTGACAAAGTGACCAAGAAGGCCTCGGGATGCCCAGCGGTCTCAGTGCAGGTGGTGGGAGAAAGAAAGGGGGACGACAGCTCAGCTCTTCTCCCGGTAGAGAGCGACCCCCACCCTGTGTGAAATGCTGCCAATACTCTCCTCAATGTGTTTGTGTTCCTCACTCACACTGTTTCTATTGTTCCTGCTGCTGTTTAACTCATATTGATACAGAGAATCTTCTCTGCAGTTCTTGATGCTCTCTGTCTCTGAGATCCTTTCTGCTGCTGGAAGATTTTGCTCATCTCCCTGTTTTCTTTCCACAGTTCTCACTTGTGATGTCATGAGGCTGATTATAGATTATAAGATACAATTGCTGGTGTTCAGCTGACTAATTAAAATGCTATCCATTGTTGATGCGGCTGTCCGGAGCTGTGGCCGTAAGGTCTCCGGTGCCTGTCGTAGCGGCAATCCCCGAACCCGGTGGTGGACTCCGGAAGTAAGGGATGCTGTCAAGCTGAAGAAGGAGTCCTAGCGAGCCTGATTGGCCCGGGGGACTCCTGAGGCAGCTGACGGGTACCGGCAGGCCAAGCATGCGACAGCACGGGCAGTCACAGAAGCAAAAACTCGGGTCTGGGAAAAGTTCAGGGAGGCCATGGAGGAGGACTACCGGTTGGCCTCGAAGAAATTCTGGCAAACCATCCGGCGCCTCAGGAGGGGGAAGCAGTCCTCCACCAACACTGTTTACAGTGGAGGTGGGGAGCTGTTGACCTCGACTGGGGACATTGTCGGGCGGTGGAAGGAATACTTCGAGGATCTCCTCAATCCCACTGACACGCCTTCCATAGAGGAAGCAGTGACTGGGGTCTCAGAGGTGGATTCATTCATTACCCAAGCCGAAGTCACCGAGGTAGTTGGAAAGCTCCTCAATGATCGTGGTAGCAAGAACTTTGGATCAATGAAGTTACACTGTCCGTTGTCGAGGTATCCTTGGGGCACACTTCATGATCAGAGTTAGTGTCTGTCTCTATCATGTAAGGGCCTAATCATATAGTAAAGAAAGAATGAGGAGGAAACAAAATTGATAATGCTAACTTCCTCTGAGGGTTAGTAGGAAGTACTAGTCTTATAGTGTTAGTAACTGTCATGACTGGCTGTAAGACTCATCGGAGTCACAACCTTCAGATTATTTTGGATAATACATTTGCGCATTTATCACGTTTACACCGTAATAACTAAAAAAAATTCTATTTCATTCTTGGGTCTGAATTAGGCTTTATGAGGCCTCTTGCAGGACTCTTGAGGGGATTCTTGTCTTCCCTGTTAGACAGTTAAATCAGTGGTTAGACCTGTCTCTCGTTTTTGACTTTTAAATTCTTTCATCAGTACTTGGCTTATTTTATTTATCTGATATGAGCCTTTAATTTGCATTGTTTTTAATTAAAAGTGGAGTTTGTTTGGTTTATTAACTTGAGGTTTGATTTATACCGCAGTTTTCTATCATTTTAAAGGGTCTGAGAGCTAGTGTGTAAACAAAAGAAAATTCAGTATTTAATCTTATTGTAAAGCTACTTGGATACTAGTTTACAGTTTAATTGTTTGACTTGCATACGCAAAGCATATATCAAAAATCAAATTTCAAATGATTTTGGAAAAAATTTAAGTTTTAATTAAATTTGGATTAAATTATCGAATGTGTGATTTTACAATTTAATTATTAGATTTTTCTGTGTAATGAGACACATCAATTTAATATTTTAAGTTTTGCAGTATTATAAGTTTCATTATTACGACTGATCAAGTCAGTGTTTGGGATTTTGGCCTATTAAAGCTGAACAGATCATAATTCCATTTACCTTGTCAATCCTCCAATGAGGTTATTTTTAAAGGTATTTGTTGTTAACACAATTCCCCATGAGGAGTAATTTAACGAAATAAATTTAATAGAATCGAGCACAGATGGGTGCTTATCACAAATTTGGGATGTCTTTCTGCAGTTTGAGCAGCAGATGAAGAAGTCAAGAGGCGGGACTTTTTAGCTCCACCCACTGATACACCCGCACTTGTTTAAACAGGATTTGGCTCAGTGGTGGTTTGACCACTGAGGGGGTAGCTTCTAAGCTGTGACATTCACAGCAGTTGAGTTCACTTTTCACTCAACAGCAACTTCTGGGCGAGGACGTTCAGAAGTGATTTTTTTTTTTTCACAGACAGTTTTGCAGCGCTTCAGAGAACTTTTAATCCGCAACAAGCATTTCATTCATTTGCTTCGGATTTCACAATTTAAACTGATTTCTTTGCCTCCTTAACACAGTCCAAACTTTTTCTTTTAACCCAGCATTTTATTCATTTACTGGTATTTTCACAATAAGGACTTGAGAAAGGGATTTCGTCACCTTTACACAGTCAAAATACACTGTCTTCTTGACAGGAATGTTGCCACGGCAACCGAACTTAGTACTACACTACACGGAGTGGTACCTTAAAGAAAAACCTCTTAACACAGCTGTCTTCTGTTTAGTTAGCTACTCCAAATCAGAAGACGCAAGGCTCTGAGCAAATTAAACATCTCGCTGGAGTATCGCAGATTATTGCAATTTAACCCAGGAATAAGAATAAACCTCTGGCGCAGCGCAGCAGGAATGTCTTATCCAAATCGATTATTTGAAAGTGTACAGTGACACTTATGCATGCAAATAGGTCACGGGTCTGGTTACACGCAGCATCCGGACAACACAATAACGCGCGGTGGCTCTGAACAGCCTTTTAACTCACAGATCTGGTTACAACGCAGAATCTGGGTACATTAATGTTAACAAAAGCGGTGATGGAACGCTCTCTTATCGTTCATAAATCTAGTTACACTGCAGCATTCATACACATTAATTTTATTTTAAGCAACGCTTAAAGCTCAGCGAAATTTTATGTTCATGCACAATTTGAGGTGTGCGCAGTCAAGAATATAATATAAAGTTAAGTATCGCACTAATCACTCGGTGGACGGTCAGACAATAATGAAACAGCTTGGGTTTTGATTATTACAACCGATATTTGTCTGTAGTTAATTTAATGCAGAGAACCGTGGTTTTGCCATGGCCTCACACGGGGCACCATGGATGTAAGGAAAAGTACATGTATTTATATCGTATATAGGCCTCACACGGACGGCACCATGATATATAATGTAGGAGACACTACCTTGATAATATGATAATTAATCACTGTCAATCAATAACAGTTTTAGACCGGGCACCACCTTCGTGTTGATTTGATCTGGATAACCCGAAGGACGTTATTCAGACCCAACAGTATAAGTTTGGCTTGAACAGTTGGCATCAATTTAATCAGTCTGTTAACTGTGAAATTTATATT
>CAEMYA010001078.1:3941-17669 GCA_903131615.1 Diplodus sargus
AGATTCAGGAGATGAAGCGCTCAGTGGAGCTCAGTAAGAAAGATGCAGACAGAGAGATAGCAGCTGGTGTTCAGGTCTTCAGCGCTCTGAAGGAGTCTGTTGAGAGAAGCCAGGCCGAGCTCATCGTCACCATCAAAGAGAAGCTGAGAGAGACAGAGAAACAGGCTGAAGGCTTCATCAAAGAGCTGGAACAGGAAATCTCTGAGCTGGAGAAGAGAAGCTCTGAGGTGGTGCAGCTCTCACAGTCTGAAGACCACCTCCACCTCCTCCAAAACTCCCCATCACTGAACGCTGCTCCACCCACCAAGAATTGGACAGGAGTCAGCGTCCGTCCACCTTCATATGAGGGAACTGTGGTGAGAGCTGTGAATCAGCTGGAGGAGACGCTCAGTAAACAGATGAAGAAGCTGTTTGAGGCCGAGCTGAAGAGGGTCCAGCAGTATGCAGTGGATGTGACACTTGATCCTGATACAGCACATCCCAAACTCACCCTGTCCGATGATGGAAAACAAGTTAAACATCGTGATGTAAAGAAGAAACTCCCAGACACCCCAGAGAGATTTGATACTTGTTCCTGCGTGTTAGCAAAGCAGAGTTTCTCTTCAGGAAGATTTTATTATGAGGTTCAAGTTAAAGAGAAGACTAAGTGGGATTTAGGAGTGGCCAGAGAGTCAATCAACAGGAAGGGACAAATCACACTGACTCCTCAGGATGGTTACTGGACAATATGTTTGAGGAATAATTATGAGTACAAAGCTGGTGCTGACCCTCCGGTCAGTCTCTCTCTGAAGCGTCGGCCTGAGAAGGTGGGGGTGTTTGTGGATTATGAGGAGGGTCTGGTCTCCTTTTATGACGTTGATGCTGCAGCTCTTATCTACTCCTTTACTGGCTGCTGCTTCACTCAGAAACTCTACCCATACTTCAGTCCATTTCTTAAAGATGGGGGTAAAAACTCTGCTCCTCTGATCATCTCTCCTGTCAATCAGACTGAGTAGAACAAACATTTGTTTTTCTACAGAAAGAATCACATCATTTTATGTACTAAATGTTAATTTCTTGATGATATGTGACATATATATTGCTGTATTCAGATTCTGATCAATATGCTTTTGTTGTTTTTACAATAAATGTGTTTCTTTGATGCATCACTGTGATTTTTAGCAGAACAGCTCACCAGTTTACAACAATACATCAATTCTTATGGATATTATCTAATGTTGTCTCATTTTTCCTAACAGCTGCATTACCTGCCTTCATAACCGTTAAATCATCAGAAAATAATGTACTCAGATTTTTAAACATTTGTGTGTTGACTTTAACCATTTTTGTCTGATCACTGTCAATATAAGAAGAGCTACAACTGAGCAAAAATTGTATGAAAGAGCAAAAAAAAAATTCTTCTGTTTTTCTCCCTGAATGAAACAGAAAAATCAAAAAGAAACAATTCTTGTGTCTGATTCATTAGTTTGTTATTGATATCAACAGCTGATGTTTCTAATGACGACCAAATCATGTGATTAAAAACACCATCAGCTTTTCTCAGACTGACTTGAGCTGACAAGCACCAATCCTCCATCACACCTGAGACAGCTGGTAGTGTGAGATGATGTTGTGTTATTGAAGGTTTAAACAGCTGATATGAACTAAACCAGAGATCTGAGGACGCCCTCTAGTGGAGACAAGTCAAAAAATCTTTGCTCAGTTTCTTGTCAAAAGGAGAATTAATTTGTTAACAAAATCATTTGTATGTTGGAAAAAGATATTCTTCATGCTTTTTGTGACATCTGTGCCTGTTGTTACTGGAAACCAATCAATTCTGTTTGTGTGAGAAACTGTTCAGTTTTTACAACATTTCACTTTATATCACAACAGCCATTGCTACATTAAACTAACATATCTCAATAAATTCTGCTCTTTCTCATTGTTGTTGTTTTCTGTGTGGACTCCAAAAAGATGGGCGACCATTTTGTGAAAGATGGCGTGGATTCAAATTAAGAATGATAATTGTTGCACTTGTGATTACGATGTTTGATTTTAATGGTCTAATAAAAATAACCACTGTAAAACATTTTTCTGCAGAAAACAACTAGTAAACCAAAGTAAAGATAAATAAAAAATATGGTATTTTAGCTTCAATAACTACATTTTGACAGACAACCATGTCTCTGTGTCCCTCTCTTATTAAATACTTAAACGTTGTCATTACAACATTTTACAATTAGCAAAATAACAGATATGATAACATCTGTGTGATATGACATGTTTGTTTTTTTTATGAAGTTTGTTGCATGCCCAGCAGGGGCATCAGGTTTGTTGTTTTCTTGCTCTCTTCTCTGTCTCTCCCACCCCTAGTTTTCCACCAGGTGCTGATTTGGATGATCTGCACCTGAGAGGACATGAAGCCACCGCCTCCTTTGCTCTTAATTTTCTCTCATGGCCAATCGCCTGACTGGAGGCCCAATAAAAAGGAGCCTGCTCGGCAGCTCTCGCTCTCGCTCTCGCTCACATGATACAATCTCTAGCAGACTTGGTGTTTGTATTGGATAAAAGAGGTGGTCGGGAAGGGAGTTAGGTAAGTTTGGGGTGCCCTTTGCATGTCATCACCTAGTCAACTCCTGTCTAAATACACTAGGTTAGCAGTGGAGCATTGCCACGCATGTACCCTTTTGGCAGTTGTTTCGAACTCCTTTTTTTTAGAGAAGACAGGGCTTTTGTTTGGTGATTAAGAATGAGTATAGGCTATGTTTTGTTTTATTGATTTCATTTCTTTGGCACTCCACCTCCCTCCCTTCCTCACTGCACTTTGTAAACCGCTGTGAGTTTAAGTTCAGTGTCATTAAACATTTTTCTTTACCCATCTTTGTTACCTTGTTTAAATCCTTGGTTTGTCGTGTTGCTGTTCCTGTTTCCCTGGACACTAACAAAGGAACATGACAAAGTTAAAAAAGGTTACAATAAATTATATACAGTGGAGGTAAGAAAGTATCCTGTAACCACAGCTAGGGCTGCTCGATTTTGGCAAAAATCATAATCAGGATTATTGAAGATGATTATTCATTGATTTGAGAACAAGCACTTATTGAACTTTGAACTCTGGTATTTCTTTTAAAATGTTAAGATTGAACTGAAAAACAAGAAATACGCAAATAAATACGAGAAAAATATATCAATAAAATGAATTAAATGATATGTAAAAAATAAAAAACACTATCCTGGTGCTGCTCGACCATAGGTCCGTTGTAGTGGCAAAACATAATGCTGTTGACACTCTTCTTGCAACTTTTCCACGACATTCGTCATTAAGGACAGGCAGCGCAATTCTGTTGAAATGGTGATGTGACGGTAACACATACCGCTTGTCCAATGTGTTAGTCAGTTTATTAAACCCCAGGTCGCTAACGGTGTGGATTGGGCCTCATATATGTGACGGCATCCCTTATTTCTTTATGGCTGCGGGAGCTGGGTGGATATGCGGTGAGAATGTAAAGTGTGTTCTTAATTGAGGACTGTGTGGCAGTGGCAGGAGTTGAGGAGCTTTTCATTTTGGAGTTTTTGTTCCTTCACTGTTTGGTCATGTATTACTCTGTGCGTTGACTTTAAATGGTTAAATAAATTGGTCATGTTCCCTTGAGGTGCAGACGCGGTCACGTGACCCATTTTTGCACAATATCTGCGTTTGTTCTGAGTCAGACTCCTCAAAACCGAAGGGTTTCCACACCACAGAATTCGTTTTACCTTTCTTCCCATACTAAGGCTGCCTTTCAGCCATCTTCTTCTACATGTTTTTTACAAACACGCACCGCGAGTCTGAAAGCGAAAGTGTTCATGCAGGGGAGGAGTGGAGCACCCAGGTGGAGATGGAGGGGTTCACTGTCCTTACCACCTAAGACACGTTGTGCGGCAGAATGATCATTTTATCACGATTATCTTGTTTTTTATTATGTTGTTTATTTCAGGCATGTCAATTCATCATCATCACATTTCATCATTGTTCAAATAATACAATACACATGGCCGAAAGGCCAGTCCCGCCCCCATTACCCACAGGATAAAATCTTCACCCTAATATTTTCTTATCTTTTGCATTTTATATTTTTACCTAACAATTTCTTTTACTATGACATTTGACAAAACATATTACAACACCAGCATACAGAGCTGAATTCAACTCTAGACAGTACATACAGATTACGTGTGTGTCTGCACATGTGTCCATATTAGTCCGTCATGAGTGAACAACAGTCTCATCTTATAGCCTCATCTTATAGCCAGGCATGTCACAAGGTCAGAATGATGGTCCAATCGACAGAGAGCAAATGTCCAGTTTATTTATTATTTGTTGGGATGGTGTGAAAGCCCTTTTTATGCCATTTTTATTTTATTCATCCGTCTCATCTGCAGCTTTCGCCGCTGTTAACTTCGCCATATCCTCCCGATTAGTTGTTTTCATGATCAAGTGAAGCCAAAATTGAAATTCGATTAATCGCCCTGCCCTAACCACAGCTGTGCCAGTGATGCTTTCTGTGTCTTGATCCAAAGTAAATACTGAACCGAAAGTACATCAGTAATCAGGTCGAACCTGAAAGGCAACAAAACTTCCCCTGAAAAGTATGAGAGGTGGAGCCGAGCTGGAAAAACACAAGTTTCATTTCCACATTTACTGTATTAAATGAAAGTAAAGATTCATAGGAGAGAAAACAGACCTGCAGTCAAGACGCATCTCTCAGTATCCATAAAATACTTGAGTTCATAATCCTAAAATAAAAGTGTGACCCATGAGAAGGGGCCCAGTGGTGCTGATGACAGAGAGGCACTAAACTGAATGCATATTGAAGCTCACCATCACAGTCACGTTGGTTAGTGTGTCTGGACTTGCGTGTTGCTGCACTATCTAAGGTGGTGGTGGAGGGTGGGAGATGTCCAGTCTTGTCATTTACTTTAACATCTGCAGTCTGGTATGACGACAGCTGCAGCTGGTTACTGACAATCACTGAAACACGCAATGAATACACAGACACACACAAATGAAACAAAAGCAAACTGCAGCTCTAATATATGACAAACACGCAGAGGCATGTTCACGTTCACATGTTGTATGTTTGTCAGGCTTGTGATGTGATTGCTTGAGGCCATGATGAAGTTTCTCATTATAACATCCAGAAAATGTGTCAAGGTAATGTGGTAAACCGCCTCACATGGGGCACCATTATGGTGCTGACACTGAGTTCAGTTCAGATTCCATTTTGAAATCCACAATGAATGACTTCATCTGTGGGTCCCAACACCCCCCCTTTGGTCTCCGGATGTCGCTTGACGTGGGATCCTGAGAGCAGAAATCCACTTGTATAATCCATAGGCTGAAGGAGTTTATCCATCAGTTCATTCTGGGCATTGGCTAACTCTGTATCTTGGCTAAGTAAGAATCATGAACAGAACATCAAGAACAGAAGTTACACTAAGAAAAAGAAAATCCAGATAAACAGTATGATTATGACACTGAATTCACTAAATACCTGTGTTTGTCAGTTAATCTCTGTGTCAGTGAGAACACGAAAATTAGTGAGATGGTACCTACAATGATATAGTCATTTCTGGAGTCATTTTGTTCACTGGTCGAATTTCAATGGTGATTATTTCAAGTGGTAGTCAGATTTATGTTGGGTTCTTCAAGCAGGTTTTTTCTGCAGAAGGGTGTCACAAATGTTTAAGTCCAAATGACTGTAACATGGTTCTTATTGACAGTGTGGTAAAGTTGTAAAACAGTGTTGGGGAATGAGAATGCAAATGTCCTTAGATAAGGTTTACAACAGTTAATTCACACAAAAAAGGAAATACAGTGAAGTAACTAGTCCAAATGTATTTACAAAGTTTGACTGTGGTACCTGTGTCAAATCATAAGTCAGTCTCAATAGCATGGTTTTTTGGCTATAACTAAATTCAGAATAAATTATTTTTCTGCTGTTGTTAACAAATCCAAGGTTGCCTGTTGATACTGTAAGGAGGTAAGTTACTCACTGTTAACGGTACAGGGATGTAAAGTGAGAGAGAAGAACAAGAAAGTTGATGAAATTTTGACTGGTCAGAGGGGGGTCTGCCACCCTGACCAATAGTAGCTCAAAGCTGAATTTTACACCTCGGGGTGAAGAATGAGGAATTCTGGGATACTGGGTTTTAATTCAGAGTCCATTTTGAAATCCAGAATGAATGATTTCATCTGTGGGTCCCAACACGTGATTGGACATGTGATGTGAAAAAGTTAGGAACTAAACACTGAGTGGATGTTGGGATTGTTGTTGGCTAAGGGAGAGGCTGTACAGCATGGGTCTCAAATTTGATATGAAAGTTTAATGTTATTGCGGCCCGTGAGTTTTATATGAATGGCACTTTGCCACATTGAGTGTGGAATGTCCCTTTGTTGCACTTGGAAGGTCCCTTTGTTGCACCATCAGGAGCCGAACAAACCTACCAATCACAGCGGGGTATATGGCTCCTGGGGGTGGGCCATCAGCCAAGCTTGATGCAAGCAGAGAAAAATTTCACAACAACAATGGCGGCGTCCATGTAACACCGCATAGCCGTAATAGAATTACTAATTCTTGGACAAAAATCAATGTTACCGGCACTACCAACGCAGGCAGACCTCCAATGGGGCCACTCAGCCAGCTCCCGTCCAACGTCCCACGTTGGGGTCGGTGGAGTGAGACTGGGTTGTGGCCTCGTCGGGGCTCTGTCCCCCTTGGTGGTATGGCCAACGGAACATCAGTTATGGCTGAGACATACAACGCCACTAGCTTGGAAGCCATAATGTCGTAAGCATCGAAAGCAGACTTACCACGAGTTATGAGATTGTGAAATGATGGTATATGATCCTGAAGAAGCCACAAGTCCAATTTAGTCAACCAGCACTCGCGGCAAACTCCTCATATCTGCTGTCACTCACAGTGGCACACATTTGACTGGCAGGGTCAAAAAATAGTAGGCAAGAGAAGCCATGTTCAAAAGAACCAGGCATGTGCACACATAGAGGGTGCTTGAGCCCCTGCCCTTTGTGCCTCGTATCATAAAGTGCCCTTTTTGTATGTTTTTTAATGAATACATAAATTCCTGTTGTGCAAAGGGATGTCAAAAAAGTGGTATAAACATGCTATGGTTATCTACCAAACGCATTTCCTCGTAATATGTTGTTTTGTGTTGTTCTGAGCCTGTTTAGCCGCGTCTCTGTCAGCTGCGGCTTCGCTCCTTCTTTCTCTACTAACGGTTGCTACTTTCAAATTAAAAGCCCCCCACAAACAATCCAGTTCAAAACTCCAATTGGGTGCAATGTACCCTTTTCTGACTTTGAGCTCCTGCCCCTCTATAATCATGTGCACGTCCCTGATAAGAACAATTCATGTTCATCAGTGTTCATTCATGTTCAGGACAGTTCAAGTTCAGAAGAACCAATTTGAGTTAAAGAACTGTTAATAATGTTGTTGAGAAGATCACCCAGACTCCGCCTCCAGCAGCCCCCAGGGAAATTGAGTTTGAGACCGCTGCTGTAAAGAGAGTTGAAGCCTGGTGAAGTATTTGGTTGCATGTCTTGGATTGACCTGTGTTGTACAAGAAAAGATGTGAATGAGATTAAGTCAAAAGCCACCTTTGAATAGCCTTCAGTATGTTGTATGAGAATAGATCTTGTGCCAAAATATGTCAGTAACTAAGTCGAACCTGAAAGGCAACAAAACCTCACCTGCAGAGCAGAAAGAGGCGAGGCAATACTGGAAAAACACAACAGCTTTAAAACGACATTCAGCAAATGAAACTAAACATTCGTCAGACAAACAGTCGTCGAGACTCGTCTCTCTGTTTCTCTTTAAGGAAAACTGAAGTTGGCTCTGTCGGGCCTTTCTCAGCAATACAGCAGAAGCCCAAAATCTGGTGAGTACAGCTATTTACTGTATTTCAACAACTATTAAGGCAAAACTTAAACTCTGCTCCAGCAGGAGGTTCTGCTGTTTTTTATTATCTACAATGAAACTTCTGTTCAACTACAAAATAACTAAATAATTCACAGTTTCATTAACCTAGTTTCATGTTTTTCTGACTAAACAACACATCACTTTCAGTTTTCTTCCTCAGACTGTAAACATGGCTGCTGCCAGCTGTCTGCTGACTGAAGATCAGTTTCTGTGCTCCATCTGTCTGGATTTGTTCACTGATCCAGTTACCATACCATGTGGACACAACTTCTGTAAAACCTGCATCACTCAACACTGGGATAAAAATTTCCCGTACAAGTGTCCGAACTGTAAAAAGGTTTTCCACAGGAGACCTGAGCTGCAGGTCAACACGTTCATCTCTGAGATGGCTGCTCAGTTCAGACAGTCAGCTCAACAGAATGCCAGCAGCAGCTCAGAGCAACAAGTTTCCAAACCAGGAGAAGTTCCCTGTGACGACTGCACTGGAACCAAACTGAAGGCCCTGAAGTCCTGCCTGGTGTGTCTGGCCTCCTACTGCGAGACTCACCTGGAGCCTCATCTGACAAAGTCAGGCCTGAAAAGACATCAGCTGATCAACCCTGTGGAGAACCTGGAAGGCAGGATGTGTACGAAGCATGATAAACTGCTGGAGCTGTTCTGTAAGACCGACCAGATGTGTGTCTGCATGCTCTGCACTGTTTCAGACCACAAGACACATGATGTTGTTCCTCTGAAAGAAGGATATGAAGGAATGCAGGCCGAGCTGGGGAAGAGAGACGCTGAAATTCAGCAGATGATCCAGAAGAGACGACTGAAGATTCAGGAGATGAAGCGCTCAGTGGAGCTCAGTAAGAAAGATGCAGACAGAGAGATAGCAGCTGGTGTTCAGGTCTTCAGCGCTCTGAAGGTGTCTGTTGAGAGAAGCCAGGCCGAGCTCATCGACACCATCAAAGAGAAGCAGAGAGAGACAGAGAAACAGGCTGAAGGCCTCATCAAAGAGCTGGAACAGGAAATCTCTGAGCTGGAGAAGAGAAGCTCTGAGGTGGAGCAGCTCTCACAGTCTGAAGACCACCTCCACCTACTCCAGAGCTTCCCATCACTGAACACTGCTCCACCCACCAAGAACTGGACAGGAGTCAGCGTCCATCCACCTTCATATGAGGGGACTGTGGTGAGAGCTGTGAATCAGCTGGAGGAGACGCTCAGTAAACTGATGAAGAAGGTCGAACTGAAGTGGTTCCAGCAGTATGCAGTGGATGTGACACTCGATCCTGATACAGCACAACGCAACCTCATCCTGTCTGATGATGGAAAACAAGTATATGACAGTGATGTAAAGAAGAAACTCCCAGACAACCCAAAGAGATTCCAGAAATGTGCTAATGTCTTAGCAAAGCAGAGTTTCTCTTCAGGAAGATTTTATTATGAGGTTCAAGTTAAAGGGAAGACTGAGTGGGATTTAGGAGTGGCCAGAGAGTCGATCAACAGGAAGAAAAACATCACACTCTCTCCTCAGAATGGTTACTGGACGATATGGTTGAGGAATGAAAATGAGTACGAAGCTCTTGCTGACCCTTCAGTCCCTCTCTCTCTGAAGTGTCGGCCTGAGAAGGTGGGGGTGTTTGTGGATTATGAGGAGGGTCTGGTCTCCTTTTATGACGTTGATGCTGCAGCTCTTATCTACTCCTTTACTGGCTGCTGCTTCACTCAGAAACTCTACCCATACTTCAGTCCTGAATATAACGATGGTGGTAAAAACTCTGCTCCTCTGATCATCTCTCCTCCTTTTTACAGAAAGATTCACATCATTTAATGTAGTAACTGTATATTTATTTTTGATGTGTGATGTAAACATTGTTGTTTTTACAGATTCTGATCAATGTGCTTTCATCTTTTTTACTATAAATGTTTTTCTTTGATGTGTCACTGATATTTACTTCAACGACACATTAGTTTTACGACATTGATTGATATTATCTAATATAGTCTCATTTATTCTGTAAACTGCATTACCTGCCTTGAACACTGTAAAATCATCAGAAAACATTTCTGAGGAATATGAAGCATTTACATGTTGAGTTTAACCTTTTTATTGTCTGATCATTGTAAATTTTAGAAGAGCTGCTTCCGGACAAAACATTTAAATATGAGAAAAAACTAATTTGTCATGAATAAAATAGAAAAAACAAAAAAAAGCATTTTATTGTGTCTGATTCATTATTTAGTTTGTTACTGATATCAACAGCTGATGTTTCTAATGACGACCAAATCATGTGATTAAAAACACCATCATCTGTTCTCAGACTGACTTGAGCTGACGAGCTCCAATCCTCCATCACACCTGAGACAGCTGGTAGTGTGAGATGATGTTGTGTTTGAACAGCTGATATGAACTAAACCAGAGATCTGAGGACGCCCTCTAGTGGAGCTCACGTCAAACTGCAGTCTGTGTCCACATGAGGACCTGCTCTTCATAAAGAACTACAGTCTGATGCTGAAGCAGATTACAGCAAGGCAGGAGAGCAATGAAAGAAAACTGGTTCAAGTTGTCTGATGTCACTGATGAGCTTCTCAGTGTGTTTCATAGGTTTTTAAGCTCAGACTTTAATATTAAAACAATTGTACTCAGCTTCTTTTGTAAGTGCAGAATCACAAAGAAGCTCTTTAATCTACAGCTTTGGTCAGGAGGATTCTCCATCTCAGGTCAAAACTTTTATTTTCCTCCTTCTAATGTATCTGTGAGAAATGTTTCAGTTGGAGAAAAGCTTCTCAACACTGTGGAGAACTGCAGTGAAGTGCAGAGGGATCAGTTACTGTGATGGATCTCAGACTGTAAAGTGTTTGGAACAGATACACACTGAAATGTTACAGTCACAGATAGGAAGTAACTAAGTACATTTACTCACATGAAAGAGCACAAAAATAACTCTCCCTGCGTTCCTGTTTGTGGAGGCTGTTTTGCTTTTCCACTACTATGAAAAGAAATATTGAACTTTTAACTCCACTACATCCATCTAACATCTGGATTTGCTGTTTGCTAATTCACATTTTTCATTAAACGAGAATGAAACTCAAATAACTGATGTTGCATCATGTTAAAGCTAATTTCATTTGACTAATATAACATCCATTTTTGCACAATTTTAAAAATCCCCACACATTAAGGGACTTCATATCATCCACACTGTTGTCTGATGACCTGACCCCCAAAAACCTGATGACGTAAACTTTCCAAATCCACAGTGACATCATGGTGCATTTATTGTTCTTAATAGTATTATAAAGCATTCAGATCTAAGACCATCTGTAACAGAAACATCAGCATCAGTCATTTTCCATCAGGACACACAACACTGGATTTTCAAATGCTGAACTGAAATTCTTACAATTTCTACAGAGACTAATGACCTAAAAGATTTTGGTAAGTAAAATGGGTTAAATTTGATATTTGAGAGATAAATCAATTCTTATCACCATGTAACTGTTTGTCCGTAGCAATGTATGTCTACACCTGTAGCACTGGGCAAATTATGCTGAATTGAATATTGCACAATTTTGACAGATTGCCAGTCGCCTCACGCGGGGCACCATAAAGCTGCGTTCAGACCGAACGCGATGGACGCAAATGGAGCGTCAACTCTACATTGAAAATCAATGTAAATGGCGCGATGACACGCAATTCAGGCGTCGGCGGCGCGAATGGAGCGTCTGGCGCGGCGCATCTGGCGCGGTGCGAATGAAGCGTCTGGAGCGTTTGGAGCGTCTGGCGCGGCGCGAATGAAGCGTCTGGCGCGACGCGAATAAAGTTGAAAATATCCAACTTTTCCGGCGGCATCGCGCCGCGACATCCAATCAGCGACGAGTTCAAGCTGACGACGTCACTTCCCTCATGTACGGTTGCTCAGAGCAACGATGGAGGACAAACTAGTTGTCGCTGTGTGTGGGAACCCGGTCCTGTATGACACCACTGCGGTGTTTTACAGGGACCGCTACAAGAAAGAGGAGGCGTGGGTGAAAGTCGCCGAGGAGGTGGGACTCCCCGGTAAGTTTTGAAGCTATCTGTGGCTTGTTTTACTACGTTACTGACCGTGTTTCTCTATGAAATGTTAGCATCAGTTAGCACTTGTATAGCATTATCCCCCTTTGCAGGATACCACTTCCAGTTTGTGTGAATGTTTAATTTTAATATTTATTTGGGTTAGAAGCTAATTCATGCATGTGCATCTCTTTCTGTGTGTGCGTGTGTGTTTGCAGTTGAGGTGTGTCGAAAAAGGTGGAAAGGTCTCAGGGACACCTATTTAAAAAAAAAGAGGGAAGGAGAGAGAAGGAGCGGGTCAGCGGGGGGGATTTTAAAAAAATGGCGGTTCTCTGCGATCCTGTCTTTCCTCGACCCCTTCACCACACCCAGGGAAACCAGTGGCAACATGGGTCAGGGGGTCGAGGAAGACTGGACCGCAGAGACCTCATATGAAGAGAGCATGGGAGATGAGGCAGCAGCAGGACCGTCAAGACTGTGGTGTGGAGAAGCAGGGCCATCATCAGGACCGTTAATTTATGATGGTTGGTTAAGTGAAGACATACACATAGTGAAGTACATGTAAAAACACTTTCAAATTCAGTTGGCGAAAGAGCAGTTTATATGTGTATTGTTTCTCTCACATTTGTTTCCATTAAATCTCAAATGATGTGTTCCCCTATTGTAGAATAAGTTTGGATCATATAATAATAATAATTTCTCTATAGAGCAATCTGAGAGTGACAGTGAGGTCACAGCTCCTGCTCCTTCTCCTGCTCCTGCTGCTGCTGCTGCTCCTGCTGCTGCTGGTCCTGCTCCTGGTCCTGCTGCTGGTCCTGCTCCTGGTCCTGCTGCTGGTCCTGCCGCCGGTCCTGCTGCTGGTCCTGCCGCCGGTCCTGCTGCTGCTTCGACCAGTGGTATGTACTTTACAGAAGCGGGACTGGGTTTATTTGTAGGGCTCTAAAACTAAATTGAAAATGAATGTTTACAGACTATGTCATCAATAGAATGCGTGATTTTGATTTCATACAGGTACACGGACAGGAAAGAGGAAGAGAGGGAGGGGCCTTGACAAGGCTGGAAGGAGGGAGGAGAGGATTGAGAACCTCCTTATTCAGAGCCTGCAAAGGCCACCTGCCCCCCTGCCACCTCCACCACCTCCACCTGCGTGGATAGAGGAGGAGAGATTTTTGGCAAGCCTGGCTCCTTCCCTCCATAGGCTGCCACCGCAGCAAAGGGAATTTGTTAAATTCCAAATTCATAAATTAATATTTGAAAATACAGTAGTTACATTAAATTTGGATCAATTGGAGTAGCTGGGGTGGCAGCCTGTGCTGGGAACGAGTCAGGCTGCTACATTTTTGTACATATTTTGTTATATCTTTTCAGTTCTTTTTCTGTTAAATTTTGTAAATACACATTTTGTTTTCAAATAAAAATTTCTTAATGACTACTATTTCTCATGTCATTCTTTCACACATTCTTTCAAGTACAATGAGATTGTAGACTGGCCAGTTTCAAAATGATAATTAAAGTAAAGAAAAAGATTAATGGTGTAATATCAGAGAGTTAGTATTGTATGCAATGATGTTACATGCACAGTGACTGGTAGACACGAATTGTGGTAGATATAGTGCAGGATCATTGCTCAGTAGTTTTATTTGGATGGCTCTTAAAAGAGCCGTTTTTTTGGGTGCTTGTGCACTAAACATTATGCTGCCACGGGACCACTCCCTCCGTGGAGAAGAAGGCTGA
>CAEMYA010001079.1:3063-23627 GCA_903131615.1 Diplodus sargus
CCTTGTCTACCTAAACCCGCGGACAGTTTATAATCATATGGATGCTGTTATAATGTGTAGTGATCTAGATTCTGACCGACCAAACATCCTGGACAGTGACGGAGTGAAGTTTTTTCGCGCTAAATGACATAATTATACATAATCACCATCAGTACCCAGATAGCCATTGGACGCTGTAACAGAACCGGGCCGCAACCGCAATACGATAGAGCAGGATCTGGCCCGGCTCCGCCTCACGGACTCGTTCCTGAGTCCAAACGCACATCGGGCCAAAGCTGTTTCGGATCTGTTTTTCGGGGTTGTTGTGGATATGTGCCAGGGCCGTTCCAGCGCCGCCTGATCATGGCGTTACAGATGCGGAACAGGTCCGTAAAACGACTCCGCTTACCGGACCAGTGCCAGATGTGATACGAACCTGCTAAAATCACCACCGGATTCACCTTTTGCCTTATTTTCGGCATTTTTGTCAGTTAGGTAGGCCTATAGCATACCCAGGCATGTAGGCTAATAGTAGTGATGTAATAAAACATAATAGTCTACATTTTGCACAGTCTGTGGAATCAAAACAAATAATAATAATAAAAAAAAAAAATGTTTACACTACAAGGCCTATAACTAAATAAAAAGCTTGACTTGACTTGTTAAGGTTTTAACAGGTCAAGTCAAGCTTTATATTTAGTTATAGACCTTGTAGTGAAAATATTTTTTTTTGTTTGTTTTACATTCCACAGACTGTGCAAAATGTAGACTATTATGTTTTATTATATTATTAGCAACAACCCCAAGAAACAGATCCGAAACGGCTTCGGCCCGATGTGCGTTTGGACTCAGGAACGAGTCCGTGAGGCGGAGCCGGGCCAGATCCTGCTCTATCGTATTGCGGTTGCGGCCCGGTTCTGTTACAGCGTCCAATGGCTATCTGTAAGGTATAAGTTGGTGCAATGAAACCTCAAAATTACAGGCCTGCCTCAAATCTAGGACAAGACAGTATCTGGCCCATATTTGCATAATTTTACCGAAATAGAGAAATTCTTCCAGACAGCCCATCAGAAAAAATACGTAGGCTAATTAGCTGAAATAACTTGTTTTAATGATTGAAACACATATAACAGGAACATAACAATGGGAATAAAGTCAACAAACAGAACAATGACCACTGGTGGATGGCGTTGACCAGGAGCAGCCTCAGGTGAGGTTAGGATATTCCTGATGCTGCTGCTGCTGCTGCTGCTGCTGCTGCTCCTGCTGGTGTGCCAGCCTCTCCTGACGCCCGCCGCACCTATCTGTGGACAAGGCAAACCAACGAATGGCATGCGCCCAGATCTCCGCTTCTGTAGCCTTTGCCGTCAGTGAGCATTTGCGCACTGCACCTGATGGGAAAACACAGACGTCATTAGAGATTAGGTTGAAAGAGACATTTGGGTCAGTGCGACAAAACAGGCCATACATAACATTTGCTCAAAATAAAGATTAGTATCGCCCGCCAATGCCCGCAAACGTAATAAAACCACAAACCTAATCAAAATCTGCAGCATTTAATGTAATGAACCCAAAAATGTGACACATTTTCCACAAACGTAATAGCCACTGCCTGCTACAAATGTAACACGCAATTTCCCACAAATAATAATAATGCATGTTGCATAATAGTAATAACTATTACGTTTGCAGGGATTTATTAAGTTTGCTTCTTGTTAATGAGGATCATCTCCCTCTCTCGTCGCTGTCCGCAGTGCTTCGCACACTGTGAAAAAAGCTCAATAAGTTATCACAACTTGTTTCTTTAATTTACTTGTAATAAATATAATGAATTGTGAAATTTCAACTTAATTTAATGAGTTAATGGTATTCCGCCTCAAGGTTTTAAGACAGTTAAGTGAAATGGAGATTTTAATGTGTTAACATAACTTGAAAGTATGAGTTTTCGGTGTCAACCGGATCTCTAATAAGGTCATGATCAGTTTCTATAGAAATTGATCATGACCGTGGTGTGTCAGCAATATTAATGCGCCGTAAAAATAGTGCTTGTTGAAATTTCGTCTTGATCTGATAAGGGGGTAACAATTTTGATATGTTTTTCAAAAACTTGAGCAGGCGCTCCACCCGGTTCCAGCTGAACTATTAACAGAAGAAGAGGAACACTAGCTGAGCAAATTGAGAAAGGTGAAAAGACGGATGGCGGATGACTACAGTTTGTTAGCAAGGTCAGGATCAGGTCTGGCGGCGGTACCGTGCGTCATTTGGACAAAGGGCAGCGGAAGAGCAGGCGGGAAAAAAATTAAACAAAGAAGAAAGGTAAGTGGTTGAATTTATCACATAATTAATCTAACCCAATTCGAGTTTTATAACATTCACCTCTTCAGAAGCACATTTATGGCGATTGGTGAACGTTTTGTATGGTATGGTGTCGAGTTCATGTCGAGTTCATATGTTACATCCAAATGAGTCAGAAGCAGCAGCAGCCCGTTCGCGGTCTTACATAAAGAAAAATAATTGTGGGCTGTTTTGGGTTTTTATGTGTTTCAGAATTAAAACAATCTCCGCTGTAATACATAGGCCCGAGTTAATATTTAAATAATAAGCCGTCGTTTAGAAATAAGTTTAGTAACGTTAGGTCGGAGGCGTTTTCCCACGAACACCTGTTAATTGACAGATTGAGTAGACTTTATTGACAGAGGAGACAGATTATGGTTGGCAGAGGGAGACGGCTAGCTTAAAAAAAAATAAGTTCAGTGAGGAAAACATCGCCGACATTTAAATTTAAATTCACATTGGCAAAACAAATCTGAAGAAATCTGGATGTATTGCTCATTTGTAATCCCAACACCTATTAGTCTATAGGCAAGAATCGAAAGGTTTATTAATTCACCTTATTTCAAATTCGCTTTATTGGCATGAATGCCACAACACTATTTCTAAAGCACCAAGAACCACGAAAAAAGCACCTAGCACAGTACGGCTACTTGCGTGCTGTGTGAGGGATGGAAATCAGCACCAGCCACTGTGGCGGTTCGTTCCAGTCTCTGTGGTCAGGACCAGCTGATCTCTGGCACGGACCAGTGGTCCCTACCACTAGGGGCGCTAACGATGCTGGTCCTGACCAGCTGCCCTGTGGTCTCTGTGGTCTGTGAAGTGACTTTAGTATTTTCTACCCTTTCTAGCCATTTAGGCGGCACTGTTAGCTGGATAAATGTCAAAGATTATAACATTTTGTCTATAAAATACACGTTATAAGAATAATTATGATCAATATTGTTATTATTATTGATTATGAAGATCCCTGTGGTCAGCACGGCAACACAGTATCACCCCCGACGTGTCATATACCGACGCTTGGTCAGGGCCCTTTCGCGTTGTGCACTGACGCCCAAGGTGCCCTCAGCGCCTTATTTAGAAGCAGAGGGATCTCAGTTGATTCCAATGCAATCCCCTCCGCGGCGATATGTGACACTCAGAGGAAGTGATCACCGCGGCGCCTAAAGAGGGACGCTGTTACCATGTAAATGTTTACCGAACCCACAAATTTCAAGTTTGGGTCAACCCTTAATAATCTCTTCTTCCTCATCACTAAATAAACGCAGCAGGTCAGAAAGTGGAAACCATGGTCACTCTGTGGTAAACGATTGTAGAGTTCAGTGTTAGCAGTAACTAGCTAACCTGAAATTTGCGGGTTTGATAAACATTTCCATGGTAACAGTGAGCTCCACCAATCACAGACGTCGCTGTTATACTATGGGATTGTGGGTAGTGTAGTACTTCTCCATGACATCGCGAATAAAACATTATTTTTCTCAAAAGGGTCATTTGTCTTTCACTTCCTCGGACAGGGAAGGCTAAATTACCCTTGAGCCTCAGCCACCGTTGCTATGGAGACGAACGCGTTCCGTGACTCCGCTATGCGTTAACGTTATCATAGACTGTATAAAATAGTGCGTCAACTGTTATCCGTAATTATTTCAAATTAATCAAGATTTTGTGTGTTCATGAAGTCATCCCCCGTCACACACACGCACGCCCAGGGGTGTCTGCACAGGAGACGACAGCCGACAGCCGTCACTCAGCCTCGGGAGACTACGTTGCCGTGCCAGAAACCAGCTGGTCCTGAACACAGGGACCACAGGGCAGATCACTGAGGATCGGGTCAGGACCGGTAACTTTAGCGCCCCTAGTGGTAGAGACCAGCCGGTCTCTGGCAGAGACCTAGAGTTTAGATTCTCTGCCCGAGCCTGAGCCCGACCCTGACCCTTGATCAAGCATTTGTGTGTGTGTGTGTTTTATTAACTCTAAATAATGACTGTATTTCCAGCTAGAAAACGCACATCTCTCTCCTCCCTCCATGTTGCTCGTGCCGCTGCGTGGTGTTACACACGAGTTGTCCTCGTGCTGAAAATGTGACTTCTCCCGCATGTCAGGTCACTCCTCGAGACGCAAGAAGAAAGCAAAATATATTTTTTTACAAGGAAAATGACGAAAATAATAGTAATGCACAGTGACTTGAATACTTTAATCTGATTTCTGGTTTGGAAATATTACCGCGTTAGATTACCCGTTACTGAAAAAAGTGGTCAGATAAGACAAACGCGTTACCGGCGTCACTGATTGTGAAGTTTTAGTGCAACATGGAGTTCGAGAACGTCAGTTATTACGACCCACGTATTAAAAAAATGTCGGGTTTAAGTCGGGTTCGGGCTCATAATTACAGTTAATGTGTCGGGCTGGGCCGGGCTCGGACACAACGTGCACGGGCTCCTGTCGGGCTTGATATTTTGGGCCCGATCTAAGCTCTATCCTGACTACAGAGATCTTCATAATCAGTAATAATAACAATACTAATCATAATAATTCTGAAAAAAGTGTATTTTATAGACAAAATATTATGATCTTTGACATTTATCCAGCTAACAGTGCTGCCCAAACGACTAGAAAGGGTAGAAAATACTAAAGTCACTTCACAGACCACAGGGACCACAGGGCAGACCACAGTGCAGCTGGTCAGGACCAGTGTCTGTAGCGCCCCTAGTGGTGGTGACCACTGGTCCATGCCAGAGACCATGGTCCCTGGACAGACCACGGAATAGGCTACAACCCCTGCTGCTGCGCTTGCTATCACCCAAGTAGCTTACATTAAAATTAACAACAGACTGCAAATTGAATTTTTTAATTCAATGTGCTGATGTTGTAATTATCTATGAGGTTTTGTAACATGACCCACTCATCAAAATAAGGTAATAATTTCCTCATGTGATTTGACATATAGCCGAACACGCTGTAATTCAAGTCCTGGTGTGGAATTTGTCGAATTAAATGAATGTGATATCCAAAATCAAGACCACTGTGATTGTTTCCTGGCTTCAATTACGTCTATAAAACCCACTTCACTCTAAATGTACTATAATAGACAGATGAAGGCTGACCACCAAATGATTTATTTTGTGTGATCTTCAGATGCTAATCTATAACCTCTGTGATTATTACATTACAGTGATTAAATGGTCAGACTTCATCTGTCTGTTTTAAGGTGGGGATACACATTTTGGCAGACAGGTAAACAGTCTGAAATAATATGTTTCCACTTGCTTACAATCACAGAGGTTACACCTGAAGACCCCACCAGCAACCTAGACTACTTACTACTACTTACGGCTGAGGAGGGTCCGTGACGCCATCTTGTGAAAGGCCCTCTTCCCATTAACACCCTTCCAATTGATTGTGCGGGAAAGGGTGCAGGAAAACAGGTATGACAGGATGTTCCATGTAACCTTCTTCAAATCAACTCCCCCGACAGCAGAGAGGGAGGTCACCTAGGGCCATGAAGAAAGTGGAAAGTAGTGCAATTTAGTATTTGGACTCTTTGTATTGCCAGTGGCTATAGTTTGTAGTTGTATCTCCGCTCACACAACGTTTCAAACAGTTGACAGTTTTTTTTGTTCCCCCACATTTAAGAAATAGGGTCGATTGGAAGATGCTTTTATCCATAACATTCAACTGTCATCATTACAAAGAGCTTAGTGTAGCAATAAATATTACTTGAGATTAATAAGATTTAGTGGAAATAAAATATGTGTCTTGAGTACAATGAAAACATATTTGGGGAATATCCTTACAAGAGCATGTTTCTGCCTATCATTTGCAGGGTCCGCAAGCCAGGCCTCGAAATGGTCCAGCTCTGCGCTTGTTTCCAGTGGGAATTGAAATTCGTCTGGCTACTCAAAGACTGCTGGCTGGAGTCCATTGTTGACCTTGGCCATCAGCAGGTTTACTGTGGTGGCGAGTTGGGCAACCTGTTGTTTGATGTTTTCCAAAAGCAACAGGCCATGTAGCTGAGCCGCTGAAAGATTGTAAGAGTTGAAAAAAAAGTGTTTATCTGGAGAAAAGAGTAATGTTATTTAAACATTAAGGAAATGATACACACAATGATGGTCAATAAAAACAACCCACAGCTACACATTATCACTAAAATATATTGTAAACATTGTTAACACTGTGAACTCTTTTATTTCTTACGTGTGCAAGGAATTGGCCCTGTTTCACTGCCAACTCTAAAGGTTGGCCTGAAGAGGGGGTGGCCTCCAGGCTCTCCACTACCGCTGGCTAATTGAGAAAAAGGTTAGTAAATGTTAAAAAAATTAGAAAACAAGAAAACATAAGTACATATATCACAATATACTGTACACATAATTTCTGTCCCACATTGAATTGAGAACTGTGTGGGAGTTATGAACTAGTTGAGATGTACTTGTAAATGTATTTATTTATTTATGAAAAACTCACCATGTGTATAAGGGAAGTCCGTGCTTATGTCACTGAACAATGGACTCAAGTGTTGAGGTGGTGGCGGTGGCTGAGCTGAGCTGACTACTATATGACCATTGAGGGAAAATGGTAACAGGAGAGGCAGATTGTTAGACAAGGAGAGAAAGGAACAGGACAGAACATCACCATTGTACAGTCCTTTCATTAGAAGGCATGCCTTCCCTTTTTGCTGCTTTTTTTTCTTTTTTCTTTTTTTATTATTCTTCCAGGCCCTAATGTGACTAGAACTGCATGACGTAGAAATCTTACATTTTTTAGCACCTGACCATAGTTTGTATTTTAATTGTGTTACAGAGTATAATTCCTACCATTGAAGGGGTCCGACTCCCTCCTCATGTTCCAGCTAATGTCGGCATAGGTTTTTGGCATGTTGTCCTGTCCTGTGCTCGCTGGGATGTCAGCTTGTGGATAAAGGTATAACCATAAATCAACATATTGCAGTGGTACAGATGACTGGACTGTTCATTGTTGCAGTTAGCAATCAAATCAAAACTTACAGAGGGGGGGTAGGGGGACAGTAGGAGGGGTAGCATTTGTTACAAGAGATCTAGGCCGAGGCTCTGGCCTTCTTTTTGGAGTCCTATTTGCAGTCTGCTCAGTCTCAGAGTCTGTATTGTTTTCGAATCCTGGGTATCTAGTGAAGACAGAGGTCAAATTGTAATGACAGGGCAATTGCATCATTCCATGACCAGGGGCCGTATTCATCAAGCTTCTTAGAATTACTCCTAAGAACCCTGCTAAGAGTTGACTTATAAGTAAAAAAATTCTTCGCTTAAAGCTGCAGTTAGTTATCAATCGGTCACCAGCTGACTGCGAGAAAAGGTGGTATAATGTTCTCTCAAAAAGCAGAACTGAAATCGCAGCTTTCAGGGCCTGCTCCATGCGCACTGGTATGTAGTGCTTCTTTTTCATTTGCTTGCATGCCACCCTATTGACTCATATCTATGTGATTCATTTTTATATCCTTATGCAGGTGGAGGACCACCTGGACAAAGACTTGTGCAGTTGCAGAAGTTGTGCAGCACATACTTGGAGAGGAGGCCACCATGAAGCTGGAGTTGCTTTCGAAAGGGTGAGTTCACAAATTATTTCTGTTCAAACTCTATAGGGAAATTGCGCTGCTCCTAGTTGCGTTTTGATGAGAGATATGTGCATAATTGTTGTTGGATATTTGCCAGGCTACTGTTTAGTAAATGTCTAAAATGTGTGTTTGTTCAAGTCTTAACCATAACAACAATAGAACCATTTCTGATATTTCAGCCATATTCCTTAATGTTTCAGTATGGATCGGGATGCATTAAGAGTGTCTCCTGTGTCCCTAGGCATCTCTGACGCGCACTCTCCCAGTGCAACGACAGCGGGCATCTTGCCTCGGTGCCATCCCCTGCTGGCAACTCCTAACCACTTAGGACACCTCTGGAGGTCTTTTAAATATCTGGGGGAGTATCATTATCTATAATGTACATACTGTGTTGCTTTTCTTCTTCGTTTTTTTGTTGTTGAGGCCTCATCCTCTGACTGGAGGACTGCCGTTCCATTTTTATTATATTCCTTCAGCTTTTGCCGTGCCTGACTGAAGTCCTCTATAAAAAAAAAAAAAAATGGAGACAGATATAGACATATTTAAGTCAAAGTCAAATGTATTTGTATCATACACAAGAAGTAAGGCATAACTGTTGTCCTAAGACATAGAATTGCCCTGTTTGCTTGTTTATTTATTTACCTTTTTCAAAGAGAATTCGTATTTTGAATATTTTCCAGCCAGGGCCTGGCGTCTCTTCTCTTCTTATGGCCTTTTGGGTTTTTTCCTCAGAAATGAATGTTGGCCAAAAGCATTCATCCCCTCTAACCCACGTTTTTGGGACAACTTCTGTGGTATCCTCGTCCAGAAAAATTACTCCACAAAATGTCTGGAGCAAAATTCAAGGTGATTAAAAAAAACTGAACTGAACTTAATTGAACTGAACATGATTTTCCAAAATTAAATCTAGTCCTTCATATGAAACAACGGCATAACCACAGTTGCATCATTGAAGGGTACAGCCAGGCATTTTTGTGAGAACGATGATAGTCTGGAGAATTTTATCTCATGGCCTAGGTCAGCTGGGATCACAATGTTTAGGATGTCAGAATTAAAAGGATAGGTAAAAAAATGTTCAAAACTCCTGTACTGTCTGTAGGCAATGATGATATCGCCCTGACAGTCTATTACATTCATTATTCGACACACATTTTTGCCCATCAGAAACGTGTTGTCTCGGCATGTTGTGGTCATGGTGAACCTCTCTGAAATCAGTTTGTCATACTGGTGACACATCAGGTTTTGTGCTGGTACAGGGCCTCGGGCATGTTCTTTACAGAATTTGATGGGTTGGTCACTTGTAACACCACCATTTGATCCCTCGGACAGGCGTCTGATTATTTGGGCCAGGGGATTGGCAGGTTTGCGTACGAAACTCTTGAGTTTTTGTAAATAGTTTTCATATGGAAAGGATGATATAACATCCAGATTTCCAAAACGTTTTGCATCTTGTGCAAGATGTGACAACCCATGCACATTATACACAAGTTGATCTTCTCCATACAGACAAGCAAAATGTTTGACAAATGCGTGCAGAAGGCTGTTGGCATAGTCACTGTGTTTTGTGGCAAAGTAAGGGGAGACCAGCATTGACATGGCTGTCGACAGCAGCAGGAAGTTTGCATACAGATCAGGTCTTAAAACCTCACGCAACACCACTGGCCCCGTGTACAATAGAAACTGACGGAACTCCGTCGCCTTCCATCTATCCACTTCTTTAAGTGCTCTTGGCCTTCGAGCAAATTCCGAAGGAATGTGGGGTCTTATGTTAAGGAGATTTCTGGAAATTCTGTCCACGTCTCTCGCTGGTAGGCGGACAGTCAGAGGACCTTTCATCCAAAGACAGATTAGGCGCCTTACCACCCCCAAGCACACCAGGTGCATGTAGTCCAGTGGGACTTGGGACACCAAACCAACATTTACATTGGTGAAGGCATGAGGACCCTGGTGGTGGTCCTCATCCTCCTGCCTGGCAAATGCTTCATCAGTCCGTATCTGGCTATTGAGGAGGGGGTAGGTCATCCGGTGGTTGAGATACACTCCACTCTGTGTACACTTATCACAGCCATAGTAACCATTAAAAGCCTTTGTGACTTTAACAAAGGATTTTGCAGGTGTGTCACATATTAGTGAATGAACTTTTAAAGACAGCCTTCTCCCCTCAAATGTAAATCCCTCCTGTAATTGGGACAGCTCATTAGCCAAATCTGTAAGAAACATTTTCGAGGAGTCAGGTTTCTTTATACCTGAGTACATCCCTATCACCACAGGTTCTTTCATGGGAATTCCAACCAACCTACCTAAAATGGGCCATAACTGTAGACCAGAACTCTTAAAAAGTGGCAGGCCATCAACTGACATTTGAAGCCAGCAACATCCATTGACCAGCTTGTCTTTCCACTGTGAAAGTGTGTGTTTTAGGGCCTCAATAATGCCAATGTAGTGGTATAGGCCACCGCAGAGCTCCCTAACAGGATCATCTCTTCTTGTCTTAAGAAGAGTTCGTGCATCTCTTGGCAAGTCATGGTGGTGGACTGTTAATATTACCAAGAGAGCCGAAAGGGCAATATGGGAAATACCATAAGTTAATGCCCAGTTGGAAAGGCGATTTCTGAGGTTTTCCGGTTCCTCCCAGTCAGATATATCCTCTACCTCACTATCATCTTGATAATAAGATATTTCCTCCGGGTCAGACACAACAGCTGCCACTGGATCTAATCCAAGATTTTCCTCCATTACTTCATTTTCACGTTCTGCAACATTGTCTGTTGGAGACCCAACAATGTCTGTGGGAGGGTGTGTGGCTGCAGGTGTTTCCTGGCCGATATCAATGAACCTTCTGTTAAGGTCCACCCTGGCTCTTCTCCTCAACGCTGAACTGGAAACAGGGGTCATGCGTCTATTCATTTTTCAAATTTTAGGTAACTATCTCAAATGTAAATTGAATAGTAATGAGAAGAAGAAGAATAAGAAAGAAAAACGGTATGGAATTTGGAATGGGAATCTGAGTATTATACCTTTGTCTCAATAGTTTGCATCATGTTTTCAGCATCTGGAAAAAAAAGGGAAATATATTGTAAGGTGTTTTCTTAAGACTTTATGTGACTGGAAAAGTTGTCTGGTTTAACAAAAATAAAGATTTGGTAACAAGTATAGAATTTCTTCATTCATCTTGGTTTCCCCAAATTCAACACAAAATATCACCAAAATGATGTGGAAAGTGAATACTGCATGGTCAAAAGTACTGTCACCCTTCACAACAAGTGTCTTTTGCAGTGATAAAACACACTTTTCATAGTTAAAATCCAGTGATAAGGTAATGGGTAGTTCATTTATGAATGAAAACGTGCAAAAATAATTTTAAAACTATGTGTATTTTATTTTTGGGGTCTTGATGCAGTTGTTATCTTCTATGTTGTTGTTCTATGAAACAGTTTGTCTCCAACTTTATTTTCAGACTTGTTGTCTGCACCGGCAGCACAGCAGAGCCGACGCACAGAGTAAGTTACATACTGTATTTGAGTTATATCTGCGCAGTAATTAAACTTGCATGGTGCCTCTCAAAAGGAGCATATGAAACGAATGTTTGAAACCATAATACAATTCAGTAAATGCTGAAGCTGTCCGTTTCACCACTTCCGCTGCCGAAATGCGCGCGCATATATTTTATGACGTTGGCGGAAAAAAAAATCCATTAGTCAGACCCCATGTGTTTCCATGGAAACGTGACGCACACTCGCAAAAAACATTCAAATTTGAGCGCAAATTGTCCATCAACATGGATATATTTAGATTATACATTTAAATTCTGTTGTATAATCGCAATATTATAATATTGCTTACATCTATACTTTGACTGCTGGCTAGGATTTTCGAGACTATTGCCACAAAAGCTATATGTCAAAGGCGAATTACAGGCAGCACACTTGCACAAATACAGTCGTTTTCGCTCAAAATATCCATGCAACTACAGGAATATAATATTAATATTAAGCAGCCGTGCTTGTTCCGGATGTATCGGCATATATGCAAGTGCTCAAATGCGAGGAATCTGATCAAACCTCCCAAAACTGTTCGGGAGGTTGTTCAACAGTTCATTTGCAGCGGTCACATAATGTCAGAACACGCAGGCACGTCGTCATACCACATTGCCTCAACTAGCCAACACACGACACACATCGTTTTGATTTTCTGACAGTGTCACTGATGCCACAATCTGCAGCTAGCACTAATATAAGTTCTCTGACCGCCTCACATCAGAGGGCTGTGAGGATCCAGCGAGGTTGTTCTTCTGCTAATGCAGGGAGACGCTTAGAGATCTAGCTATAAGTTGCAGGTTGTAGCATCAGTGACAGTGACGCTCGCAAGCTGGCAGTATACAATTACAATCAAAACGAGTGTTTAAATGGTCGGTCAAAAATGTAAAATCAAGCTCACAATGAAATCGAAGGCGTTAACGTTACGTGTCGTAGGCTACTCATGAATGTGCGCCTGCAATTCTCAGGGCTACAACAGGAAAAAGATAAGACCACCTTCTAAAAATCAGCACATTAGCGCAAATCTATGCCATGATATTAAAAGGTCATTCGGTTAGCCTATAACTAGGTCTATTCTGTGCAACAAATTTCACAAGCGCTACAGCCGATGCGGCTTTAACCTCAAACGGCTCTATTGTTGTGAACAAATGGTTAACAGCCCTTTAACTTGCTATCTACAAAGCCAACAGCATTCATCTGCACAATGCATTTAAGGTATAGACAGTAAATTAGAATAAGCACAGAAACTTACTTGTGGTCATGGTCAGTTCAGAAGAGCAGATCAATCTGATGTGCGGGCAAAGGTCCGATTGGGCGCTTCTGTATGAGGTCCGTATTACGGATGTGGGCCGCATCTGTATGACTACAGTCCAGCGAGACCAACGGTCACTTGGTCCTTTTGGCGCTGTCGTAAGACGGACCTGAGACGGACCTGAAACGGATCTCTTTCTCTCTCTCTTTCTCTCTCTCTGTCTCTCTCTCAATTTCAATTCAATTCAATTCAATTGGCTTTATTGGCATGTGGTAACAGTGTACATATTGCCAAAGGAATTTAAAAATTACGTAAATGTAATCCGTTACATTACTGGGAGAAAATATGTAATTAAATTACAGTTTCTTTTGGAAATTTCAATGATTACACTTAAATTACATTTGAAAAATCGCTGCAAAAGATCGGATTTATCAAATAGTGTTCTTTAAAACACTAAGAAGGTCCCGACCAGGTTCTGTTCAGAGTTTAATCATAAAATCGGCTATGAAAGCGCCGCTGTTTCACTATTTAACTCATTTACAGCTGGCGTCACCTTTACTTTGAAAGTCCCGTGGAGATGGATCAGAGATCGCTGCTGTTTACTTTCTCTCTGAGCGTCTCCGCCTCCAGATGTTCAGCTGAGGGGAAACGCTGCTGAGCTGTTGATCCGACTCCGTCAGCAGGTCATTTATTAGGCTATAGCCTATTTACTTTTATATACAGTCAGTCACCACTGAAAGAAGTTGTGCGCTCGCAGCAGGACAGATAATTGAACTTAATGTGGCCATGAATAAATTAATTGTTTCGCCTGTTATGCGTTGCCCAAACGTAAATCTTGAGTAGGTCTACTCTGGTTTCTCACATTTATAAAGGTCTTTGTACAGAGACAACATGAGATTTGCTTGTAGCTACAGCACCTAAAAAACCCACTGTAACCTATTTTCATACACACACCCAGCCTCGCTTTCAATAAAACACACACTGGTATTTTATAATTGCGATCAGTGAAATATATGAAAACAATATAAAACACAGTTTAAAAAAACAGTAGTTGTTGCTCTAAAGCTTCATCTTTAAAAGCAGCTCAATGTCGAGCTGTCAGAAATTAAAATCAGCCTCCTCTTGTCATATTTGCAGCAACACTGTTGCTTCAGGCTGTGATCAGGCTCATACTCTTTCCATTAAAACAACCTGCTCCTCTTGGCTGAAATCAGCCCGTTGTCGCTTCTGTAAAAAAGTTACAGAAGTTCAGTCTGGTGGAGTCTTTTATCATGTTGTTTTTATATAGTCTTAAGTACTGCTGAGAGGTTTATCACACTATAGGTCTTAAAATGTGAAAATGGTTAACAGTTTAGTGATTTCATTCAAAATTAAGAAAAGTAATCAAAATGTAATCAAAAAATCAATCGGGAAATCAATAACAATGATACAATCAATTAATCAGTTTGTGTCAACTTTTAATGTCATTAAAACAGTAGTAAACAGGCTACGGTTCAAACAAGTAGTCTGTTTTTCAACAGTATAAGAAAAAGAGGAAAACAACAGATAACAAAAATGATTGTCACTTCCTGTCTCTCAGTCTATGGCAGGCACAAAGACTGTGTGTGTGTGTGTGTGTGTGTGTGTGTGTGTGTGTGTGTGTGTGTGTGTGCTGGTGTTGGCGGTGGTGGTGTGTGTGTGTGTGAAAAATAAATAAATGAATAAATAAGAATGAAACAATTAAAAACAATTAAAAGAAGTAAATTCTGAGTTGTTTCTCAGGTTCCACTGGCTGTCCTCAGGTCGTGACATGAGATGATGAATTTAGCTGCAATGTTCTCACATTTGGGCATTTTGCCAAGTAAATATGGGAGTTTCTCCATGTCTGTTGTGTGTTCAAATTCAGGGTGTATTTGCATTATTTTGGGAAAGTGTTCATTTCTCAGAGCCTGGTATTTGGGGGTCTCTCTCTCTCTTTCTCTCTGTGCATAATATTTGGAGCGTCCCACAGAGGCGGCCGTACTATTAGGAAGAACAAATACATAACTGCAAGGATTAATGTTGACTGCAAGGATGAGTGTTTTTCTGTATGAATGTAGGCTGTGAGATAGGCCTATACTGAAATAACCAGTCTGTCCAACTATTTCTATAGCTGGGACATTTTAAATGGGCCACATTCATTGTTAAATGCAGTTGGCTCAAATCTGTACCACAGATTCGGGCCACACCAGTGAAGCCTATGTCAAAACAGTGTTGGCTAAAATCCGTTTTGCAGATATGGGCCAGAGCAGTTTTCAGCCTTTGTTGAATGCAGTCGGCTCAGACCTGTATCACGGATTCGGGCCACATCAGTGTAGCCTATGTCAAAACAGTGTCGGCTCAAATCCGTATTGCAGATATGGGCCAGAGCAGTTTTCAGCCTTTGTTGAATGCAGTCGCCTCAGACCTGTATCACGGACTTGGACCACATCAGTGTAGCCTATGTGAAAACAGTGTCGGCTCAGATCTGGATTGCAGATTTGGTCCAAGTCAGTGTCAGACACAGCTAATGTCTTTCGGTTACCTGCTGGAAAAATGACTTGGGCCAGATCTTTTAAGCGATAGAAATACGAAACTGATGGCAGTTGGAATGTTTAAGCTGAAACTTCTATCTGGCACGGATCTGGTCCACAATCAGAAAACGTATCTGAGCTAGAAACGGAGGCACGGGGCTTAAAACGGATCCGGGCCAAATGTAAAGGTTATCTGGGTAAACAGGACGCTGTCTGACTCTGTCACTCGCGGGGACGGAGGCTGTTTTCTGGGGGAAAGTTCCCTGAAGTCTCGGTCAGGAGAGCTGGCAGTCGCGGGTGATTTATTTTCGTCACAAATACTCGGTTAGTTAAAGTCTTTGAGGTGACAAATGCTGTTTTCTGAGCAGAAATGTGATGACGAGTCGGGAGGACAGGCGGAGGACGGACAGGAGGACAGACGGTTCTCCACATACAGCTGCGGTATTTGTTTTCCTCATATACGTTACTAAAGACGGTTACAGTTACTATATTTTTGTCCGGTCATGTTGCTTTGTGGGACATTTCTCTGTATTTAGTTGAGTGAGGTCGGTGGCACCCGCTGTCAGCAGGACGGAGAGGGTCGTCTGCGGCCACATAAGGCCGGTGGGACCCTCCATCAGGGGGTCGAGGGGGGTCCGGGGGCAGCCACATAAGGCCGGTGGCACTTGCTGTCGGCGGGAGGAGAGGATGCAAGCCGGGACTGAGAGGATCGGTTCGGCCCCAGTGACCAGCCTCAACGGACTTTGCAGAAATCCAGACTTTACCTGGTGACAGTTGCTGAAACGATCAGGGGTAACGTGGACACTGCAGAGACGGTGTTGGTGGTGATGTTTAACTCCCCACAGTAACGTTAGCTCCTCATGACAAAATCGATCCACCGTTTCTTTACGTTGTCATCTGAAGGAAACTTAAATAAGCTAACAGTGCCGTCACCTTGCACACTGTGGCATCCAGGAAAGATGCAGAGCGATGTGGAGGAAATGTGACTGTTTAGCTGACTGGTTGGCTGGTTAGCTAGCTGCAAACTATTGTAAGCAATGCTATCCAAGACTGGAGAGCGAGTGGAAGAACCGCTGAAGCTGATGCTGCACGTATTTATACCACTTCTGCAGCAGGGCGGGGTTTATGCAAATCATGGCCGCGTTACGTAACGTGGCCATGATTTGCATAAACCCCCCCATGATTTCTGACCCGCCCATCATTTAATTGTAAATTGTAAAATGAAGGAATTGACACGTGGGCTGGCTCTGATTGGCAAGCATCCTGATGGCAAGTGTGAGTGTTGAGATGGTGAGACTGAAAAACATGTGCTAGTCCAGTGCAAAATATACTCCAGTCAAAAAAGGACTCTCTTCAGGAAACTTTGAGCAGATGGGGAAACTGTTTTTAATATGCTAATATGCACGCTTCTAAATCTGGATTCTGGAGTTAAAGCTATGGGCCAGTTGTTCAAAACATTTCCAGATTTGGAAATCCGATTTTTTGCTATCCAGGATCAGGTAATCCGCCTTACTTTTATGCTGGTTTTTCAAAGCAACATTGGCTTGGATCAGCTTGATCCAGATACACAGTTTTGAAGATTACCAAATCCGGATTACCAGAGCTCTAAACCAACCGATCGGATGGCATAATATTAGGAGACAGTGCCTATCCACTTCTACCATGGCTGATGACTTTTCTTGCAGCAACCACACCTGCGCAGGCACACTTCAACACTGCTCATTGCAAACCAAGATGTGCAATTGAGCGTTTAAATGGAGTTCTGAAGAGACGCTTTGCATGCCTTAACTACTTGCGAGTGGAACCACAGGGAGCATGCAACATAATACTTGTGTGTATTGTCCTGCACAACATCGCTACCAGGCGCGATGTCCCTCTCTGTGATGATATTTATGATGCACCTGATCCTGTTGAAGAACCAGACCAACGTCTGGCCTTCTGTCAGAATGAGGGACTGACGGAGTGGGCATGTAGTAAGGGATGCAATTGTTAGAAATTATTTTTGACAGGTTCATCTCTGATGATTGTTTCTTTGAAACTAATATACAGTGGTGAATGACAGAAAAAGTTAAAATATTACTTTTTGTTTGTTATTAAAATCTGTTTGGGGTATTGTTTCATGGGGTCAAGACCATTGTTATTTTTATTTTATTTTTACTTTACTATACTGAAAGGCTTAATTGGTAGCCTATGTATACTTTATCTACTTTATCACTAACGGTTAAACAAGTCAAGTGCAAATATAAGTAAAAGTAGTTAAACTAAATGATAAAAATTTATTATTTGATCAATTTTTAAGTTTTTCAAGTTTTACTACATTTTCTTCATGAAATCCACCTTGAAATCCTACCTCCTGTTGGGATCAGGATAATCCTGTTTTTTTGGATCAAAGTTATCCAAATCCTACTGAAACATTTTGAACATCACAAACTGAAGGCTTGATCCAGATCAAAACTAGGATTGGATTCCGTGATCTAATCCGATTTCAGAATCCTTCTTTCCCTTTTGAACAACCCATTTTCAAGATTTGATCCAATCCAATAACCAAAATCCGATCAAATTACCTTTGAACAACTGGCCCTTCAAGATAACCAAATCTGGATTACCAGTGCTCTAAACCAGTGGTTCCCAACCTGGGTGGCGCTTCTCCCACGGGGGGGCGCCAGAGATCGCAGGGGGGGCGCACGACTTTGTCTGCGCTGAGGTTGACTTTTGGTTAAAGTTTGTTCAACCCTCTGAGGTCGATTGACGCGCCGGCACGTCAAAATCACGTGACCTATTAAAGATGATATAGCAGCAAGATGGAGCCTCAGTGAGTCTCCCGACTTATGTGTTGGAGCAGCCTTCAAGCTGTGTACCAGTTTTTAAATTGTGTTGATAAGCCAAGTAAAACCGGACTTATGATAAATAATGTACGGCACACTTATTCGCTAGCATTACCGTCACGTTTGCTGCGCGTTTGGTGCAGGAAGAGACGGTCAAAACGGACTTCTCTCATGAAAGTGTCTGCAAGCAGGAAAAGTATGCGAGCGAAAAAACACGTTCCTATTGGTGGAAAAGGGCACCACACCAGCCAACCACAAAATTACATGGCAAGACACGAGATTTGGTTGCTGGGGGACATGAGGAGGTTGTGGAGGGACCGACAGTGACGGTGAGAGAGTTGAGAGATGTGTGTCAAACTGAAAAAATAACTGTACAGTCACACAAGGCAAGATAAATAGTTTTTAAGGTGAAATATAATGGTAAAATCAAAAATAGTCAAAATGGCCAATTATACCCTGGACTGCATAAAATCCCAGTAACACACCCAATCAAAACTCTCTATAATCCAAATTGAAACATATTTCTTGGTCCACATTTAAATTCATTAAGCTATTTATTTAACACCCCTATGAGGTACACCTGATGACACAAAAAGGAAGAAATGTATCTATAGATATTGTAAAACTAGGAGAATATAATTGTTGTTTATTTTTTACAAATTAAAGTTTGTAATTAATCACTTTATTCTTTTAGTCTATGCGGGTTGGGGGGCCTGGCTTGTCTTGGACACAGGCAAGGGGGGCTTCAAGGAAAAAAGGTTGGGAACCACTGGTCTAAACCAACCGATCGGATGGCATAATATTAGGAGACAGTGCCTATCCACTCCTGGCTGATGACTCCTTTTCTTGCAGCAACCACACCTGCGCAGGCACGCTTAAACACTGCTCTTTGCAAAACAAGATGTGTAATTGAGCGTTTAAATGGAGTTCTGAAGAGACGCTTTGCAACATAATACTTGTGTGTATTGTCCTGCACAACATCGCTATAGGCGCAATGTCCCTCTCTGTGGTGATGTTTATGATGCACCTGAGCCTGTTGAAGAACCAGACCAACCTCTGGCCTTCGGTCAGAATGAGGGACTGGCTGGACGTGTAGTAGGGGATGCAATTGTTAGAAACTATTTTTGACAGGTTCATCTCTGATGATTGTTTCTTTAAAATTAATATACAGTGATGAATGACAGAAAAATTTAATATATTATTTTTGTTTGTTATTAAAATCTGTTTGGGGGAATTGTTTCATGGGGACATCATTTTTATTTTTATTTTATTTTTACTTTACAATACTGAAAGGCCTATGTCTACTTTATCTACTTTATCACTGTAACGGTTAAACAAGTAAAGTGCAAAATATACGTAAAAGTATATACACTAAATGATAAAAATGTATTATTGGACCAATTTTAAAGTTTTACTACATTTTCTTCCTGAAATCCACCTTGAAATCCTACCTCCTGTTGGGATCAGGATAATCCTGTTTTTTTGGATCAAAGTTATACAATTGAACAACCTTCATTACCTTTGAACAACTAAAAAACAAGATTGTACTAAAGAGTTTGATATAGGTCTTGATAACAAACAGTAGGGGCAGCGATACACCATAGCTGCGCCTAGTCTGCCTAACTAAAGAAGAGGAAGAAGAAGAAGGAATTGACGCCCTGAGGCTACACACTTCGGTACAGTAGGTGGCAGTATGGATCTTGACACGTTGGTTTGCGATCTCCATTAAATTAGAGAAGAACAACAACAACAAACAAGCTGTAACTGCAGCAGTGGCTGTGTCTCAATTCAGGGTCTGCACACTTCGAGTGCGCATTTCAAGTGCGATTACGTCACTATTCCGCGGCGAAGGGTGTCCCAATTCTAAGTGTTCTCATAATGCACCCCACAAATGCGCACTCCTTTAGCCTGTTTTTGGAGTGTGCACCGCGACCACACTTCGTGGTCTCACATATCCCAAGATTCATCGCGCGCCCTAAGAGAATAAATAAATAAATAAATAATGCGACCTCAAGTAGCGCAGATCTCGCATTTAAATGTAAGTATTGGGTTTAAACTCGGTTTTCACTCCTGTGAACATCCAACGCCAGATATGTTCAACTTCAAGGGACATTAAAATCTCAACATTTCAGTTAAAATACGTTGGTAATGCTCAGCTTGATGCCTTTGGAAGTAAAGCCTTAAAGCCTTCACTTTCAAATGTCAGACGTTCAGACTTATTAGGGTTCTAACCCCGAAGGGGTAGAACCCTTCTAAGATTGTGCCGGTTTATTATTAGGGTTCTAACCCTGAAGGGGTAGAACCCTTCTAAGATTGTGCCGGTTTATTATTATTAGGGTTCTAACCCCGAAGGGGTAGAACCCTTCTAAGATTGTGCCGGTTTATTATTATTAGGGTTCTAACCCCGAAGGGGTAGAACCCTTCTAAGATTGTGCCGGTTTATTATTAGGGTTCTAACCCCTAAGGGGTAGAACCCTTCTAAGATTGTGCCGGTTTATTAGGGTTCTAACCCCGAAGGGGTAGAAC
>CAEMYA010001080.1:38829-51183 GCA_903131615.1 Diplodus sargus
CGCACACACACACACACACACACACACACACACACACACACACACACAGATAAAACGTAGTCATAAGTTAAAACTGGCGGTGACCCAGACGTTACGTTGGCGTGCAGCACTGTGGCGAGCAACATGGCACACGAGAGCTTCAGGCTAAATAAATAGAGGATAATAAATAAACACTGTTCGTTCTTCAGTCCATGTCTGAGACGAGAGGTCCAAACTCTAACACAGCCGCCGTGTGTGTCTGTGTTATTTAATGTTCTTCAGCAGTGAGGTGCGGGCGTTCACCACCGCCTTGAAGGCGTCCTCGCTGCCGGGGGCGACGCATTTGTCCGGGTGGAGCAGGACCGCCAACTTCCTGTACGCCTTGTTCACCTCCTCCCTGGAGACACGAGACACGGCGACAGAGAAGATCAACAAACAGACGTTTTCACATGTCACACTTGCTGATGCTTCAGTGCCAGACTCCCTTTAGAAATCTGTCAGTTTAAAGGTTGGGAGCTTAACGAACGCTGTGGTCAACAAACAGACTTAAATATGAACTAAAACTCAATTTACTGCAAGTAAACAAGTCTGTGCTGACTCACCGCGTGGCTCCAGGTTTGACGCCCAGCATATCCCAGGAGTCCTTGCTGTTCCGGATGCGTCGGATGGTGTCGGCCTGCTCTTTGGTGAAGCCGACGCTGACCTCGGACACCGGACGCTTCCCGCCGTTCTCGCACATGTCGGTGATGGAGGAGAAGAACGACTGAGCGACGACACACAAACACACGCCGGTTAATATTCAGTAATAACAATTAGAAATATTTAGATGTAGTGAGTGTGTACCTGAAACATCTCGTTGATGCCCTCGCCGCTCTGCGCCGACGTTTCAAAGTAGTGAAACCCTCTGGACTCCGCCCACAGACGCCCCTCGCCCTCGTCCACCACCCGCCGCTTCGTCAGGTCCACCTGCACAGACGGACAGACGGCTGCTTCAAACCTGGTTGTTTGATCCAATGGTTCAATGCCAGACTTCACTCAGAAATCTATCAATTTAGAGGGGGATTGCTGAATGAAGACTGTAGAAGCAGGTTAGCAACAAAACTCAGTATCTGAGTCGACCTTTAAGTTTGACGGGTTAGATTAACGCTGGATTTTAGTAATCAAAGAAATGTAGGAGAGTAAAAAGTAATCTGTCTCTGAAGTGGAGCTGAGTGGAAGAAAACAGACATACTCATGTAAAGTAGTTGAGTAAATGTACTTAGTAACATTCTAATAAAACATTAGCATGTAATAGAGTGTGTATGTGAGCTTCAGAGAACACAGGAAACATCTGTGTTTATGATCAGCAACAACACGGGGAGTTAAAGTGGCTGATTTCTCTATGGAGTCTGGTGCAGAAACCTGCACCACAGCGACACTGAGCAGCCTGTCGCTCCTCGCTGGGAGTGTGTGAGTCGGACCTTGTTGGCGCAGACGATGAAGACGATGCTGTCCATGTTGGCCTGAGAGCCCATTTCCTGTTTCATCTCGCCCAGCCAGCTGTCGAGGGCGTCGAAGCTCTCCCGGAGGCCGACGTCGTACACCAGCAGCACGCCCTGACTGTCCTTGTAGAACTCGTTACGCACCTGAATCACACGCAGAAGAAGAAGAAGAGGGAGGAGGATGATGGCAGGGAACATACACTTCCTGGTGTGAGAGCACCACCTGCTGGCAGGTTTCCCACAATGCAACTTGTCAGAATCACCTCTGATAGAATTCAAAGCTTCTGATGTGATTCAGACAAACAAACTGCTGCGGATGCTTTTATACATGAAGGAACACGTGACTCACTTCGTAGAAGAAAGGATGTCCGGCCATGTCGAAGATGTTCACTTTGATTTCTCTGTCGCGAACCTGCACTCTGACCACACAACACACACATCACTGATGAGACACACACACACACACACACACACTGCTACTGCGTACTTTACACACAGTAATAGATTTCTTTAACCATGAACTCACTTGGTGACGCCGTAGTCGATGCCAATCGTGGCCAAGTACTTGGGAACAAACCTCTTCTCGCAGTAGCGTTTGATGATGCAGCTCTGAAAGAAAATGAGTCAATATGAATTATTTCACACCAGACTTCATTGACAAATCCATTAATTTAAAAGGTGGAATACTAGTGAAGTGTGGAGGAGTGACATTAACAACAACTGTATTCATTTAAGTTAACTATTAAATGTAACAAGTAAGATGTACGCCGAATTTCAGTCAAGATTGTGCCAATTTAAAGGCACCTTGTAAACAGTGTCCACCTCAATGTATAAAGGCATAATGTGTACTTATTTTGAAATTCTTCTTTTCTTTGGGGAAGTTCTGCATAAAAACATAAGGGCAGATGCTGTAAATTTACAATGCTTGTCGCTCACACCAGACTTCCTTCAGAAATCAAACCATTTAAGGCTGGATTGCTGATAGAACACAGGAGGAGTAACATTTTAACAACAATATTTACTATCACTTTTAATAAGTAAGATGTACGCCGACCATCAGTGAAGATGATGTCAGCTTTAGGGCACCTTGTCAACAGGTCACAGTCTAATGTATAAAGGTATAGTATGTGAATAATTTAGGATGATTATCTTCTGCTTGGAAATCTGGCAATATATGTTTCTGCTTTTTTTTCCATAGCAGAAAAAAAATATTGATGTATGAGGACTTTAGTCTCATGCAGTACATTTTTGCTATAAGCTGTCCAGAGGTTGGTAAATGCATCAGTAGAGTATAAAAGACGTGTAAATGTTAAATTGGACTTAGAAAAAAATGCACTAAAAAGAAAAGTTCTCGCAAAAATTCACGCCACAAACTGTAACAAACAAAATGATTGCCAAATAAAAAATTAAAAAAGGTGAGAAAAATGTACAAAATGCCAGAGGAGGGCACAAGGTTTGATAAGTATTCCAACGAATTTAAAATCACAGAGCTTTTATACAAAAACACAAACGACTTTAACTATATTTCATGATTATTTAGAATCACTAGGCTCTTCTGGAACATTCGGCACACATATTGTAAATAAAGCAGATATTACTTCATCACAACATCAGCTTCTATCTCGTTCACGGTGTTCCTTGCCAGCAAGTGAGGAATGTGAATAACCAGGCTGGTATGAAATGTCAACAAGTGATATATACGCCGAATTTTAGAGAACATGTTAGTCTTCAGAAACACGTCTCCTCTGATGCTTTGGTATCTGTGATTTATTAGCAATAAGCACGAGGGCGTGAAATTGACTATTTATCAGACGGAGTTTGGTGCTTAAATAAAAAGCAGAAATCAAACCGAGTAGTAACATAAAGAGCAGCGAAGAGCACAAGAGACGTGTTCTCATTTCAGCTAACAGCAGTTTATAAAAGTGATTTACATACATATGTTGATAACTTGCTCTGAAGATGAGCCTGTTGTTAATGTCCATCGCAGCTCACAGCAGCAGAACTAAAATCAGCTGAATTCAATATGGGGTTTGGTCTAAAATAAGCTGGCGGTCTCTTACCTTTCCGACCTCGGCGTTCCCGAGGCTGATCACCTTCACCCGCAGTGACTTCTTGTTGTCTCTCCGCTTCGGGACGTTTGTTTCCATCTGGACTTCTTTAAATCGGCGGTTTGCGGTGGAAACTGTGCGGGATGCTAACGAGGAAGAATTCCGTGTTGACAGCCGCTGCTGTTGTTGCTGTGAGCGGCTAATGAGGCTAACTAGCTCCGTTAGCACACAGGCTGTTAATGAGCGGCTGCTCGCGGACCGTCGTGTTCATTAATCACAGCAGTAATCGGACTTTAGCTCGGATGCTAATGTTTTGGTGCAGCTGCCATCGTAACACACAGCAGAGACACCGCGAGCCTGCTAGCTTCATAGCCTACAATGCTAACCAGCTGTTTGTTTGGGACGAGCGTCGCGTTCAACTTCCGCTCCTTCCCTTCAAAATAAAATAAACGCATGTTTATACATGTTTGCGAATGATCCAATCTAAACATTAACTGGATTATCTTGAATGAATCTTGAACGATGTTAAGATGTTAATCTACCGCTAAACACCGTCATCTAAACCGAGATATCTGGGGTTGTAGTCACAGATCCCTCAATGTGTCTCTTATTTTGAAAAGGTGAAAGGATGTAAATCTGACATGTGACTGAATGAAGAGGTCTAACAGCTAAACTCCTCCTCAGATTTACACTTTGGGGATTTTATGTTAAGGTGAAAATTAAGGAATTCAGCACAAGTTCAGTAAATATCCGCTTAAACACGTCATAACTCCGTAATGACGTCATCATCAAGGGTGCCTTCCCTGTGGTTCGATAGATAGATAGAAATACTTTAATGATCCCAGACTAGGAAATTATTACTACTAATAATAGTTCGACAGTTAAAACGAAAAGTATTTAGTTTAATATGCATCATATGTAACATGACAGTGTGTTTGTCTGTCCAGCAGGGGGCAGAAGCTGCACTGAGGAGAGAATCAGCTGAGGCTTTTATTTAGAATTTATTAGGAGATTTATAAAAAATACATTTCAATATCAGAAGCGAGATCAAACATGAATCATAAAAGCTAAATACTCAGACGGCGTCATTACAGCACGAATTCTCAGGAAAATATGACGACTGATTGTTTGTACGAGCACACGAGGAAGATAAAAAGAAACGTCATCAGAACAAAGTTACAGAAGTTTAAAAGGATTTCTTCTACATTCTACTGTAAAATCTCACTGCTGCAAACTTCCTAATGTACGGAGGCCCAAAGAGTCCAATGTTATTGACTCAACGAACATCATTTAATATCAACGTATTAATTTATTTCAGCGTCAGTGTTGTTCATCACATCGTCTTTGTTTGGATTTAACAGAAATCAAATTAAAATCAACTTCAGTGAAATTATTTCAATGATTAAAATAAAGTCAGTGTGAAGAAATATTTCAGAACAGTGACGCACATTTTAAAGCATTAATATTATTATTATTATTGTCACAATTTAACGATTATAATTACATATTCATTTATTTTGTAATGTTTTATTGATTCTCACACTGAGCTCTTCGGGCTCCGTACTGACGCAGCTTTACGTTAAAGTTTATTATACAGAAAACTGATCAAAGATTATGAACAAAAACAACACAAAATATTCAAACTCCTGAAACATCAACACAACTTTACTTTTTAGATCTTTTTAAACATTTCTGTCTCTTAAACGCTGATGTTTTGGTTCCAAGTTCCGTTTTTAAACACACATTTGTTATTTTTCACTCAAGTTTGTTGTTAGAATGATAATAATAACTCTGTGGTGCTGAACAGAATCAACAACTCATACAAAAGTTATTTTATAAAACGTGACGGCTTTTAAACCGACTTCATGCCGGATCAATAATCACATCTGACGGAGCTGAAACCTGAACAACGTCACCAGCTCCACCGATCGTTTGAGACCCGGACAGCCGTGGCTAACAAATGTTTCAGAACTTTTGGACCCGGGTTCCTCTGTGAGGGTTAAATCACTTCGATCACGTCATTTTAATGTCACTAATTAACACAGAACGTCCACGAGATGAAATAATAAACTTTAGATATTTAAACACGGATTTCTGCAGATGTTCTCCAAGAACTTCTGAACAATCTGCTAAATAAAAGATTAACGATCAAACTGATTCTGATCTCGTTATAAAACCAGAACTCGGGCCAGACGGCTGGCCCGCTGACAGATGTTTGTGTTCTTCTGTTGAAGCTGAAGATCTCGACCCGTTAGCGAGCAGAAAGCGGCTTCATCTGCAGCGCGTCGTAGGTGTCCTTGGTGGCGGAGCTCAGCCCCTGCAGAGACAGAGACGTGTTGGTTTGTTCCAGTGGAGAGTTCTACGGCAGCCCTGAGGGTCCAAACACCATGACGCCACACAACACGCAACCGTGTTGTGGTGTTTGGACCCCACAGAGACCAGACCGGGAAATAAGAAGCGGAAACACAGAACTGTGAAATGTTCCTCACCTGGTAAACCTGCTCGGTCTTTTTGTGGCGCTGGAACACAAACGTACGAGTGTTAACGGATCACAGAACATCAGAACATCAGAACATCAGAACAAACGTTCTCTCTCAGACATGAATCCACTCACCTCCCTCTTGACGGGCAGCTCCTTGTACTCGCCCTCCCCGCCTCGTTTCTGCAGGTCCTGATCGTTACAGAACAACAGAACGTTCTCAAACATCGATCTCATCTGAATTATTGTTTCACATGTTATTCAAACGTCACGTGAAGAGAAATAACACGATGAGTGTTTGTTACCGTGTAGGTGGCGTTGTCGTCGTTCCTGCGGTTCTATAGAACAGAGCAGAACGGATCAGAACACGTTTAGAGGAGAACAGTCTGAATGTTTAAACTAGGGTTCTCTGTCAGTTCTACATTGAAGGGTTTCTTAAGGTTGTCGGGTTCTTTGAAGATCCTTCAGAGTTCCCAATGGTTCAAACGTCAGATTCTTAGATCATTTAAAGAACCGTTGTTCAGATTCTGCAGTGAAACTTCAGGGTCCACACAGTTCTAGTTCCCTACGATGTTTAAGGTTCTTTAAAGTTCGTATGTGTTTGGTTTAAGGTTCTTGTTTGTTTGTGTACAGAGTTAGAAGTCTCTGATCAGGTGCTTTAGGTTGTTCCGTGTTCCATCAAAGGTTCTCTAAGGATTTCTCAGTTTTTCACAGTATTGAAGGGTTCTGTTACGGCTCTAGAGGATTTGTTGGGGTCCTTTCAATTCCAGAGAGGAGCACTTGTTTTGGGTTCTCCTGGGTTTGTTGTGGTTCCTACATGTTTATTAAGCTTTAGACAAAGGCTGATGTGGAGAACCTTTTAGAGCTGTGTGGTTCTCTGGGATTCTATCAGGGTTCTATCATGATTTAACGGGTTCTTCAAAGTTGGTGAATGAACCTTGAAGAACAATAAAAACACAGAGAACCTTGAGAGAACTGTGCAAAGACCCTGACGTTCCACAGTAATGGACTGAAGTGATAAAGCAGCGATCCAACAGTGTCGGGTCCTTCAGAACCAACCAGCTGTCAAACAAGAACACAGTCAGACTCACTCGTCCTCTCTCAGGGTCTCCTCTCACCAGCGGGGCGTACTGGTCGTTGTGCTGACCCACCAGGTCCTGAACACGACACATCAGAACACATCAGAACACAACACGACACCATCAAACAGGAACACAAACCAGACAACATGTCGTCTTGTTATAAACATTTCAGTAACTGTAAGTTACAAAGCTAATGTTAGCATGCTAATATCTGACAGTCTGTCACATGACAACGTGATGCTAACAACTTCTGACTGAGTTACACCAGTTAGCTTAGCATAATCACATATTAGCCTGAATACATATTGTTCAGTAACTCAGAACAGCTTCCTCAGTGCATGCAGACATGATTAAAACAGATACATTAACAAAAACATATTTTTGAAAATGAGTCATTTTTTTAAGTTGTGACAGCTCGTGATGTCACAGCGACTCCCAGAGCCACAAATGTTTCCTCACAACAAGACGAAGCTGCTCAGTGTTCACCGGCTGGGACGCTCGGGACAAGTTTTACGTTTTAAACAAGACTTATGTGGTTGTGTTTGGAGACTCACGCTGTAGATGCTCTCGTCCGTTGACTTCCCTTTGGTTTTGAAGAACTAATTGAACAAAATAAGAGAGATCAGAGGAAACGTGATGCAGCACAGCGAACGTGAGCGTTAAAGGGTTAAAGCGCAGAGAGAAGCGACTCACCTTCTCCTTGATGAACATGCCGGTGATGATGAGGCCGTACAGGCCGAGGAAGCCGTCCAGCACGTAGCACAGCTGCGGGTCGTACATGGCCATCATGGCCTCTGTGGGGTCAAAGGTCAAACATGAACAAAGTGCCAACACAGCAGAGTTTCTGAGGAGAGACGCAGACTACGACTCCCAGGATGCATTTCACTGACAAACATCCAATCACAGAGCCAAAGTATGAGCGTGACAAAACTCTCAGGCGTCAGATCACTTCACCGGCAGCAGCTGAGCATCGTGGGTATTGTAGTTTCAAGAGCCGACACCATCTCCTGAGATGTCTGAGGACACGATAAGTCACTTTTTGTATATTTCTGTCAGTTTGTGTTCACTGAACCCACCGCAGATAACAAACACAAGGAAGTTAAACGTGGCGCTGACGGGTTAATACAGTTCTGTCTGCAGCGGGTGATGGAGCCGCTGGTTTCCTCCTCCACACCGACAGAGTGTGTGTGTGTGTGTGTGTGTGTGTGTGTTTGTGGTTGTAGGTGGGTGTTTGTATACACACTGTATGTGTGTGTGTATGTATGTGTGTGTGTGTGTGTGTGTGTGTGTGTGTCACTAACAGTCACTTCCCTGGCAGTTGAAGTCTCGCCCTCTGTACACAGACTGAGCTGTGACGATGATGCTCGAGTGTAAATCTGATGAAGATGTTCAACATGTGTCATCTGGGTTTTGGTTCTGGATGTGAAGCTTTATTATATCCACACGCTGGATGTGAGTGTGCAGGATTTGAGTCCAAGACAAAGTCTCATCATACCGCGTCGTACTTTACCAAATCATGCCATACAGAACCATACAGAACCATACAGAACCATATTGGTTGTATTGTATGGTACCATGAATGTTTGCAAAACTTTGTACAAGCTTGAAAGTGACAGAGAAAAAGGTTGGAAATGAGGAACGATCGAAGGACGAACGTCTTCTGTGTTCCGTCTGTTCTCTGGCAGAACTTCTTTATTCTTTGACAAAATACTAGAGTTCTTGAGTTCCTGTGGCTGGAACCTGCCATGGGTTCCTTCACAGCAGTGGAACCACTGTCAGAAACCTTGACCGGCTCGAAGGTTCTCCCATTCTGCTTGTGAATGGGAGGTAAAAGGCGACGATCAGGGGAACCCGGTTTGTAGATTTGAGTCTTTCTGTGCCGCCCGTCTCCCTGAGAGCCTCTGCAGCCTGTGAGACAGAACTCAGGGCACAACGAGCCCGTGAACTGAACCGGACCAATCTCAGGGAGGGAATTTACTTAAATTAGCTCAGAGTTGTTGTGAAATCTGATATCAGGAAGACACGACAGGAAGAAGATGGACAGGTTCCTGGAAACTCATGAGGGGCGTCAAACCACAGAGCTCGACTTCTGCGAACTCGGACAAAATCATCATCAGCGTCATCCGAGTCAAACTGCGACCAAACAGGTCGGGGAGTTTATGTCTTAGCAATACCTGAGCACCAGGTGAGCAGGTGATCTGCAGTTAAACAGGTAAACCACTTAAATAACGAGCTGGTTCATTAATTGACAGTTCAGGACAGTTAACGGTCTCCTGATATCATCGGCGTGTGAGATCAACATGTCAGGCGTCCGACCACAGAGTCCGCCTCCCGGCCGCTGCGTCTCCATGGCAACGCTGATGAGAACCTGATTACTCAGTGATCCACTTCAGAGTCTTCAGAGTGTGTCAGGGGGAAGACGGCTCAACGGCACAACTGATATAAATAAAGTCAGATAACAGCAGAGATAGGTCGGATATACACAGAACAGGAAGTCAGCGCTACAGCAGTGTGTGTGTGTGTGTGTGTGTGTGTGTGTGTGTGTGTGTGTGTGTGTGTGTGTGGTCATGGTGGGCGAGGGATCTGATGAGCGCAGCAGGGCGAGTTTCATGTTCACATGAGCTCAGTTTCACACTAACACAGTTCTGTACAACACCTGCTGTAAGAAAGACCACGTTTGAACTTTGACAGTAAAATTACGTCCAAACTGAACTTCTGTCTGCGTTAGAGTGTTAAAAACAACAAACATGTTGAGCTGCGATGCTGCTGCGTCAAACCACGTGTTACGCCAGAGAAGAAAAATATTCCCCACTGAAGGAGGAAAACGTGGAGCGTCTAAAAAGCCTCGACTGAACAAAACAGACGTGTTGTATAAATCCTCTGCTGGTGAAAACAGAGACAGTGTCTGTTTAATGAATCCAGCCTTTGATGATAACAGCGACTCAGCACCACGTTTCTAATGACTATCAGGCGATATGCAGACGACACTGTGTTGTATCTGCAGATGGAGGATTTCTCCTCTTTCAAACCTTCAGCCGTGAACACGCGTCGACATTAAACGTAGTTTTAACACTTTATGCAGACGATGCTGTTGTTATTGAGCAACGATCTCAGTACTTTCTGTGGCCGCAGGGTAAATATTAGGAACTTGGTCAATATTGATCTTTTATTCCTATTTAACTAAAAGCTAAAAGTTAATTATTATAATTAGTAGATTGAATAGAATTAGATAGAATTTTAACAAACTACTTGTACTAATTGTTTCCTGATCACAGAACCTGTAAACCTGCTGACGTTCTTTATAAATCTGTTGGTCGGTTTGACTAAACAAGAAGTTTTGAGACGTCGATAAATTATAATCTACAATTTCCATATTTTTCTGACACAGTAAAGACGAAGCGACGGAGGAAGTAACTGCCGACTCATCAACAAAGGGAATCGTTGTGAGCTGCAGCTGAAGACGCGTCGGGCTAATTACAGTTTACCCACATTTACAGAAGCAACTCCTGTAACTCTCCTTCATCTTCAGACTGATCGCTGTGTTGCATTCATTCCTTCATGTTTCTGATAATCTGGCTGCTGACTGCGTTTAATTAAGTTCCACAGCTCCAATTTCATCGAGTTTTAATTTACAATTCCAGTCAAATCTGTGTGTTTGTAATGTTGAGGAACATAAATGAACAGCAGAGAACAACAAGATGTTTCCACTGAAACTGTGTTCAGATCAGAATTATCTGGAAGCTAAACTGACTCAAACTTTCAGCTGTGAACAAAACATCTCTCACTTTCAGTAAATCACTGAGACATTCAAGGAAAGCTCATCATCAAACCTTCATCAGAGTCTCAGTTTGTTTCCATCACAGCCTGAAGAAGATGACTCTGTGGAATCACTGAGTTCTCCCACGAGTCAGAGCGTCCTCGAACACAACAGCCCAGAAACTGCAGCGCCGCTCAGCGCGGAATAAAGAAGAAACATTAGAGCTGCAGCGATCAGCTGATCGGCAATCAATCAACGAAACAACAAAGACTTTCTCCTCTGATGTGTTTACAGTGAGCTCAGTGTTGCTAATGCTAATTAAATGAACCAGCTCACACTGATGTAACCGTTTTTATGTTTCTCCCTAAAATTAGTTGTCACAATTGAAACGAAACATTTTTTGTGAAGTTCAAACGTGAAATATAAATTCTTTGTTAAACAAACGTGTAATTATTGTATCTGCAGGCTTTAATGGAGCCACTGTTGGAGGAAACATGATAAAGAACGTAACAATGAGCAGTTATTTGTGAGGAGACGTGAACAAACAGTAACATTCGTCCTCATTAGAAGCTCGGATCGTTCAGTGATATTTGACAGTGACGCTGTTGGCGTGATGCGTTTGTTCCCTCTGATTCTGACTGTATTTACATTTAAACCTCACTGGAACGAGCGGCTGATATTTACAGTGGATTAAATGTCAACACTGACTGAAACCTGCGACCAGCAGCAGACTGATGGAAACACCAGATTTACTGTCCTGACGTCAGCGTCGGCTCACATTCATTCAGAAAAATCAGCTGCAGATAATAAATGTTCTAATGTTCCACTCCGCTGTATCTGAGCAGCTGCAGGGAGGAACCGGCTGAGCGGGTCGAGTGGAAACAGAACTGAAGCAGGTTATTAAGCGCTGGTTTGGTCTCTGACAGCGGTGTAGAAAGGTGAGACTCAAAGAGCTGCGAGGCTTCCTGAACGAAACTACAGAAACCAGAGAGGTCGGCTGTAATAATAATCCAGCCGCTGACACGAGAAGCTGCACTTTGAATATGTCACATGTACGTTTCTCTCATATTACTTCAAAAGATTGAAGTCAACGTGCTTTAAAACGTTCTGATGCAGAAGAAACCAGTTCCAGGAGCGTCCGCAGCTCACTGCGTTACATATCTCACCTTAATATGAGCTGAAAATCAGACAACTATATGAAACTGTTAATGAGAGCCGTTAATGCTAATTAGTTTAATGAAGCAGAGGCAGATATGAGGAGCAGCTAAGCTAACGTAGCCTGAAGTCCTTGTTGCTCTGCTGCAAAACTACATGGAGGCATCTGTTAGCAGCATTCATTATGCTAAGCTAACGGATGTTTTAACTTATTAAGTCAGATGTTATTAGCATAATGTTGTCATTATTCCTGATTTAATCATTATCAGACATCATTCTGCTGTCAGAATGTGGCTCATATATTAGCATGCTAATGTTAGCCTCGTCAGTTAGCTTCACCTGCAGCTGAATATCTCACAGCTGATCTTTGTGT
>CAEMYA010001080.1:52871-79824 GCA_903131615.1 Diplodus sargus
ATTATTATTATATATTGACAGCTGTATTAACTGTAAACACACGACTACATCAGGTATAAACGCTAATCAATAACCATCAGGTGAAACGTTGATCTGATCAATGTTTGTTGAGCGTTTCATAGTTTAACAGTAAAGTTTAATTAAAGATAAACTTACCGTTAATCCATGAATGTTATCAGCCGCGTTACGGCACTTCGTTTAACTCGTTATTAATATAAGTGTTGAACATGCGACAGTTATTGATTATAGTGACAAAGACGCTTCAGTGGTTCTGTGACAACGATCAGTTAATTTAATAAAGTTTTATCTTTATTATTTAAATATTGATTTCTACATTCAGCTGCTTCTAAAACACATTTTAATTGATTTCTTAACGAACGTTTATTTAGTTGGCGGGAAAACGTGACGATGACGTTTGATTTGGATTTAAATCAGAATTACTGTAATAAACATTCGTTAACCCGAGCTGCTGCTGATCACAATCAATCAGGCGCTCGCTGCGATCAATCGACATGTCTGTCACACTGGATCAATACTGAGAGCCGACTGCTGCTTCATGAAGATCAACTATTGATCATATTGATTTTTTTATAGTCACGCCTGGTAGAAACAGAACTTCATATTGATACTTTATATTGATTTGTATTAATTTATATTGATTCTTTATATTGATTTGTATTAATTTATATTGATTCTTTATATTGATACTTCATATTGATTTATATTGATACTTTATATTGATTCTTTATATTGATACTTCATATTGATTTATATTGATTCTTTATATTGATTCTTTATATTGATTTATATTGATTCTTTATATTGATTCTTTATATTGATACTTTATATTGATTTATATTGATTCTTTATATTGATACTTTATATTGATACTTTATATTGATTCTTTATATTGATACTTTATATTGATTTATATTGATTCTTTATATTGATACCTTATATTGATTTATATTGATTCTTTATATTGATACTTTATATTGATACTTCATATTGATTTATATTGATTCTTTATATTGATACCTTATATTGATTTATATTGATTCTTTATATTGATACTTTATATTGATTCTTTATATTGATTCTTTATATTGATACTTTATATTGATTCTTTATATTGATACTTTATATTGATTTATATTGATTCTTTATATCGATACTTTATATTGATACTTCATATTGATTTATATTGATTCTTTAGGTGTCAGATGTGTCCTGAAGGGTGAAAATGTTTCCGTTAACTTTTCTGATAATCTCGTCGTCATGGCGCTGAGCGCTCGTCATGGTGGAAAGTGTCGACAACATGTTTGTTTCTAAAGTCACGGAGGAACAAATGAGACGAGATTTAACGAGTCAGTCGTCACATGACTGATGAACTCAGGCTAACGGCTGCTGGAGGCCATGTTGTTACAGTCGTCACGGTCTCCGTAAACTCGCCTCCATTTTGTTTTTAAAGGAAACATTCCGTGTATTTCTGCGTGTTTTAAACCAGTCTTTTGTGAGAAAGCTGGATAATGGACTCATTCTCCCAGCATGCACCTGGTCTCTCCCTCGGCCTTGCTCCCTGATGTCTGGGTCAATACGCCCGGTCTCGGTGCTGATCAGGTTCAGGTTGTAGTTCTGGTTACTGAACACTGGCCGCGTTATTGATCCACTGATCATCAAACCAGTGACAGAACTGCTGGTCGGACCGGTTCTGACCATCAACAGCAGCTGAGTTTGGACCAGAATAAAGACATAAATAAACTGATTTATATTAATAAGATTTATGGACACGGTTCTGTTTGAATGGTACTGATCCGGTGGACTCTGTTGACCGAGTTGTTCTGTCAGTAAAGTGTCTGCAGACTCGTTTGTGAAAACATCTGACGTTGTGTCTGTCTGTGTTCTTTGTGCTGGTTCTGGTGCTGCCCGGCTCACTAACTGGAGCGCTCAGCAGCTTCAGCAGTGATCTTATACTCACAGTTACATGATGTGAAATCAATGGAAGCGATCAGAACGTCTTCTACTTTTGTTTGATTGTGTTGGTTTGAGCAGAAACAACATGGCCGCCAGGAGGAAGACGCCTCTTCACGCCTCGTTTGATGTTTGAGCTCAGCTCTTCTTCATGAGCTCACAGGAAGTTAAACTCTGTTACATCGAGCTCACGAAACCATGAAAACAGATTCATGTGGAAATATCTGGTACCGGTTTAAACGGGTTCGGATCAGGTGAAGGTCAGAAGCTCCAGAAAGATTCTGACGCTCACAAGACTGATTTGAAAATTCATGTTCACAGAGTTCAACACTAAGCATTTAGTTTCTGCCTGTAAAACAACATTCTGGTGCTGAAGCCTGAGACCCGTTGGATCCATCAGCAACTGCTTTAAAAATCCACTAAACTACCAGAAGTAAAGCTTTGTGTCTGAACAGGCTCACCTGTGCTGTGGACCAGCGAGGACAGGACCAGCAGGACAGAAACCCTCGTCTGGACCGCCATCGTCCCGGAGAACACGTCGCTCTTCAAACTGGCTGTAGTCGACAGAACGGAGACGAGAAGACGACTGAGAGCGAGACCGTCTTCCTCCTCGTCTTCAAGTGGAACAGGAAGTGGTGACGAGCTGCTGTGCCAGGTGACAACCAGAGACACAAGAACATGTGTGGTGTTCTTACACACACACACACACATTTATCTACAAAACACACAAAACTCAAACACTAACACACACACACACACAACTCAAACACTAACACACACACACACACCCACACACAGTGTTCATATCGTCCGATGTTTCATCAGAGGAAATGTTGAAATGACGTTGACGTTAATATTTCATTTACAGTTTCTTGTTGTGAATGTTTATTAAACCATAAAGCTGAAGTGAAATCATTCACACGTGTAGATGAAACATTCTGTTGATACACAAGATCAGATTTGACTGAAGCTCTTCACAGTCTGAGGTGAAGTCTGTGTGAGTGTCAGCTGAACTCAGATCAGTTTCAGAGTCACGGACAGTCTGAGGTGAAGTCTGTGTGAGTGTCAGCTGAACTCAGATCAGTTTCAGAGTCGCTGCACTGCTGCTGACATCATCACGTCGTCCCTTCTTCAGCATCAGAACAGAACCCATACAGAACCAGAACTCCAGGTTAATGGTTCACTCCGTCCGTCTCACTGAGTTTGTTGAACCCGCCTACAAACAGTCCTCCAAGCTCCGCCTCCAGCTCCTGCAGGTGGGCGGAGCTACAACAGTCGTCTCCGGCCGTGTTTCCCAGCGTCCTCCACCACGGCAGCCTGCTCGCCTGCAGCATTGCATTATGGGCGTCGCGGGCGCGGGCAGCGATCGGACCGGATGGACTCAGGAAGGACTCGGCGTCTGTTGCCGTGACGACAGAGAGGGGCGGAGCATCTATGGGGAGACCGAGAGAGGTGTTGTTAGACGTGTCGCTGTGTTTTCTGTCTGTGGTGGAGCAGCGGCGTGTCGTGGAGCTCCACCCACATCTGAATCAGAGATCTGCCAAGTCTTAACCTCGAGTGGATGTTCAGGAAGCCAGCAGACGGGCCGGACGTGGCCCACAGAACAGCACCACACTGTATTCAAGTCAAGTGGACTTTAAGTGTGTGTGTGTGTGTGTGTGTGTGTGTGAGACCTCTTAGCAGCTCCAGCTGTGTGTGTGTGTGAGCCAGCAGAGCCTCCATCCTCTCCTCCACCCTCCTCTGATGATCTCCTCTCTGCAGCTCTGACAGCAGCAGCAGCTGCACCTCCTCATGGAGACGCTCACACTCCTGCCGAGACACACGGGACGACTGCGCACACACACACACACACACACACACACACACACACACACACACACACACAAAGCATCTTGGGTAGTATGTCAGACTGGAAATGTATTCATTGACTCAGTATGAGGAGTTGACTGAGGCTCTTACAGGATGTAGAGAGATGTATTCCTCCACCTGTCTCTTTAGCTCCACCCTCCGACTGTCTGTCAAACCGCTCTGACCAATCCAGAAGGGAGTGATGGGCGGAGCCTTCGCTGCTCTGCGTTTCTGCAGAAAGCAACGCACCTGGAAGATGAAAGAGGGAGGAGTCATCAGTCAATGTTGTTCTTTATTTATGGGCTCCAAACATGGAAGGACCAGCACAAGTCCTCTGATCGCGAAGTGTGTGTGTGTGTGTGTGTGTGTGTGTTTGTGTGTGTGTGTGTATGTGTGTGTGTACCGCTCTCTGCAGCGTCCTGGCAGCCTGCTGCTGTGTGTGTGCGTGTCTCAGTGTGTTTCGGTGTGTGTCGTTGTAGCGTCGTCTCTCTCTGAAGCCTCGCCAGAAGCTCTGGATCACCACGGCTGCACGGCGCTCACACTCCTGCAGGTACGACTGCACCTGGTCTGCACACACACACACACACACACACACACACACACAGAGAGCACTGTTTTCCTATTTTTGCCTGGTAACTGATATTTACGTAGTTTCCTGCTGCTAATGCTAGCTCTGTTAGCTCGTACCAGCAGGAAGCAGCTGCAGCAGACGTCGCTGTTTCTGGTGGAACTCCCTCCTCGCCTGCTGACGCCGCACACACACCTGAAACACACACACACACTCACATCATTTCACTGTTACAATACTTGTACTCAGTACTCGAGTATTCTGCTGTATTACTCTCTCACCTGATACTTCAACTCTTCCTCCCACTGCTGCGCCTCCCTGTGCTGCTGCTGCTGCCTCCTCCGAGCCCTGACACACACACACACACACACACACACACACACACAGAAATGAGACAGACAGATAGGCCGACAGGCAGGTAGGCAGGCGGACAGGCAGACAGGTACCTGTATCTCCTCTGCAACGTGCTCACAGCTCTGTTGAGGCTCTTCACTCTGCGTCTCGTCCGATACGACCTCCAGGCCGCCTGGATCACACACGCTGCCCGCACATGCTCAGTAGACGCCTGCACACAGAGGGGAGGGGTCAGAGGTCAGCAGACGGGTCGCTTGGACAGGTAGACAATAGGCAGGTAGAAGGACAGACCTGTGAGAAACCCGCTGTGCTTTTGTCAGATTGGATGAATGCAATCAGCTGATCCATGTCCTTGTCAAAGCCCCGCCCCCTCCAGTCTTTGTCCAATAGGCTGTCCAGACCTGAGTCAGAGACAGAGTTTCACAGAGTTTATAAAGTGTCTCCAACTCAACAACTCACTAAACTGACACATTTGTTAAGGGAGTCTGGTGCTGCTGTGCTCCTGGTTCAATGTGTTCACAAACATCTGCCGCTAACATCTGTCTTCTTCTTCTCTGACCTCTGAAGCTGAGGAGGAGCCGGTGGACCCGGAGCTCCTGCTGATTGGCCATGAGGAGGATGAGTCTGATGGAGGCCCCGCCCACCGCTGAGTCAGAGCTGACAGCTAATTGGCAGATGGCTTCGTTCAGCAACAACAGGACTGAGTCGTCACTCAACCCTTTCAGGAAGTCCCTGCTCAGAGAGAGAGAGAGAGACCGGAGCCGTGTCTCAGTTCAGGGTCTGCATCCTCCGAAGGACTCGGCCTATGCGGTCTTTGAAGGCGAGTCCTTCAGAGAGACCTTGTTAACCGCGTCAGCCGTTCTAAAATGAGACGGTCTCGCCTTTGGAGCATTTCCTGGTTGCGTCACCAGATGTTTTACCCTCACGTCACGATTTCTGCCGTCCAGGCCGCGAAAGTGACGATCTACGTCACACGATGCAGCCATTTTCTTTCTTTCTTTCTTTCTTCTTTTTCAGGCGCGCAAAGAATCTTGGGATATGTGAGGCCACGAAGGATCGTAGCGGTGCATCCTCCAAAAACAGGGAAAAGAAGGAGCATCTGGAGGAGCCTTCAGACTGGGACAGACTTCATGTGGTGTTGTAATGTAATTGGCCTTCAAATGCTCCTCTGAAGGATGCAGACCTGAACTGAGACACAGGAAGTGTGTGTGTGCGTGTGTGTGTGTGTGTGTGTGTGTGTGTGTGTGTGTGTGTGTGTGTGTGTGTGTTACCTGGTGGATGTGCAGGTTTGATTCCACAGCTGCACACAGAGCACAGACACGTTGACATCATCACACATCTGGATCTGCTCGTAGTGGACGGAGCTGAGGACTGGAGACAGACAGACCTTTCACTTAATCAGACCAGGAAGTCGATCAATAAACTAATCAATGAGCTGATCAATGAGCAGCGGAGGTGACTGACCCTGTGAGGAGAGCTGAGGCTGAGCTCTGAGCAGCCAGCCCACCGATTCCATCACCTTCCTGAGGAGAGACACACACTGACAGACAGACAGGCAGACAGACAGTTTGACACCAGCAGCTGGACAGAAAACAAACGTCCTGTGCGGGTCACAAGTTTCTCACCTCTGCCCGCCTCATCAGCTGACCAGCCAATGACAGGAGGCCGTTCACGACCGACGGCAGGAACAGCCTATGAAAAGCCTCCGAATGTTTTCCAGGTTCCACCCCTACACAACAGGAACTGACAGACAGACAGGTGAGCAGACAGTCTCTGCACATTCAAAACCTCCTTTAAAAAAGAGTGAATTCTATCAGGAGACCAGTTTCATGTGTTAGCTGCAAACAAACTGTACTTTAGAACTCTGAGAATTTTTATTTAATTACTGTAAATTCAAAATAAATAATATTTTCAACATGTTAAGTTTTAGAATATTTACACAAACATTTGTACCAAACACTTAACTTTAAATATTTTTAAAAAACACATTTTAAATCATCAAATAAAATAATGTAAAAATATCACAAAATGTTAGTTAGAACAATCAAAGAAAGTAAAATATTATTCACACAGTCACAGTCAGCTGTTACCTGGTGAGGTGGGCGAGTGTGGCGGCGGCGCTCCAGAGTCCTCGCAGCCTCCGGGGCTCCAGAGACAGAACGTGGACGCAGTGACCGAGGACGCCGCTCAGATACAGCTGAGACTTCACACGAGTCAACGCACCGCCGCCTGTCTGCAGCGCCGCCATGTTCAGAGCCCCTGACACACACACACACACACACACACACACACACAGGAGGAGAGGATGGATGAGTTCATGTTTGAGTGAACTGCTCCTTTAATCTGAAGCCCACTGTGACCTCAGCTCTGCAGGGACCCTAGGTGAGTCAGACAGGCAGACAGGTGTGATGGTGCTTGTCTCACTGTTTAAGCCGTCGTTCAGCAGGCGGAGTCTCTGCTCCAGGTCCAGGTGTTCCTCCTCCAGCTGCCTCTTCAGCTCCTCCACCTGCTCCATCCTCACCACCTCTGAGGTCATCAGATACAACAGGTGTTACCACAACTTCTGTGACCTCGTTTCCTCTTCACATGTTTCCATCACATCAGCTGTTAGCACAAGGCGGTGTGTTAGCAGTCCACCAAAACACTGTGACCCCATGACACTCACGTACACCTCACACCTCACCTGTTAGCTACCTCACCTGTTAGCGCTGGCTATCTTGCGTTACAGGACACAGAATTCGGTGTTACACCTGTTAGCATCCTCGGCTAGTTTACACGGAGCTAGTGCTGTTGTCGCTTGAGCTCGAGCTAACTATCAGTAAACTAACGATAACTTCAAGAAAAGTGACGTCAGCTGGATCAATAATCTCCGCGTTGACCCGCCGTGCTTTAACAGTTGATTTAGAAACGTCACAGAGCTTCAGAGATGGCGGTTCAAGCTTCTAGCTAGCACCGTTAGCTTTTGGCAAGCGGAAGCGGACGCTGTGCTGTTTCTACGGTAACGTGACGTCATAACTCTGCGACGGCGCATCGCTCTGCACCAAAGTGGCTCTGAACGAAGAGAAACAACAACTATAATAATAATAATAATAATAATAATAATAATAATGACTATCTATCTATCTATCTATCTATCTATCTATCTATAAAGCTTTATTGACAACAGGATATCAGTCCTCTCTGTGCTGTTATTGATCCGATATTGACTGAGGCGCTGTGAAATAGCGGTGACAGAAGAGAGAGTCTGTGTTTTATTAATCGTGCAGCTCATGTAGAAGATGAATGTAACAGAGTTTGTTATTAGAACAGAGGAGCCTCCAGCTGTGTGTTCGCGTATCCTCTGGGTGGCGCTGCACACTCAACTCAAGCTTGTTTACCTTCAGTCATTGTTCTTTAATTTATCTGTTTTCATCAACAAAACTTTAATTGCTCCATTTTTTCATAAAACAACATTTATTTATTCTTTTTTTATACGTGTCTTGTTTTTGATACAGACGAATTCTCAGGTGTTTAACAATTAGAAATAAAGTACTAGTTGGATTTTATTGCATTTCTGTGAATGAAATGTGCTGTATAATAAAGTTTATATATATATATATATATATATATATATATATATATATATATATATATATATATATATATAATATAAGTATAATTTCTACTCAGGTATTGTATTCTTCTTATTGTTGATGTTATTGATTATATTAATGGATGTATTATTATTATTATTATCATCATCCTTTTCACTGGTTACTGTCGTTAATAGAATAAAATATAATAACTGCTGCTTTCAGCTGGTAACTCTGAAAAATATGAATTCATTCATTGTTTTGTGAAGGACTGTCTGTGAATGAAATGTGCTGTATAAATAAAGTTTTTTTAATTATCACACTGTGTAAGCATATTATTCTTCTATAGATTATACTCTTCTTATTGCTGATGTCTTTTTGATTAATTCATGTTTATAATGACTGTTTTTATTGGTCTTTTTTATTATTAACATCTGTTTTATTGGTCACCATCGTTATTCTGTCAGTGTTTCCGGTAGAAAAAGTAATTACATAATGTGTAAATAAAATATAAAATATTATAATTAGGAAATATTTTTTAAATCAGTTTATGTATTTTAATCCACTTTATGATCACATCCTTCTTATTACTGAAGATTTCGATTCATTTTCATTCATCTATGATCATTATCTGTGTTTTTATTGGTCACCGTCTTTGTTTCCGGTATTAAAACAAAATAAAAATCTATGTGCGATAAATTAAGATAAATAATATATTTATGATATAATTCAACATCATAACATTTTCTAAAAATATAACAATATTGTTATAATTCAGGTCGTAACGGGACCTGCTCATAGTAACGCTACTTAAAGTATCACCGTTAATAGTAACGGTGTGTGTGTGTGTGTGTGTGTGTGTGTCGGTGCAGCAGCTGCTGCAGCCCTCGTGCACAGCCCCTCTCTCTGTCTCCGGTGCGCCTGCGTGCTGGATCATACCGAGCCCCCGAGCGTCCGCTGCCCGGCCCGGCAGGAGGAGCGACAGACCCGGGCTGCTGCTGCTGGGAGCCGCACGGTAACGGTAACTGCGGCCGGTAACGGGATCGGTATCAGTAACGGTGACGTGATGTGATGCGATGCCGCGCGGGATCACGGTAACGTAAGAACAGCAGCAGCAGCGTTGGAGGAGGAGGAGGAGGAGGAGAGGAGGAGGAGGACTGTCGAGGCTCAGCCGAGGAGGATGCAGCACTGACCGACTGGAGGAGCTCATCCGTCCGTCCAACGGTGCGAGCCGGCAGCCTGGACCGACCCGATCTGATGTAAAGCCGCAGGGATGGACGGGTAGGCAGGGAGGAGGCGCGAGGAGCGGAGCGAGCGTCGGTACATAACGGAGGAGAGAGCGCGAGGAGGAGGAGGAGGAGGAGGAGGAGGGAGGATGAATCCGGTGGATGGAGGAGGAGAAGCGGGCCCGGACGGCCTGGCGACGGCAGGTAGGGTGTGTGAACGTGCGTGTGTGCGCGCGCTGGTGTGTGTGCATGTGTGTGTGCGCGTGTGTGTGTGTAGTGGGAGCTGCTGTCGCCATGATGCCTCCACATCCGCCCATTGACTCAGAGTGTGTGTGTGTGTGTGTGTGTGTGTCAGCATCCCCCTGTCCAATGGCACCGAGGTGTGTGTGTGTGTGTGTGTGTGGTGGAGGGTTCCTATCGAGGAGGATTGTGGGAAGGCCTGCTAGGCTATTAAACGTGTGTGTGGTCACATGACGCGTCCATGTTCCATTCATTCCAGAACTGTAGTATTATTAATAGTATTGATACCACCACTGCTAAGTATGCCGCGTTCTGATTGGCTGGCAGCTGTGCGGGGAACTTCATCATCACTTCACCCATAATTTGGGACCCAAGGTGTGTTAACCTGCAGTAACCATAGCAACAGGACCGGTTCCTGGTGCAAACAACACCCGAAAATAACGTAGACTTCCTAATTAACGACTGCTTTATTGTGAAAGGGCTGACGACCGATCTCCACATACACAACACACACACTGGTACACACTGGCTGGTTCTGGTCCTGAAGGCTGGGCCTGGGTCAGCAAACTGAGGGCCTAATCTGGCCCCGCAGCGCTGATGTTTATCCCCCAGAAGCTGAAACTTTACATTCTAGTAAAATATTTGCAATATTCTTCATAAATCAGCTGTGTCAATACGAGGCTGTATATATGAGGATGTAAATCCTGTTAAATGACCTCATCTGATCAAACGTTCTCCAGTTGTAGAGAGGCAGAACAGTCTGACATGAGGTCTGATGACGGGACTACAACAGACCCCTCTGGCATCACTCGGGTTGGGTCGGTCCTAAAGCAGACTGTCGCTCTGATATCAGGGTCTGTTATTCTGCTTCTGATCAAGACTCATTTTTACACAAACAATGTAACTTCTGTATTTAAGTGACGTGAGTGAACGTAGTTAAATTCAGCGTGATCCTTCCTCAAACCAACCGAGTGGTTGTTGTGCCTCGATCTAAAAACTGTCTGGAACAATATAAATGTATCTTTGAAACATCTGTGCTGCAGCGTGCAGCAGAACATCTTCAACAAGAAGCTGAGTCCGAAAGAGCAGAAACTTGTTACTGTTCAGGTTGTTGAATACTGATTTAGTCAAAGAGACATTGATGTAGCAGCTGGTTGGATACGGCAGTAAAGCAGCTAGCTGGTTTCTAATGTAAAGCAGCTGGTTGGATTTTGAAGTAAAGTAGCTGGTTGGAATCTAAAGTAAAATAGCTGGTTGAACTCTATTGTAAAGCAGCTGGCTGGATTCTAAAGTAAAGCAGCTGGCTGGACTCTAAAGTAAAGCAGCTAGTTGGATTCTAAAGTAAAGCAGCTGGCTGGATTCTAAAGTAAAGCAGCTGGCTGGACTCTAAAGTAAAGCAGCTGGCTGGACTCTAAAGTAAAGCAGCTGGCTGGACTCTAAAGTAAAGCAGCTGGCTGGACTCTAAAGTAAAGCAGCTGGCTGGACTCTAAAGTAAAGCAGCTGGCTGGATTCTAAAGTAAAGCAGGTGGCTGGATTCTAAAGTAAAGCAGGTGGCTGGACTCTAAAGTAAAGCAGGTGGCTGGATTCTAAAGTAAAGCAGCTGGCTGGATTCTAAAGTAAAGCAGCTGGCTGGACTCTAAAGTAAAGCAGCTGGCTGGATTTTGAAGTAAAGCAGCTGGTTGGTTTATTTTGAAGGATTGGGATGTGTTTTACTGTAAATAAGCTGGTGGACTTTTATTGTGAAGCATCTTTTAACTGGTTACTTGTTCTTCTACATTTTACGCTTCCAGCTTTGATGACGTCCCGCTCTTGATCCAGTGGAGTTCTGAAGAACTAATGAAGTCGTCTAGGAGCTGATTTTAGGTCAACACGAATCAAGTGTTTATTTAAATGCACACTTTGGTTCTTTTCATGTTTCTGCGGAGTTTCTGATGTAAACCCACTTCATTTATGATCCAATGTGTTCTGTCACTATCTGTCAGGTTGTGTATGTTTTAGACATTTTTGTTTTTGGAAAGAAATTCAAGACAGAGTAAAAGTGAAAAACACACATCGGCCTCTGATTTGTCATCAGTCTTGTCAGTGGGCCCTGATGTCTCCGTGTCCACCAGGGTGACACATTGGAGACTCAGAGGACGTTGTGGTGAAATATATTCATTAGTTGTTGTTGCATAATGTGTGTGATGTGTCCTGACAGACTGACAGTGAGTTCCTCTGAAGGCTTTTCATCTGCTCCCTGCTGCAGCTATTTTAGGCTTTACACTGACTCAGAGTGTGTGTGTGTGTGTGTGTGTGTGTGTGTGTGTGTTATTGGTGTGAGAAGGCTTTATCGGAGTGGAAATCCCTTCTCCAACTCCCAGTGCTGGTCTGTAGTCACACTGATTGACAGCCAGCCCAGGATCAGTCAGCCTGTCAGACAGCTGATCCAGGATCAATCAGATTGCTCGTTGAGGGTTCTGATAGTCGGTCTGGAGCGGTGGAGTTGAACATGCTGGATTCAGACACAGTGTCATGTTTACAGAACACAAACTCCCACCACCGACTCATTAGTGACTGCAGGCTGTTAGCTTCTGCTCTCAGACCTGTGAGATATCAACACCAGGTCTGCCCACTCCACCAGACTCACGCGGCATCAGTCAGTCAGCTAATACGCAGGACGACAGGCCGACGCTTCAGCTATCAGCAGTGATAAGGACCAGCCCGCTCTCATATAGTTATTAATGATCCACACAGAAGGAAAAGCTCTCTACAGCGGCTCTGCCTCCTACAAATTACATTTATCCACTCCAGAGTTGTTTTAGCAGCCGTGCTGGAGGGAGGAGGCTGCGTGATGTACGAGTGAAGAGCAGGGCTGTGACAGCAGCGCCGCCGTTTATGTTGTTGTTTCATCACTTCCTGTTTGTGCTTCAGGTGAATCTTAACCAAGACCACCAACTTTCCTGAACCACAACCAAGTCTGTCACACATTCTAGGAACAGTTCAACCACAAAGTTCAACTCAGTCGTCGTCCACAAACAGTTCTTGAGCTTCACAGTAAAACAGAGTTGCAGCATTCTTTGAAACAACTGAAGCAGCTGAGACTTGATTTAAATCAGAGAAACAACCAAAGAAACATCAGATGACTCCAACAGCTCGTCTGTTGTGATCACAGTCTGCAGGAGAGAACACATAACAACCTGATCTGAGGAAACAATCTGCAGAATCTGATGAGACTCTGGGTGTTTATTCTTCCAGGTCCGGCTCTGCACCAGACTCTGTGTCGTCTCAAATCGATATCGGGAACTTGGAGCATCCAGAGATTTGGATTAAACCGGAGGAGTTGTTTGTATTTACAACCAGAGTCAGGTGTAGAGTCGGACCTGGAGGAATAAACACCCGCAGTCACCTGGGATTCTGCCAAACGACCCCCATGACATGACTCGTTGCACTGTCAGAATTTGATCCTCTAGAAAAGCCATGTTAACATCCTTGTTAGACTTGCAGCTGGTTAAATGTGGAGTTTTTGCTTTTCTTTGAGTTTTAGACTGTCGGCTGGACAAAAGAATCAATTTGAAGACGTCACTTTGAAATCTTTGTGCAACGAAACATCAAGTTGAATTTTTATTAGAATGCAGTCTTATTTATTTCTCGTCCTGAGCTCAGAGTTTGGTTTGGTTTTGTAGTATCTGTCCTGTCTTGGGTCTATATTGATCCTATTTTGCCGCCTACTTCATCATGACTGTTGATCAGGTGTTTGGAAAATGTCAGATAACAGATTGAGGAGGAAACAAAGTGATCTGAGTTATATCTGAGTCATTTTCTGTAACTGAGTAATTGACTGGTTGTTTCAGTTACATTCAGTGAAGCTGAAAGCTTAGATGTCTCGTTATAGAAGAAATGACCTGGGAATGTTTTTCGCCTGCTAGATTTTATCCTCATCCCATATTTAGATGAAGGTCGTGCCGCCCGTGAGGTTTTTCTGGAGAGTCTCTGGGCTTTACTCGACCTGTGCATGTGTACGTTTGTGTTGTTGCTGCTGTGACATAGATTTTAAAATAGGGTACAAACCAGCATGCTCTGATAATCCATCAGCGGTCTGAGGCCAGACAGTTAGTCCAGACTTAACAGTCAGTCGGTCTGGGTCTGAACCGCCACACTGGGCTTTGAGGAGACGGCTCGATCCGGTGGAACCAAAGGATTCAAGGGCGGTAACGAAGGAGAACCGGGCGGCGGTGAGGAGGCGGTTCAGGGAGGATGAATGTGAGCGTTCTCCTGTTTTTAGCTTCTCTCTCTGAGGGTTCTCGCTGCTCGAGCTGCTAATGTGAGATGTTTAATGCCCTCAGTGTGTGTGTGTGTTGGATTAGCTTCCTCCCGCTGTGCAGGATGATCTGACACACGGGAGGCCAGCAACACACACACACGAGCACACACACACACACACGCACATACATGCACACACACACACACACACACTGCAGGAGTCAGCTTTTTAATTGAAATGTCTGTCAGCTCCTCTCTCTGACACCTGATTGGCTGGTTTCGGTGGAGGGGTGGAAACAGCTTTGATGCTGTTTGTTGTGAATAATGTCTTTACCCAGAAGTGATGAGTGATATTAACACCAGGAGGGAAACAGAGAGGATCATGGTCTGAGGTCAGCTGCTAGCCACGTTAGCAGCAGCACATGAGTGACGGTGGTGCTGCTGGTTCGGCCTATTGATCGACCTCCCGTAGAGCTGAGCAGCGTTTCTCAGGCTGACACTCGGGGGCGCTAACGAGCAAAGACAGGAAGTGAAGTCCCTGAATACAATGACCACAAGCTAACAAACGATGTGCAAATACGAATATATTAAAAACTGAGCATTGAGGGATGTTCTTACTTTAAGAATAGTAACCCAACTGAAGATTCGTGTCATGATCGATCGATCTGCTGGTGATTGGTGAAGCATTTCTAACACTTTCCTAAAGCTGAGTACTATTACTGCTGTAGTCCTGCTGCTAACTGAAGTACCACTACTGTTGCTAGTTGAAATGCTAACTGATGTATTACTACTGCAGTACCTCCAGTTGAGCTGTACTGCAGTAGAAGTATTCATTCTGTTAGTGTAGTTTCACCACAGAGGGAGTCCTGTAAGCTATAGGAACCTTTCGATAATCACAGGTTTGTTTTGTCCAACGTCCTCGGCAACAAAATCAAAACATATATTTAAGTTAGTCTCACAAAACACGATAAAAACAGCAAATTACCACAAATGTGAAGCTGGAAGAGAGGAAAGTTTCCATCTTGTTTTGCTTTTGCTTTTTGACGACAGTAAAAAATGATGGATGATTAAAACGATACGATTTTTCTTCTCCTATTTGTTTTTGATAAAAATGTCTCCAGAACTAAAACCTCCGTCTCTGTGCGTCTCTCAGGTTCTGGTAAAGCAGAGTGTGTCCGGGCAGTCGACGTCCTGACGGTGCTCAGAGAGAAAGTGGCCTTCGTATCAGGTAACAAACCAGTATGGTCCAGTTCTAGAGACCAGTACGGTCCAGCGTGGTCCTGATGGGATCCTGTTTAACTGTCTGTGGTTTCCAGGTGGACGGGACAAACGTGGTGGACCAATCCTGACCTTCCCTGCCAGGACCAATCATGATCGAATAAAGCAGGAAGACCTCAGCAGATTGGTCACCTACCTGTCGACCATCCCCAGGTAAGACACCATCTGTCTGTCTGTGTGTCTCACAGTAGCGGCACACAGTCCATGTGTAAGTGGTGGACATAAAGACTGTCCACCTGTCTCTCTCTCTCTCTGTCTCAGTGTTTGTCCTCACACAGTAGTAGCTGACAGGTGTAGAAGTAAATGAGACCAGGCTGCATTAACTGTCTGTTTACCTGTCTGCCTGTCTGTACCTGTCTGTCTCTCTGTACCTGTCTGCCTGTCTGTCAGTGAGGACGTGCGTGCTCGTGGCTTCACGGTGGTGGTGGACATGCGCGGCAGTAAGTGGGACAGTGTGAAGCCGGTGTTACGAACGCTGCAGGAGTCATTTTCCTCCAACATCCACACGGCGCTGCTCATCAAACCCGACACCTTCTGGCAGAAACACAAGACCAACCTGGGCAGCGCCAAGCTCAGCTTCGAGGTACTGCTGCAGTATACTGATACATGATGTGATGCTGCTGCTAGCTTAAACGATGCTACTATTGCTAACTTGTGCTGACTGAAGAACTTCTGTCTGGTTCTGTTGGAGGGTTCTTCCTGTTAAAGCAGTTTTTCTCTCCACGGTCCACAGGTGAAATGTTGGTCTGTAAATAAATTAATCAATCTGCTCGATTTTGAAAGTGTCATGAGGTGACTTTTGTTGGAAATTGGCGCTATACAAATACAGATTGATTATTGGTTGATTGATTGATTACTGCTGTTAACACAAATACTGCTAATTTTACGATGTAAGTATCACCAAGCATTTAACTGTTTTTAAGTGTCTTTGTGTTGTAATCTCTTCGTCTTCCTTCCTTCAGACCAGCCTGGTGTCGGTGGAGGGTCTGTCCCGGCTCGTCGACCCGTCACAGCTGACCTCGGACCTCGGCGGCTCGTTGGAGTATGACCATGTGGAGTGGACCGAGCTGCGTCTGGGCCTGGAGGAGTTCTCTGGAGCCGCCACGCAGCTGCTGGCCCAGCTGGAGCAGCTGGAGGCTGGGCTGAACCGCATCCCGGAGCCCCAGGACGTGGACGAGGCCCGCAAGTGAGAACCAGTCAAACTTACTGATTGTTTTATTTTGAGTAGTTTTTAGTTGCTGTTAATTGTGCAATTTTTCCTCTCAAGACTTCTCGAGGAACATGGTCGTCTCCGGAACACCATCGCCACGGCACCAGTCGACGCCCTTGAGCGAGAGGGGCGGAGCTTGCTCCAGCGCATGCGCCTTGGCCCTGCCCACAGTGACGCCTCGACCGAAGGCGGTGGCGGTGGTGGTGGCGGTGGCAGCAGCCACGGCAGCTGGCTGTCGGGCGGGGCGGACTTTCAGAGCGTCGCGCCGAAGGTTTCGTCTCTGCTGGACCGGCTGCAGGCGGCTCGCACTCACCTGCTGCAGAGCTGGAGCGACAGGAAGCTGCACCTGGACCAGGCGCTGCAGCTGCACCTGTTTGAACAGGACGCCACCAAGGTGAGGCAGGTGACACATCTCACATGACCATAGTGTAATCTGATTACTTACAAAGTGTTCTGCTGTGCGTCCCAGATGTCGGAGTGGATCGCTCACAGTAAAGACTTGTTCATGCAGAGTCTGGCAGAGGTCGGCCAGAACCACCAGCACGCCCTCGACCTCCAGACACAACACCAGCACTTCACCGCCAACTGCATGGTCAGTGTGTGTGTGTGTGTGTGTGTGTGTGTGTGTGTGTGTGTGTCCCAGTAGAAGCTTGTGTTTACATACATCAACCGTTCTGTTGTGTTCTCTTCATCGTAGCACTGTGAATATAGAACCCTTGAGACATAGAACTCTGGCAACATAGGAACCAAGGAGCACAGGACCCTGGGAACACAAACCTGTGGGAACATAGAACCATAAACACATAGAACCATGAACATATAGAACCCTGAGACCACAGGACTTTGGGAACATAGAACCCTGAATACATAGAACCATGAACACATAGAACCCTGAGACCACAGGACTTTGGGAATGTAGAACCATGAACACATAGAACCGTAAACACATAGAACCCTGAACACACAGAACAATGAGACCACAGGACTTTGGGAACGTACAACCTCTTCCTTACCGCCGTGTCTCCGTGCAGAACGGCAGTGTGAACGTGGACAGCGTGGTTACCGTGGCAGCGAGGCTGGCCGAGGCCGGTCACTACGGGGCGGAGCGGATCGCCATGGTGTCGTCACGGTTACAAGAAGACTGGAAGTCCCTGACGACAGCGCTGGAGGAGCGCAGCAACACGCTCGCCATGGCAACCGGCTTCCACCAGGGGGCGGAGCAGGTGATTATTGATCAGTGGTCAATACACCTGTCTCACTAACAGTTTACCTGTCTCCATCTGTTTATTGTTCACCTGTCTCTCTACCTGTCTACATCTATTTAATTTGTCTACCTGTCCGTCTCTCTGCCTGTCGGTATGTCTACCTGCGTCTACCTGTCTGTCCAGTTCCTGCTCAGGGTGGAGGGTTGGGTTCAGGCGTGCTCTGAAGGGCCGTTGCCGTCGGCGACAGCAGAGCTGGAAGCGGCTGTAAAAAAGCACCAGGAGCTGAACGAGGAGATCTCTGCTAACTACACACAGGTACCTGTCTGTCTCAACACCTGTCTGTCGCTTCAGATACTTGTCTGTTGCTCTGAATATCTGTCCACATGGCTATCTGTCCACGTATGTACCCGTCTGTCTTATCACCTGTCTCTCTGTCCAAACACCTATCCGTCCTCAGTCCTGTCTGTCACATACGCACCTGTCTATCTGCCCACATACAGACAGACTCAATCCCTGTCTCTCTGACCACCTGTCTGTCTGCAGGTCAGTGAGAGTGGTAAAGCCTTATTGGACGTCCTTCAGCGTTGCCCGGTAACAGAATCCGATGACTCTGCGACCAAACCAGACTTCACTGCTGCCACGCACGGCATCATGGGAGTTCTTCACCAGGTCATGCAGGTACGTCTCCCTTCAACCTGTCTCACATCTGTCTTGACATCACAGACCAGCAGGTGACTGTTGAGGTGTGTGTACTTTTTTTTCAGGGTCACCACGAGGTGGAGGGGGCGTGGCAGCATCGTAAGCTCCGCCTCCACCAGCGCCTGCAGCTGTGCGTGTTTCAACAGGACGTCAGACAGGTGCGACAGGTCCAGATCCACATCAGTGTGTACATGCTGGTACTGTTTAGTATTAACATCTCCACCTGTCTGTCTCTCAGGTGTTGGACTGGGTGGAGCAGCACGGCGAGGTTTTCCTCAACAAACACAGCGGCGTGGGGAAGTCTTTGCACAGAGCGCGAGCGCTGCAGAAACGCCACGACGACTTCCAGCAGGTGGCACAGGTAAGAGTCAGGACGGACTGCAAGAGGACGAGAGCAGGAAGAGGAGGAGGAGGTTCTAACTGTGTGTGTGTGTGTGTGTGTGTGTGTGTGTGTGTCAGAACACTTACACTAATGCAGAGAAGCTTCTGGAAGCAGCAGATCAGCTGGCTCAGTCTGGAGAGTGTGAGGAGGAGGAGATCTACCAGGCAGCCCGAGACCTGGAGCTCCGCATGCAGGTAACTCCGTCAGAAAGGAGAGCCAATCAGTGAAGACCACAGAGAGTAGAGAGCCAATCAGTGAGGACCACAGAGAGTACAGAGCCAATCAGTGAAGATGAAGACGTTTTAGTTATAGTGACATTTGTGTTCTAGTTCTAGATGCGCTTGTTTTGTAGATGGGGTGCTTTTGTTTTGTAGTTTGGGGTGCGTTTGTTTTGGAGTTTGCGGTGCTTTTGATTGTAGTTTGGGGTGTGTTTCCTTTTATTTTGTGTAGAATGTGTAGAAAAAGCTTTGGGCTGGAATGCTTTTATTCTGAAAAGCAGCTAAAGGGCTGAAGTTAAAGTAAATGAACAGAGATGGAAGAAGAACTCTGTTGTTGTTGTTGTTGTTGTGTAACTTGTGTTGTGTGTTTTCAGGCGTTCATCCAGAGAGTTGAACAGAGGAAGCTGCTGTTGGACCTCGCTGTGTCCTTCTACACACACACCAAGGAGGTAACACACACACACACACACACACTCACACACACACACACAATATAATACTATGATAACATAATGTTTGCAGTGATTAGAGGATAAAACTACGTCTTCCTCCTCCTCGTGCTCCTCAGCTCTCGGTCTGGATGGAGGGCCTCCAGAAGCAGCTCTCCTCGGACCTCTGTGTTTGTCCCGACACCGTCGAGGCTCTGCAGGCTCTCATCAGCCAGCAGCAGCAGCAGCAGGCCAACACACAGGTACCTGCTGACCTTTGACCCCTCGCCTGAAGTCTGACCCGGGCATAACAACCTAACACCCCCCTGACCTCTGACCCCTCCCCTCTGACCCTCACACTAACCCCAACTCTAACCCTGACCTACAGGAAGCTGCGATGAGTGTCATCCGGGAAGGAGAAGACCTCATCCTGCAACTCAGGTACACAGAGAGAGTGGGTGCGTTTGATTCAGGCCTCAGCGCTGCACAGAATCCCTTCTTTTTGCTTGGTTGGGTGCATTTGTTTCACTCATCAAGGCAGCCTGCGTGGCTGTGATGTGACTCATTACTGTATTATTACTGGATGTTTTCTGTGCAGGCGTCTTTAATGTGTGTGAGTTTGTTTCACTGCACGGGGCAGCTCAGAGGCCTGTGTGGAGGAGGTGTTTGCAATGACTCTGGGTGCGTTTGTTTTCAGCTTTGTATAACCTGTGAGGGCGGGTGTGTCTTCAATATGGTCTGTGTGGGTGTGGTTGTTCTCAAGTTTGTGTTGTAGTTTGCATCGTCTGTGTGGGTGCGTTTGTTTCACTGCAGTCGATGTATGTAAACATTGTGGGTGCGTTTGTTTTCAGGTTCATTGGCCTGTATTAGTGCGTTTACCTTCTATTTTGTATCATCTGCGTGGAGCGTTTGTTTCGTAGTCCAGCTGGTTGTGTGGTTCATTTGTGTTTTTAGGTCTGTTTAACCATTTTAGGTGCGTTTGTTTCAGGCCCCAGGGCAGCTCGGTGGCCCACGTGGAGTCAGTGCTCCAGCAGCTGGAGGAGTCTCACGTTCAGCTGGAGGAGCTTTTCCACCAGAGGAAGATCCGATTGGATGTTTACCTGCAGCTCCGCATCCTGCACCAGTGCACGCTGGAGGTACTTTCTTTGTTTTACTTCAGTCCTTCAGAACTTCTTCCCAACACCGTGTCAATGCTCCACACCTGTGTGTTTGTGCAGGTGACCGGGGAGATGGACGCCTGGAAGCAGGACCTACAGAAACAGTCCCAGGACTTCTCTGCAGAGAAGCTAGCATCACCACGGCTAGCCGATGCCAACCAAGACAAGCTATCCCAGGACAAGCTAGCACTGGGCCAGTCACGGCTAGTGGAGGCTAGCCCCGAGGTGCTAACGTTAGCACAGCAGCGTATCCACAGGTAAACAGGCCAGTCACACTCAGGACTACATAAATAAAGTAAGACGCCCCCGCAGGCTCTGACTGATTGGTTGATTGATCGACAGGCACATGGAACGCAGGCTGGCGATGAACAATATGATCTATGAGGTCATCCAACAAGGTCACGACCTGCAGCAGTACATCACCGAGGTCCAGGCGTCAGGTAAGAGTCACACTGGTGCTGTCAAGACACTAAAAGGGAACCAGGACTGAGACTTGGGGTTCACCACAAGAACTGAGACAGGGACTACATGTATGTACAGTTCTTTAGTGGGTGTGCAGAGCTTCTGGAGATCTTTCAGTGTTCTGGACAGAGACATGGTGGTTTTCCAAGGAGGTTCTTGAAGTCCATTACAGGGTTCATTGAAAGGGATCTTCAAAAGTACAGCGGTGATGAAGGGGCAGATTTCAGCAGAAGGATCATGTGGTCCCTTAAGTATTCACTTCTTGGATCCCTAAAGGGGCTTCAGAGGATCTGGGGTGGTTTCTAATGCGTCCTACAACTGTCTAAAGGTTTCCAGATGTTGTTGCAGTGATTCTTACAGTGCACCTTGAGAGAGTGACAGAGCTCCAGTGGTCAGTCAAGGTTCATGGGGAATCTCCAGGAGTCCTATGGGGAGTCCAGATACTTCCGGTCTAAGGGTTACTTCGACAGTGGTTCTTGAGGATGCACCAGGTGTAGTCTGGTTAGAGATTACTGAATTGGGTTCCTCATGTCATTTATGAGGTTTCCAATGCTCCTTAAGGAGGTTCCAGGCCTTGAGGGGATATTCTCAATGGAGGTGCTTTTAATGGTTCCTTGGGTGGTTTTAAGTGCTCCTTGATGGGTCCCAGTGGTCCTCAAGGAGGATCCATTCAGTTCTACACAGGATTCATTGATTTTTGAAGGCCTCCTTTAGAGATTTTCAGTGATTCCTGTACGGGTTCCATAGGTTCTTTATTGGATAATTGAGGAGAAAAAATGTCAGGGGTGTAGAATCCTGAAAGGAGTCATGTGGTCGTCCAAGTTCACTAGATTTTAGATTTCAGTTTGGGGCTTTCAGCGGTTCTTTAAGGGCACTAGGCTTAATGTGACGGGGAGCCAAGTGGCAAAAGGCCAAACAGTTCACAGAACCGAACAGAACTGAACAGAACTGAGCAGAGCAGAACAGCACAGCACAGAACAGAAGTCAGCACAGGTTCTGCTACAGTGAAGGCAAACACACTCTGACCAGTTCAGTAACACACTCAGGATATTAGGGGGGAAAGAGGGGCAGGGAGGAGAATGGGGGGAGGGGGAAAGAGGGATGGGGTTGTCATGGAAACTGCTCTCTGAAGCACACAGCTGGTCCCCATGGAAACCAGCATATTGAATTTGCCATGGAGACACACACACACACACCCATGACCGCACATATACACACACATGAATGGAGATTAAAATGAACGTGTGTCGTTATGCTGTGTGTGTGTGTGCGTGTGTGTGTGTGTGTGTGTGTGTGTGTGTGTGCGTGTGTGCGTGCGCGGGGGTCAGGTATCGAGCTGTCGGAGGCGGAGGGAGGTCTGTCCTCTCAGGTGGAGGAGCTGCAGCGCCTCCTGCAGGACAAACAGAAGGAGCTGCAGCAGATCGCAGATCACACACACACACACCTGGAGCAGAACCTGCAGCTGAGACACCTGCAGAGTCAGGTCAAACAGGTAACACACACACACACACACCTGCAGGGACAGGGAACATCCTGCTCTGCTGCTGGACCTGACCCCCACCTGTCTGTCTGTGCGTACCTGTGTCAGGTGCTGGGCTGGATCTCAGAGGGGGAGGTGATGCTGTCGTCCTGCATGTTGAACTCCAGCTGTCTGTCTGAAGCCGAGCAGCTGCAGAGGGAGCACGAGCGCCTCCAGCAGGCCATCGAGGTGACTGCACACACACACACACACACACACACACACACACACACAAGTGTGGAGGTTCTGTCCCTGGTGAACCAGGTGGACACACCTTGTGTTCTGTCCACAGGCCCTGCTGCACGCCGACTCCCTGCAGAGGACTCACCAGGTGGCTCTGGCTCTGCAGCAGAGAGCAGAGCTGCTCGTCAGGTGAGAACAAAATACTCAAGTAGAAGTACCTCAAAAATATACTCGAGTAAATGTACTTAGTTACATTCCATCACTGAGAGGTAACAAGGTATGGAGGTGTTGATACAAGCTAGCAGTTTCCCCCAGCTTCCAGTCTTTATGCTAAGCTAGGCTAATCACCTCCTGACTGCAGCTCTGTGACCAACAGACAGAAAACCATGACGTCAAATGTTGAACTGATGATCAGATATTAACATTTCACTGCAGAGTTCTGAATAAAACCAACATGATCGTCTCGATGATGTGACCTCTGACCCCCTCAGGTCCGGTCACTATGATCCGGATGCGGTGAGGTCTTGTGCCCAGACGGTGGCGCTGCACTGGCAGACTCTGATGCTGAGGATCGAAGACAGACTCAAACTGGTCAACGCCTCCGCCGCCTTCTACAGGACCTCCCAGCAGGTACCTGTCTGTCTCACTGCCCCTACCTGTCTACCTGTCTGTCTCTCTGTGTGTCTACCACCTGTCTGTCTGTCCCTCCAGGTGTGCGGGGTGCTGGAGAGTCTGGAGCAGGAGTACCGCAGGGAGGAGGACTGGTGTGGAGGAGGAGATCGACAGCCGGAGCAACTCCTGCCACTCATCAACAAACACATGGAGCAAAAGGAGGCGTTCCTCAAGGTGAGCAGACCCTGAGTCGGCCAATCGGAGCTCAGCAACTATAAAGAGGCGGGGCATATCGTCAGTCTGTGATGTTTCATGAAACCAGAAACTCAACAACAAAAGGGAAACATATGGATGAAACAGCCTGATCTTTAGCTTTAATATTAGCATTCCTGGCTAATTCAGGGCTACTTCCTTTTGTGTGTATGATGGGATGTCTAACGGTCCTGTTTCCATGGCGACAGGCCTGCACTCTGGCCAGACGGAACGCCGAAGTTTTCCTGAAGTACATCCACCGAAACAGCGTCACCATGGCGAACATCTCAGGCCACAGCGTCACCGTCTCCGGGGTAACGGGGGTCACCGAGGTCACCGGACACTCCAGGGTACCGGAGCAACAGGTCAAAGGTGAACACACACACAGACACACACACACACACACACTCACTGAAGCTCAGTCTGAACAGAGCCCTGAACACACACCCGCAGGTGTTCTGATCCAGGTGTGTGTGTGCAGGTATCCTCAGCGAGCTGCTGCAGAGGGAGAACCGGGTCCTTCACTTCTGGACGTTAAAGAAACGCAGACTGGATCAGTGTCAGCAGTACCTGATGTTCCAGAGCCACGCCCAGCAGGTAAACCTGAGCACCTGACGTCATCACAGAACCTCTCATCTCCTCAAAGTCACTTAATTAACACGACTAAGTACATTTACTCCACTACTGTAATCAGTGGGGGTTTGTTTGGTTTATTTATATTAACTTCAGTATTTTAGGGCTAAGCTGAGGTACGTCCGTCAGTAATGTAACTGTAACTGTTGCTGCAGGCTCTTGATTGGCTGCAGCAGTCAGGTGACCACTACCTGTCCACGCACACGTCGCCGGGGGCAACGGTGGCTGAGACGCAAGAACTGCTGAACCAACACCGAGAGTTCTGTGTGTCAGCCAAGGTGAGCACACACACACACACACACACACACACACACACACACACACACATCTGTATCACTCACCTGTCCGTCTGCCTCTCAGCACACACAGGAGAAGGTTCACCTGCTCATCCAATTGGCTGAGAGCATGCTGGCCAAAGGCCACGCCCACCGCAACGAGCTCCGCCGCTGCGTCTCCACGGTGGACAAGCGTTACCGGGACTTCACCGTCAGGGTGGGTCAGTACCGCCACCTGCTGGAGACGGCGCTCGGAGGCTGCTCACAGGTAAAACACTTCCTGTCTCGTTAAGTTTAATTGATCTGCTCGTTAAGGTTCTCTAACGAGCCAACGTACGGTGTCCCCCGCAGGACAATAAGGACTTGGAGCTGGAGCTCATCCCCAACAGTCTGTCGGACTCCGATCCCGAGGTCAACCTGTCCGACCCGAGTCACCAGGTCAGCGACGAGAAGAGACGCTCGGCCCGCAAGAAGGAGTGAGTACTGAGAGTACTGAGAGAGCTGAGAGTAATGAGAGTAATGAGAGTACTGAGAGTAATGAGAGTACTGAGAGTAATGAGAGTAATGAGAGTACTGAAAGTAATGAGAGTAAAAGTACAAGTACAAATACATGTGGCATCGCTGTGCTTTAATAACGCATGCGTATGTGTGCGTGTGTGTGTGTGTGTGCTCAGGTACATCATGGCGGAGCTCCTTCAGACAGAGCGAGTGTACGTCAGAGATCTGCAGGAGTGTATCGAGGTACACACTTTACACACTTTACACACTTTACACTACTGCATTACTGTTACCTCACTGTACAGACTCGTAGTACTACAACACAGTCCAGTACTTCATAACAGCAGAACTTTGTCCCGGTGCAGACGTACCTGTGGGAGATGACCAGCGGCTCCGAGGACGTCCCACCTGGTCTCACCAACAAGGATGACATCGTGTTCGGAAACATCCAGGACATCTACGAGTTCCACAACAGGTACTGTGAATACAAGTACTGCAAATAAGTACTGCAACAGGTACTGTGAATACAAGTACTGCAAAGAACCATGCAACAGGTACTGTGAATACAAAAACTGCAACAGGTACTCTGTGTAGTAACGAAGTACTGTGTGCAGTAACAGAGTACCGTGTGTAGTAACTGTGTGTAGCAACAGAGTACTGTGTGTAGTAACAGAGTACTGTGTGCAGTAACAGAGTACTGTGTGTAGTAACTGTGTGCAGTAACAGAGTACTGTGTGCAGTAACAGGGTACTGTGTGTAGTAACTGTGTGTAGTAACAGAGTATTGTGTGCAGTAACTGTGTGTAGTAACAGAGTACTGTGTGTAGTAACTGTGTGTAGTAACAGAGTACTGTGTGTATTAACTGTGTGCAGTAACAGAGTACTGTGTGTAGTAACTGTGTGTAGTAACAGAGTACTGTGTGTAGTAACAGAGTACTGTGTGCAGTAACAGAGTACTGTGTGCAGTTACAGGGTAATGTGTGTAGTAACTGTGTGTAGTAACAGAGTACTGTGTGTAGTAACTGTGTGTAGTAACTGTGTGTAGTAACAGAGTACTGTGTGTAGTAACTGTGTGCAGTAACAGAGTACTGTGTGTAGTAACTGTGTGTAGTAACAGAGTACTGTGTGTAGTAACTGTGGGTAGTAACAGAGTACTCTGTGTAGTAACTGTGTGTAGTAACAGAGTACTGTGTGTAGTAACTGTGTGTACTGTGTGCAGTAACTGTGTGTAGTAACAGAGTACTGTGTGTAGACACTGTGGGTAGTAACAGAGTACTGTGTGTAGTAACTGTGGGTAGTAACAGAGTACTCTTTGTAGTAACAGTGTGTACTGTGTGTAGTAACTGTGTGTCGTAACAGAGTAACTGTGTGCAGTAACTGTGTGTAGTAACAGAGTACTGTGTGTAGTAACAGAGTATTGTGTGTAGTAACTGTGTGTAGTAACAGAGTACTCTGTGCAGTAACAAAGTACTCTGTGCAGTAACTGTGTGTAGTAACAGAGTACTGTGTGTAGTAACTGTGTGTAGTAACTGTGTGCACTGTGTGTAGTAACTGTGTGTAGTAACAGAGTACTGTGTGTAGTAACTGTGTGTAGTAACAGAGTACTGTGTGTAGTAACTGTGTGTAGTAACAGAGTACTGTGTGTAGTAACAGAATATTGTGTGTAGTAACTGTGTGTACTGTGTGTAGTAACTGTGTGTAGTAACAGAGTACTGTGTGTAGTAACTGTGTGTACTGTGTGCAGTAGCTGTGTGTAGTAACAGAGTACTGTGTGTAGTAACTGTGGGTAGTAACAGAGTACTGTGTGTAGTAACAGAGTACTGTGTGTAGTAACTGTGGGTAGTAACAGAGTACTCTGTGTAGTAACTGTGTGTAGTAACAGAGTACTGTGTGTAGTAACTGTGTGTACTGTGTGCAGTAACTGT